>OY757010.1:8707387-9224471 GCA_963580285.1 Lucinisca nassula
TGTTGTGATTCGCATCTAAATGGTTAAACCACAAGCTTCTCCATCCATTGTGTATTATTTTTTTGCGAGTTAATTTTTATTTATTGTTACTGAAGCATTAACAGAACAGAAATTGGTACCCTACCTTCACAGTTATCCATGTCATATCTTTCAACAGCTTTGGTCAGATGTGTAGCCTCACCATAGTTTCTTAGAACAGTCAAAACACTATCACGGCGACCCATAACAAACTCTGACTGCAACTCCTGTAGGTCACAGACTGATTCTAACTTTTCTGCTGTGCTTGCAGCTAGATCTCGTACTGGTCTAGTAGAAATAATGACTAAAGATTAATGGATACACCCCACACTTCTTTAACAAGGGAGATAACTTTGCAAACTTTGTCGCTTTCATACCAATAAAACCCTTCTAAAAATAGGGACAGCTCTTGAGCAGCAAATTCTTTATCTGTAAGAGTTGTCCCCTACGGACATTGGAGACAAGAATACTTTTGCAGGAGTTGCCTCCCCTGAAGGCGTATCCATTCCCTTTAAGTGGTTAACCCTCACATTGCATGTTTTTAGCAAGAAATTACCAATCAGCAGAAGGTGGAGAATGACGATAGAACAGATTTAATTATTAATCTCCATGAAAGACTATTGCTGACCCAGCAGGTATTGAACCCACACCCCCTGATCACCATCTGACAGAGCTACAAAGGCTCACTTCTTTCCTTTGAGAGTAGATCCCTACTGATCAGGGAGATAAGCCCTTTTCTTTAAAGACTTGTCCCTGTAGATGTGTCCGTTCCCCCAAAAAACTAGAAGACTATAACAGCAATGCAAGAAAACCTAGGCCCAGTTGTTCAAAACTAACGACGTCGTTAGTTAACGTATCATTAAAACTTTGATCATTAATTATGGCAAATACGCTAATATTTTTGCTGAAAAAATGTGAGCAGCTTTTACAGATGCAAAAGCTGCTCACATTTTTTCAGCAAAAATACCAAAAAATTAAATATTAAACTTGCTAGAACAGTTAACAATATGACCGCTAACAAGCTCGTTAAGCTAACGATGCTTTGAACAACTGGCCCCAGGTTTACTATCTTTACCCTTTACCTCTTTACTGCAGTGAATTCTAGAGCAGACGATAATTTTTTTTCATTATTTTTCAGCAAAACTAAAGCTGGACATTTCATGTAAAACCTTATTTTCACTAAAAATTGAAAAAAAAAAAACAACAACAACATGAAAATGCTGTCAGTTAAATCTGCTCACAGTGCTTGAAGCACTAAGTGTGGCCAAACAAGGCTTAAATAAGCTTGCTCATACACCCACAGGCCTAGCACTCATTATATATGTGCATGTAGACAATGGAAATATTTGCAATAAAAAGCAATTGCCTGAAAAAAAAATTCTGCCAAAGGCTATGTAACGTCTGTTATAGTTCTTGAGAGATGGACTTGAACATTATGGTAGAAGTTAGGGTTGTCACAAATGCTGATGGATTGATTAATGGACAAACAGACGGAAAACCAGACGCACATATCGCGCCATGCTTGTAGCAGGCATGACAAAAAGCATTTCCCTTTACTTATCCTACTGACAGCTCAGTATGGAAAAGAAGCTATACTCTATACTCATAGCCGGTGTAAAACATCAGCATTTTTTCTCAGTCTAACCAACAAGGGCTGAGAATGTCAAGAAGGCAGATCCTACACAGGCAGAGCGTTCATTATGCTCAAAACACACACAATAAAAATATGAAAAAAAAAATCTAGAAAGACTACTGGACATAAGTCATATTTAACCCATGTCATAGGGACCACTCTGAAAAGGAAGAATTTGCTCCTAGGACCAAATTCTTTCTTCTAAGAGAGGTCCTCCTTTTAAAACTGGTGCTAGGCATTTTTTGTGGCTATTTTTTGAGTCTTACTTGCATGTTCTCCACAGTTCATAATCATATGCGTTGTCATTAAATTCTGGAAGACATTCAGACATTGCCTGTAGGACTGTAGGAGGATCTGTACATTTGTTGAATTCTGAAAAAAACAAACATGTTGTATATGTGTTTATCATCTAATATACCTGTTACTTAGTAGTAATTGTCATGATATAAAATATGACACATCATTGCTGGTGTGTAACTTCATGACGCTGTCTGTGACAACACTTTTCTATTGAATTTTTTCTGAACTTTTTCAGCAATCAAATCTGATTGAGACAACCCGTGCATCATAGTGCATTTTTTCACATCTCCAAAATGCCTACTTTTCTGATGAAAATCAATGATATTTTTCTTATTTATATTACAAATATCAATTGTGGGTGCTCGTTAGAACTACCCAATTGAGGCGGTTCTAACGAGTACCCACAACCTATGTCTTGTAGTAAAAATAAGAAAAATAATAAATACCCCTAAAGACCCCATTTCTTTCTGTAAAAAATGAGGTTTAGGGGTGTGTTCATTTCACAGACTTGTTCACATGATGTGATAAAAGATCATTATATCCTATGTATGACATTATACCAGACTGTTTTAGGTATTTTCAATTCCAGATTGTGGGTACTCATTAGAACTGCCTCAATGAGGCAGTTCTAATGTGTACCTACAATCTATATTTTGAGCAGAAATAAGAAAAATATCACAATTTATGCCTACAATCTATATTTTGAGCAGAAATAAGAAAAATATCACAATTTTTCATCATAAAATTTTCTTTTTTTCGGCGATTAAGTTTACAATGCATTTTTATAGGCCTGTTTTCATAATGTGTTTCAACTTAAATCAACCCATTATATACAGGAAACCGCAAAATGGGACAATGGCAAACAGTGCAGGCCAAAATCAGCCATTACATTCCAGAACCTTCACTGTTTGCAAAATGTTCAGTATGTCCACATTATTAAAACATGCCTATACAAATACATTGTTAATTCTATTGCCTAATAAAATGAAAAATTGATATTTTTCTATTTCTGCTCAAAATGTAGATTGTGGGTACTTGTTAGAACTACCTCATTGAGGCAGTTCTAACGAGTACCCACAATCTATATTTTGGAGCAGAAATAAGAAAAATAAGGTTTACTCCTGTAAACCCCAGTTTTACTTTAATAAAAGTGGGGTTCAAGGGAGTCAGAATAACATAGGTGTGTTTTTGTGATGACTATTTTCTAAATAAAGATTAGAAAGTTAATCAACCTGTCATCCTTTAATTTCGAAAACTGGCTCCTACTCTTGAAAATTTTATTCAGGAAAAATGGACCATATGTGTTAAAAAAAAAATTAATGCTAACTGATGCTAACAATTACGAAAACACGCCTATACAAATACATTGTAAAGATGAAAAATTGTGATATTTTTTTTATTTCTGTTCAAAAAATAAATTGTGGGTACATGTTAGAACTGCCTATTGAGGCGGTTCTAAGGTGTACCAACAATCTATATTTTAGAGCAGAAATAAGAAAAATAAGGTTTACCCCTGCAAACCCCAGTTTTACTATAATAGAAAGTGGGGTTCAATGGAGTCAAAATTATATAGACGTGTTTTCTTGATGCTTGTTACTTGGTCACAGTACCTGGATGTTCATAAGTCATGATAATAAGAGATATCTCTTTATCTAGTCGCCCACTCTCTATGTAGTCAACTATCTGTCCTGTCACTGCTTCTCTCAGATTGTCAACAGTTGTAAGGGCATAAATATAGGCCTGCACCACCACTGGATTACAATTGTCACCTCTAATATGGAGTAAAAAGAAATATAATCAATACAATATTTTTTTTTTTACAAAATGAAAAATTTTGTCATATGAAAAATTATGTGATATGGTTATAGAACAAGAGGGCCCAGAGGGCCCTGGTTCGCTCACCTGATCCAATGTATAATAAGTGAGCCCCAGGCAGAGTCAATTTTGGCCCCAGGGCTATAATTTGAACAATCTTGGTAGAGGTCCACAAGATGAAGCTTCATATCGAATATGAAAGACCTGGGCTTTGTGGTTTCAGAGAAGAAGATTTTAAAGGTTTACCCTGCATATAGAAGTCTATGTAAAACAAGATTTTCCCTATATAAGTCTATGTAAAACCAAAGGGCCCCAGAGTGGGGGCATTTTTGGCCCCAGGGCTATAATATGAACAATCTTGGTAGAGGTCCACTAGCTGAAGCTTCATAACAAATATCAAAGACCTAAGCCTTGTGTTTCAGAGAAGATGAATTTTAAAGATTTTCCCTATATAAGTCTATGTAAACCCAAAGGGCCACATAGTGGGGGCATTTTTGGTCTCAGGGCTATAATTTGAACAATCTTTATAGAGGTCCACTAGCTGAAGCGTCATAACAAATATCGAAGACCTAAGCCTTGTGGTTTCAGAGAAGAAGATTTTTCAAGATTTTCCCCATATAAGTCTATGTAAAACCAAAGGGCCCCCGTGCAGGGGGCCTTTTTGGCCCCAGGGCTATAATTTGAACAATCTTGGTAGAGGTCCACAAGATGAAGCTTCATATCAAATATCAAAGACCTGGGCCTTGCAGTTTCAGGAAAGAAGATTTTTCAAGATTTTCCCTATATAAGCCTATGTAAAACAAAAGGGCCCTGGTGCGGGGGCATTTTTGGCCCCAGCACTATAATTTGAACAATCTTGGTAGGGGTCTACTAGATGAAGCTTCACACCAAATATCAAAGACCTGGGCCTTGCGGTTTCAGAGAAGAAGATTTTTAAAGATTTTCCCTATATAAGCCCATGTAAAACTAGAAATGCGTCCATAGGACACGGATGCCCCCGCCCAAAAATATGTCTATGTTCGTATTCATCCATAGAAAGTTATTGACAGTGTTTAAGTTTTGGACCCTTTTTATGCCATTTGACCTCTAAGTATGACCTTGGAGGTACGGATCTGGGTTTGCACGTGACACATTATCTCATGATGGTTAACATTTCTTCAAAATAATTTCAAAATCCATCCAAAAATAAGTAAGTTATTGGCTGCGTTTAAGTTTCGGACCCTTTTTTTGACCTTTGACCTCCAAGTATGACCTTGACCTTGGAGGTACGGACCTGGATTTTGCATGTGACACATCGACTCATGATGGTTAACATTTCTACAAAGTAATCTCAAAATCCGTCCAGAAATAAGAAAGTTATTGACTGCGTTTAAGTTTCGGACCTTTTTTTTGACCTTTGACCTCCAAGTATGACCTTGACCTTGGAGGTATGGACCTGGGTTTTACACGTGACACATTGACTCATTATGGTTAACATTTCTCCAAAGTAATTTCAAAATCCATCCAGAAATAAGAAAGTTATTGACTGCGTTTAAGTTTCGGACCCTTTTTTTGACCTTTGACCTCTAAGTATAACCTTGACCTAGGAGGTAAGGACCTGGGTTTTGCACGTGACACGTCGTCTCATGATGGTTAACATTTCTGCCTAGTAATTTTAAAATCCATCAAGAAATAAGGAAGTTATTAAATGCGTTTAAGTTTCGGACGCACGGACGGACACACGGACGCACGGACGAACGGACGGACGGACAGGGGCAACGCTATATGCCCTTTCCACCATTCTTCGAATGGCGGGGGCATAACAAAAGGGCCCCCGGGCGGGGGCGATTTTTGGCCCCAGCATTATAATTTGAACAATCTTGGTAGGGGTCCACTAGATGAAGCTTCATACCAAATATCAAAGACCTGGGCCTTGTGGTTTCAGAGAAGAAGATTTTTAAAGATTTTCCCTATATAAGCCCATGTAAATTCAAAGGGCCCCAGTGCGGGGGCATTTTTATCTCCAGCACTATAATTTGAACAATCTTGGTAGGGGTCCACTAGATGACGCTTCATACCAAATATCAAAGACCTGGGCCCTGCGGTTTCAGAGAAGAATATTTTTAAAGATTTTCCCTATATAAGCCCATGTAAACCCAAAGGGCCCCGGTGCTGGGGCATTTTCGGCCCCAGCACAATAATTTGAACAATCTTGGTAGGGATCCACTAGATGAAGCTTCATACCAAATATCAATGTCCTGGGCCTTGTGGTTTCAGAGAAGAAGATTTTTTAAGTTTTCGGTGAAAAAAAATCTATTTTTGGCTCCTGTGACCTATATGTGCAACGGACCGGAACCATTTGAACAACTTTGAAAGGGGACCACCTAAGGATCATTCCTGTGAAGTTTGGTGAAAATCTGATCAGTGGTTTAGGAAGAGATGTCGTTTAAAGGAAAAGTTTACGCACGGACGCACGCACGAGACGCACGGACGCACGACGGAGAAAAAGTGATCCCAAAAGCTCACCTTGTCACTACGTGACAGGTGAGCTAAAAATGATCAGAATCAGATTTGTTACTGGTGACATGTCAAATAACATTCATTAACCATTCCCCAAAGGAAAGCAATCTAAATCAGTGACAAAAACTGATTATTTTGCCCAACTTCTATTTTACTTCTGTACTAACCCACAACAACCCCTACCTTTGAAGACAGTGTAGATTCAGAGCAGATGGGTTCTTCAATAAACATCATTGTGTCTGTATGGAAATATGGTTTCTGTATGTTCAGTCATATCATTTCTCTGATTGGTCACTCTACTGGGCCTAATATTTTGGCATTTCCCATGGGCTAATCTGGTGACAAGAATTTTGTTGATTGATTGAGTTATGACCAGCTGAAATTTTTGCCTTTAATTCATGTCATCCTTACCATTACAGATAAAGCTGCAAAAAATCAATGTCAGAACATTTACACAACCCTAACATCCAATACGAAGCCTCAAATCTGTTGACCTGCTGAAGAGGTAAATATGCATTCAAAACATGTGTTCCCTTAAATATTTTGTGCAGTGTGTCATACTCACCCAACAAAATCGAGGGAAATAATTTTGAACTCCATTCCAGCAAAAATCATCTGAAACTGAAATAAAGAAAAAGTCAGTGTTTTTTTTGCTCTTTATGAACATACTGTGAAGCCATTCTAGGGCTAATACAAAGTCAACTTCTTGTCCCTGGAGAATTCTTGCTATAGCTCCAGATATCCGCATATAAAGCATAATTTAGTGAGGTTTTCTGATTTAATCTTAAAAAGCTGTGTTATTTGCACACATTACAATCACCTCAATGTGGTTATTCTAATGAGTACACAACACATTTCTTTTATTTTACAGAAGATTAAAAGGATATCCTGAAGTCATTGCCATTATTCCTGATGACCTGGTACTAAGTTTAATACTCATTGAACAACCTCTATCTCAAACAAGTTTTCATGGTCCCTAAGGTAGTCAAGCAGTTGACGTGTGACTGTATAACAGCAATGGTAATGACAAACAAGCCAGGACATGTCAAACCCTACAGGACCTGTATGAACAGCAAACACTCGGATCAATCTGCATATCCAACCACTTATCACTCTTTGGATGGTGTAGAGGCTATAGAAGGTTCATGTACCATTAAAAATTCTGTAAGTTCAGACACCTTGAGAATTTACTGTAATTCTCCAAAAATTTTATCAAATTTGTTTCACGATCCAGCAAGGAGGCCCAAAGGTGCAGACAGAATGGCAAACAGTGTAGACCCTGATTAGCCTACTCCTAGAGGAGCAGTCTGATCTGAGTCTGCACTGTTAGACCCTGATTAGCCTGATCCTAGAGGAGCAGTCTGATCTTGGTCTGCACTGTCTGCTGAAGGAGCAGTCTAATCAGGGTGTACAATGTTTGCATATGCCTATCTGTCCCAATACTTAGGATCATTATGGTAAACAGCAAAGACTCTAATCAGACTGAAGTTGCACAGTTAAATCAGTCTTCAGTGTATTACATGACTGTCAACCCTTGTCCTGCCTTTGCGAACAGTGCAGATCCAGATCAGATGGCTTCTTCAGAAGCCATCTGATCAGGATATTCACTGCTTCTTGTTTGTTTTGTTTGATTTGAGGTTTAACGTCCCCCGTCAACACTGTAAAGGTCATTTTGGAGACGTTGCTTCCAATTTTGTGGGACTTTTACCCGACATTGAGATGAAATGACATCTCAAGCCCTGTCGCCCAATGAAACCAATAGAGTTTATTAGCATGGACGGTCCGCCTCGCACCGCGGTTCCTGGACAGGCTTAGATCCTCTAAGCGGTTTACCAGTACTAGTGTGCGCGCCGGATTCAGCTCTGCGTGGAAGCATCATGCAGCCCATATATTTCTGCAAGCCCCTATGGGCGGGGGCTACACTGCTTCTTGTTCAGTTTGTAAACTGAATAAATGAATTACATAATGTGAAGGGATTGGTTGAGAGTCAGCAATGTGAACTTAAGAATACATTTTTTCAGCCAGACAAGGTTTATGATCTTTGGTTATATCACTTACATCTGGTGTTATCTGAGCAGTGTAGTTCCTGCCCTCCTCTGATTTCATATCTGTGATACTTGTATCTAGGCAACCCTTCTCATCTACTGACAACCATGCATGGTAAACTGTAAAAGTAGGAAAATTACGCTAATTTGGCTATTTGGCTTAAAATGTCCCTTAACATGGAATCCCTTACACCTAAGACTTTCTTTACTTGTCATTTACACAGAAAAATAGCCATCGGAAGAGATGGCAAATCCCCTGACCAAAAGCCAATATGGCCTTCAGAAGATTGTTCACCAATAGAAAGTGCACCAGAATTAAACCAGCAATATATCACAAAAGTATTGCAGTTATGGCCAGCACAAGATTATACTGTCAGGGGAGATAACTAAAAAACCTGGGCACTCAGAATTGTGGTTCTGTACAAAGTACCATCAATATGTCTCAAAGGGTATTGGAGATGCTGGTCATACTGTTATATTGGAAAGGTAGATAACTCAAATACCACAGCACCAACAGTTGTGGTTCTTGCACATGACACCCCTTCTGTACCTTGTATACAATTGTGCCAAGTTCCTTCAATATATCTCAAAGGGTGATGGAGTTATGACCATCACAAGGTTATATTGTCAGGGGAGATAACTCAAAAACCAGATCACCAAGAGTTGTAATTCTTGAGCACGGCATCTGCTTAACCTCATGTACATCTGCATCAAGTACCACCAATATATCTGAAAGAGTATTGGAGGTACGGTGATCACAAGGTGGTCATGCTGTTATATTGGAAGGGGAGATAACTCAAATATCATAGCACCCAGAGTTGTGGTTCTTAGGCATGAAGCACAGTCTCAACCTTGTATATAATTGTGCCAAGTGCCATCAATATATCTCAAAGGGTATTCGAGTTATGGCCATCATAAGGTTATATTGTCAGGGGAGATAATTCAAAATCCAGGGAACCCAGATTGTGGTTCTTGCACATGACACACCTACTTAACCTCATGTTCAACTGTACCAAGTAACATCAATATATCTCAAAGAGTATTGGAAATGTGGTCATCACAAGGTAGTGATTCTATAATATTGGAAGGGGAGATAACTCAAAAACCATTGCACCAAGAGTTGTGGTTCTTGTGCATGAAACACTGTCTCAGCCTTGTGAACAACTGTGCCAGGTATCATCAATATATCCTAAAGGGTATTGGAGTTATGGCCATCACGAGGTAGTCACTCTATTTTATTGGAAGGGGAGATAACTAAAAAACCATGGAAACCAGAGTTGTGGTTCTTGTGCATGACACGCTGTCTCAGCCTTGTGAACAACTGTGCCAGGTACCATCAATATATCTCAAAGGGTATTGGAGTTATGGCCATCACAAAGTAGTAATTCTATTTTATTAAAAGGGGAGATAACTCAAAAAGTATGGCATCCAGAGTTCTGGTTCTTGCGCATAACACGCCGTCTCGGCCTTGTGAACAATTGTTCCAAGAACAATCAATGAATCTCAAGGGTATAGGAGTTATGGCCATCACAAGGTTGCGTTTACGGATGGTTGGACAGACAAGACGGACGGACAGACGGATGGACGCCAGGCTGATCGCTATATCCCCTGAACCTATTCGGTCGGGAGATAAAAATGTAAGAAAAACTAAGGTCTTCCTGACCCCAAAACTGTTTGATTGTCTAGACAGAGGTTAACCCCCTTTAAAAGGTAAACCGCAAAACGGGACACTGGCAAACAGTACAGGTCCAGGTTAGATGTTGTTTGCACCTGCCTTTGGGATGTTCTTTTCACAAAAAGGTAAACCAAATCACCTAACAGTGAATTCAACTGAAACAAAAAGCTGTGGCATATAAGGCCATTTGGTCCACTTGCAGAAAGCATGCCGAATCTTCTGTTGGACTCAGCCAGTTTGACAGATATTGACAACATCTGAATAGCTCTGCCTAGTCATCTTATCTGTGACTACTATGATACCTGTGAACATTTTCATTTATATATAGGTATGAGTGCAAGTTTCTTTTACAAACAGGTATCATGATATTGTCTGTGTACAGATTTACACAATTACATGGTAATAGCTTTCTGACTGGAGTCAAATGCCAACAATTTTAATACTAATAAGTAGTACAAATTTCACACTGGACTGGCCAGAGCATAGAGAAAACCAAATTGTGGTACTGAAAATCAAGAACAACAACTCCCATACAAAATTGACCTCTCTTGCTGGTCCAACCTTTATCCTACTGAAGTTATTTAACCCTTATCCTGCTGAATAAATTATCTTAGCCATACCCATTTCTGACCATCAACCAATCAAATTACTTGATATAGTATTATCATTCAAGTCACAAACTGCATGACAAACAGTGTAGATCCTGATCAGATGGCTTCTTCAGAAGCCATCTGATCTGGATCTACACTGTTTGCAAAGGTAGGGACTATCATGTTCAGCAGGATAAGTGTTTATCAATATTTACCTCTACAATAACTGAAGAAGTCGAAGAGATCTCTGACATGGTTGGACACATCTTCATGTGTGTCCTCGTACTGACACTGTACACTGTTATAGCTGTTCGTGGCCATCGTTTTCTGAACACAATCTACCAAGCTTGAGAAAGATCTGCAATAAAAAACTCAATCTTTAAACCACAATCACATCTGAACCTGATGATGTTTTAAATATGTGTTTGTTTAGCATTAAACAGCCCAGCCAACACTACTTATTTTATATAGGTCATATTAAACCTGTCAATCTACCAAACCACACTTTTCATGGACAGGCTGATATGTAAGTGATTAACCAATATGGTGCAAATTCTTTCATCAGAAACTGACAAATGCCCTTCTTGAATCAGCACACTGGAGTAAAAGACCATAGAAAAGATTTCATGAACAATCTCCACAAAAGAATGTTGCCACCCAGCAGTATCAGACAAACAACCTCCTGATCACCAATCTGGGCCCAGTTGTTCAAAGCATCGTCAGCTTAACAAGCTCGTTAGTGGTCATATTGTTAACTGTTCTAGCAAGTTTAATTTTTAAATTTTTGGTATTTTTGCTGAAAAAATTTTCTGCAAAAATATTAGCATATTTGGGATAATAAATGGTCAAAGTTTTAATGATACGTTAACTATTGACATCATTAGTTTTGAACAACTGGCCCCCTACATCTGACTTAGCTACTTAGTCAAGTTCAAATACAGTAAAATTCCTATATTAAGATCACCTTTGGGACTGTTCAAAAGTGGTCTTTAAGACCACTTTTGAATAGTCCCAAAGGTGGTCCCTGACCAGTGGACACTGTCTGCAAAACACACAAACAAAAAATAACTGCACCCTTCTAAATAAGCTTTTTAAAGCAGAATTAGTCTTAATTTTAGGTGGTCTTAATAGCAGAATTTTACTGTACATGTATTTATTCTGTTATTTTTCAAAGAAAACAAGGCAAATAATAGACTGTTATCTGCTGTTCATTTTCTTGCGGCCCTTTAAGGTTATATATGCATCACGTATAACTCCATGGCTCAGAATTACTTGCTTAGCTGCTTTCAAAGCATCTGGAAGCATAATAATAGGCAGCCCCACCATCCTTCTTTGTTCCTTTTCACCTCAGTAAACAACTACAGTCCAACTTCAGTGGCTAGAGCAACCTTGGCACTACATAATTTGTTTGAGACAAGGGTAGTTCAAGAAAGTGAGGGTTAACTTAATAAAATTACCTGGGGCCAGTTGTTCAAAACTTATGGTGTCTTTAGTTAACCTATCTTTAAAACGTTTATCATTTATTATGGCAAATATGCTGATATCTTTGCTGAAAAAATGTGAGCAGCTTTTGCAAATGCAAAAGCTGCTCACATTTTTTCAGCAAAAACACCAAAATTTTGAATATTAAACTTGCTAGAACAGTTAACAATATGACCACTAACGAGCTCATTAAGTCAACGATGCTTTGAACAACTGGCCCCAGGTCATGAGACATAATGGAGAAAAATTTAATATTTTTCTGATCTGCTATAAAGTATAGGTTTGTTGCATGTTCTCATCAGAATCACACTGCCAAGGCAATTATTACAGCACATGCAACATATGCATGCATTCCCAACAAGAAGTAAGGACACTTGTTCCTTAGTTATCCTATCTGAAGATATGTCTAATATTTGCTAATATAATGGCGATTTTGCTGCAAAAATACCTCTGCAAACACATCTTATTCTTAAATAACTTATTTGCTAGAGCTCTGTCCTATTACTTACCTGCAAGAATCATATGAAAGTGTTAGCTCCATGCTACAGGACAGTATGGCTGACTGGATGGTTTCTGGGTGTCGACAATCAGCTGTTGTGAGAAAAGAAACAAGCTAAAACGATTTCAAAAAATGGTCAACAGAAGTTGAAGTCCCCTTTAAAAGATTCTGTTAGCTTGTATAGTGGAGCTAATTACCTTAGATTTGCCACAAGCTGAGGCAGCTATGACTGTCAAACTGAAATATACTCCTATATTATCCAGGACCCAATGTAGAATATGGCTTACAAATCTGTCACAAGGTAAGAATCCTAAAAGTTTGGACACCTTGCTGTAATTCTCCAAAAATTCTAACAAATCTGTTTCACAATACAGCAAAGAGTCCAAAAGGTGCAGATGGAATGGCAAATAGTGTAGACCCTCATCAGACTGCAGTCTGATCTGGTTCTACAGTGTCTGCTTAGGCCTATCTGTCCCAATAATAAGGATCATTACAGTATTTTTTCTTTCCTTTCAATATTCCAAAATTGAGCCCAAAACAGATTCTATCACAATTCACCCCTTGTATACATGAAAAATTAAAATGATCTCATTGCCAGTGTCTTTAACCTTATCTTGCTGAATATTCATTTAAGCCACACCCATTTCTGTCTATCAACCAATCAAATTACTTGACATAATTTATTGCTAAAAATTCGTAAACTGAATGTCAAACAGTGTAGATCCTGATCAGATGGCGTCTTCAGAAGCCATCTGATCTGGATCTACACTGTTTGCAAAGATAGGGGTAGTCGTGAACAGCAAGAGAAGGGTTAAACATCATTTTTAAACACATAATCCTTGAAGCCTTCAAACATCTTTTAATAGCAAAAATAGCAGACAGACAGCATTTTTTTTTTTGTTTTCTGGTTTTTCAGAGAAAATCTGTTTTGACATTTTATGTGATTTACATGGAATATGAAGCTTATGTTTCACTGTAAATAAAGAAAAATATACAAGCAACATCTGCTGTTATTACAGGTTCAGATACAAGCATGGGGCCAGTTGTTCAAAGCATCGTTAGCTTAACGAGCTCGTTAGTGGTCATATTGCTAACTCTTCTAGCAAGTACAATATTGTAAATTTTGTTTTTTTTGCTGAAAAAATGTGAGCAGCTTTTGCGTCTGCAAAAGCTGCTCACATTTTTTCAGCAAAAATATAAGCATATTTGCCATAATAAATGATTGAAGTTTTAACGATACGTTAACTAATGACGTCGTTAGTTTCTAACAACTGGCCCCTGGAGTGTATTTTTCAGAGAAAATCTGCCTAATATTTCATGTAAATTGTCGGCCAAAATAAAGCTTGACATTTTACATGAATTGTCTGTGAAGCATGAATTGTCTGTGAAGCAGACAATTCATGTGAAATGCCAAGCTTTATTTTAACTGTAGAAGCCTCTGTGGTTTAGTGGTAATGCTACTCGCCTGATAAACCAGGATTGCAGGATCGAGTCCGGGCTTCTCCAGACTTTTGGATGAGTCTTTAAACCTAGGTCCCGCCTCCGTATGACCTTAGCTGTTGGTGGGATGTAAAACTGAAACACACTCACTCACTTTATTTAAACTGTAAATTAAGAAAATACAAATAACATCTGCTGCTTTTGTACTTGGTTTTTTAAGGGTTCAAAGAGAAACTGCCACAAACCTGCAGTGTATATTCCACCTGCTTCACGGCAGTAGTGACGACATCCGTCATAACAACATTTAGCCACTCCGTCACAATGCTCATCAACAAAACAGCTATGTTCAACATTGCCGGGACAAGGTACAATATCTGGCACAGGAGGGCAGGTCCCGTTCTTGGGGTCTGAAATCAGTTTAGTCAGCTTAAGGTGAACAGATACACTTTCAGTTGAGACAACATGTGAAGCCCAATGACACTGTAACATTACACTATTGTTTGTGTCTTAACCCTTATCTTGCTGTTCATGACAATCACTATCTTTGGAAACAGTGTAGATCCTGATCAGATGGCTTCTGAAGAAGCCATCTGATCAGGATCTACACTGTTTGGCATTCAGTTTATGAATTTGTAGCAATAAATTACATCAAGTAATTTGATTGGTTGATAGACAGAAATGGGTGTGGCTTAAATGAATATTCAGCAAGATAAGGGTTAAGATCTCTGAGAAGCTGAGGTTGTAAAGTAAAATCCCCTCCAGTAGCAGTCACCTCTGTATAGCAGCCACCTTTCTTCAGCTGCCATAATAAATTCCTCCTGAAGCATTTAGCTTTAAATATTCAACCTCTCTTAAGCAGCCATCTCTCTCCTCCAGCCAGGAGCCACATTACTAAATCTAAATTCCCTCTATTAAACAGCCAGAGTTAACTCTAATGCCAAAAATGTTACTTGTTCTAGTATGTACAATATCTAATGCAGTGATATTTTGGCTGAAACAAGTGTGAGTAGCTTATGTGCTACAAAAGTTACTCACATTTTTCAGCCAAATAGGTAAAGTATGTTTTTACCACACTGAATGACTTAAATTTTTATGTCATGTTAATTAAGAACATAGCTGGCTTTGAGCATCTGGGCTCTCTGAGAAGCTGAGGTTGCACATATAATCTGACCACTAATGAGTAGGGCTGACTATCTAGGCCAATTTTGACTATCGTGATAGTATTGCTATCGTGGAAACTACTATCACAATACTATCACTATCGCAGCATACTATCACGATACTATCGTGATACTATCGGGTACTGTTATAAATGATTCATAGGTGTTATGTCACTCACATAAAAATGGCTAAGAGTGACAGAACGAGTTAGGAAAACTGCAATGGCCTAAAATTGTATGTTTCTTGTGTTTTAATATCAGCATTCATTCCCTCTGTCACTCACATAAAAATGGCTAAGAGTGACAGAACGAGTTAGGAAAATTGCAATGACCTAAAATTTTATGTTTCTTGTGTTTTAATATCAGCATTCATTCCCTCCTGGCTATTCCAGAAAATAAAAAACATCATGAGGATTCGGCTCTTTATATATCCCCACCACCTACAGAAGGACCCACCGCTTAAAAATAGCTTGATGCTTCCAGTATATATTCCTGTCATAACTTTAATACCTATGCACATACACCTTTGCAGTGTTTGAGATTTTCTGCTTGTGGAAACTGTCACATGCTGATCATTCTTCGATTGTTTGATGTTTGCCGCCTGTGGTAAATTAATCTGTGTATTCAGTTAATAAGGTAACTTGATCATTAGCATAGTATTACGTAATCACAGCACGACATTTTAGCACCTGTTTAAGGGCGACTTGAATCTAACAAACTGCATTAAAACTTGAATTTACATATTTTTTATTTGAACTTAGCATCAAAAGCTTGACTATCAAAATAGGAGTAAAGCATTGAACAAGTCGGTGTTTTCATTTAGCAATACGTACAGGGCTCGACCTGGGCACTCTGACACTGTGGACATTGCACACCAGACAGCTAAGCAGCAATAATAATACTTACTTTTTATGTAATGAAATTGGGCCGTTGTGACCTGTTATTTTTTTTCTGGAATATCCCTCAAGATATTGTAACAGAAAGACAACCAAAAATAAAATGAGGAAGACACATGAAAAAGAAAATTGGCAAATTGTCCACCATTCACCTTAATAAAGTACTTGATAGACGGAGACCTAAGGCCACATGCTGCACACTTTTTGGTTGTGTTCTTTTCCTGCAGAATGACGGCAGGAAAATAAATCTTTGTCAGCTTAAATGTTCCGCACAGAGTTCTACTGAAATCACACTGATGACATCATCATTGATGCATTTGTGCATACTTATTGACTAATCTGAGTCTATTATGTACGCACATGCGCATTTCTCGGGAAGCATTTCTAATGAGACCACGAACGGGCGGTTTGACAGTCTGGTCCTAATACTCATTAGCTGTCGGGTTTGTCGGACACAAAAAGAGTCACATATACAAGTTAAACTGCATTATACCGTCGTTTATTATACATTTGCCGATGTGAATGAGTCCGCACACAGCAAAAACAAACATTTCTTCATACAAAAGATCAGCTTGTGCATCTTGCAAATGTCTACAAAACTGAACAGGGAAATGACGTTTGTCCCAGAAGCCATACTACTGAAGGCTAATACAAACAGCAAACATTTATATATGACTGTGCAGGCTGATCTGAGCCTTCACATGTCGCACAGGTTTCACTGTCATGTTTTCAAAAAGTTGCATGCAACAACTGTGTGAGCAAACTATCATTGACGTTTTGCTATTGAAAAACGCGGGAAAATTTCGAACTGCCTTAACTGCACGTGCAGAACGGACGGCGGGAAATTCATCGCCGCAAGAAATTCACTACGATACACATGTGCGAACAGTGAAGACTCAGATCATCATGCACATATGTGAAGGCTTATCAGTCTGTCCTGATTACAGCTGCATGGATATACTTGTCAAAAATACTTGCGTCATTACACAACAGTACGGGTATATTTTCAAAGTCTATTCAAGAAAAAAAAAACTATCAAAACTATCGATAGTTGAATGAACTATCGGCGATAGTTATCGATAGTCCAGAGTACTATCGATGCATTGCTATCAAGGCAGTCCCTATCGCGATGCATCGAACTATCGATGCATCGTTACACCCCATACAATTTGACCACTAACGAGCTCATTAAGCTAACTGCTTTGAACAACTGGGTCCTAGGCCCTCTGAGAAGCTGAGGTTTACATACCATTTGACCACTTACACGCTCATTAAGTTAACTGCTTTGAACAACTGGGCCCTAGGCTCTCTGAGAAGCTAAGGTTTTACATACAATTTGACCACTAATGAGCTCATAAAGTTAATTGCTTTGAACAACTGGGCCCTCTGAGAAGCTAAGGTTGTACATACAATCTGACCACTAATGAGCTCATTAAGTAAACTGCTTTGAACAACTGGGCCCTAAGCCCTCTGAGAAGCTGAGGTTGTACATACTGATATCATCTAGTTTGCTGGTACACTCCATGTCACAGCCTCTACTACAGCATTTCTCCAGTGGACCACATTCGTTGTCTAACATACACATCATCTGGCCTTTAGTTGGGTCCGCACACACCTGGGCTACTTCACCTTCTACTGGGGCAGCACACTGACCAGGCTGGGTATCTGTAAATAATAATATGCTCTATCTTCAAAATAAGGAGACACTCAGACTGCTCTAGCTGTGACGCAAGAATTCCACTGAAGACTGTCACTACAGTTGTGTGTGTGTGTGGGGGGGGGGGGGGGGGGGGCAAATCAAATTTGAACATTAGGGTTGACACAAGAATTGACACTAGGCTTGATGCAAATATTGATGGCTGAATGAACAAATGGACAAAAAGCCAGAGCCCAGATGTTCAAAACTAACTATGTCAGCTGGCATCAAACTGAGGCCAGCAACAAAAATGACAATGGATCAAATCTTTTCCAGCTTGAAAATGTCATTTATAGGATTTGGCAATGGCTAACTCTGTAAAATGTGACCTTGAGCCAATCAAACATATCTTAATCCATTTGCTTCTTCTAATGGAAGAGAAAGCATTCCCATGATATAGACTTCAGTTCTCTGCTATCTGAATCCTTTCTCAATTGAGGTCTACTCTTTAAGGAAAGAATTTGCTACATATGGAAGCACTTAAGTGCCACAGATTTCACTTCCCTGCTGAGTCCCTTCTTAAGTTCAGTCCTTTCATAAAGAAAAGAAATACCAAATAAGCAAGAGCAAATTTTTAACCTGTTGTAGCTGCACCCATTAACCCTAGACTTATAAAGTCTGATGAGACATGGTGGGGGGGTATAGATGAATAAAACTTTGGACCTATATCAATCATCATGCCAAACATGAACCAAATGAATCGTAAAAGATCAGGTTCTAACTGGTACAAATACCTTAACCTAATTCTTTAATATTAAAAATTTCAGAGTCTGTGGCCTTGACCTTGAGATCATGTGCATGGGTGGGGTATTGTTGAATATCACTATGGACCTGTATCTATCATCGTACAAAATATAAACACAATTCATCATAATGTTTGGCAAAAATGAAGTATTAAATTAAAATGAAAAATTTCTAAATCTGTGACCTTGACCTTGAAGTCTCAGGCATAGGTGGGGGTACATTGTATGCCCAATAAACCTTTGGACCAGTACCTATCACCATAGCAAATTTAAACTAAATCATCACATGGTTTGGAAAGTATGAGCTCTTTAAAACTTTTAAAATGAAAAATTTCTAAGTCTGTGACCTTGACCTAAAGGTCATGGGCATGGGGGTGGGGGTTGGGGGGTATAGCTCAATAAAATTTTCTACCAGCCAAACATGAACCAAATCAATCATAAAAGGCCAGTTTCTACCTGGTACAAATACATTAACCTGTCTTTACCATTAAAAATTTCAGAGTCTGTGGCCTTGACCTTGAGGTCATGGGTATGGGTGGGGGTATTGCTGAATAAAACTTGGGACCTGAATAAAACTTGGGACCTGTATCTATCATTATACCAAATATGAACCAAAGCCATCAAACAGTTTGGAGATATGAGCTCTTAAATAATAAGGTTCTACCTAGTACAAATACCTTAACCTGAGACTTTAACATTCAAAAGTTCCAAGTCCTTAACCTTGACCTAGAGGTCGTTGGCGTCGAAGGGGGTACTGCTGAATAAACCTTTGGACCAATATCTACCATCATACCAAATATGAACCAAATCCAACAAATGGTTTGGAAAATATGAGTTCAGGTTCTACCTGGTACAAGTACCTTAACCTGAGTCTAACAGATTCGTACAGACGGACGTACATTCGTACGCATGTACGCACATAACCACGGACGCACGTAAGGAAAACTGAAAAACTATATGCCCCCAGCATCATCCGATGCGGGGGCATAAAAATTTAGCAGACGATATAAGCAGACAACATTTTCAGTTGTAGTTTTTCTGGGCATCTTAAGGGTTAAGAAGACTGTGATTCTGCTCTTCCTATTCACATGATTTTTTTTTCTTTTTGGATTGGGTTTTAAGATCTTTCAAGATTATATTGCATATTACATGTACTTAAATCAAGTTGATCACTGAAGGTGAGTGAACACCAAAATACCTGGAGAAAAAAAAACTCACCTTCCATGGCAGTAGAACTTTGCTCAAGCATGGCTCAAACACGTAGCGATGACAGACCTTATGTTTAGAAGTCAGTGCTCTCAACCACCATGTCACAATAACCCATTCTATTCATATGAACAAAACTTACCAAAGCACTGCTGATCAACAGCGAAGTATTGTATTAATGTCTGATCCAGTCTCTGGAAGGTATCAGAGAGTTGTGATTTGTCACAGAGACTTAGAATAAAGTCCTGATGGGTTCCCAGTGTCCGGCTACACTCTCCAAACTTCTGTAGGTCACTACAATAATAAAACCAGAAATTTCATGAAAGATATGTCATCTCACAGAAACCCATTTTCATTATGTAGTACAAAATTTAGTGACATCACACCTTTTCAATACAGTGTTCTGCTATCTTATTGCGGGGATACAGCAAGGTAAAACCAACAGAAAACAACAGATATATTCATTTTTTAAACTGTGATATAGATGCCTGCTAAAGTAAACTAGAACTGTCAGAGGATCTGACTATAGCCCCGCTATAGCCCTGTCAGAGGAGAAAGACTCATGAATTAAAGGTAAAGACTTGTGAGAGGGTTAAAACCCTAATAAGGTACCTACGCCTTGTCTAAGTTAAAAAATAAGTTTTGGATAATGAAAAAAAGCACATGCACATCTTCAGACCTATATGAAAACACCTGTTAAGTTTCAAAAGGATTGACCTAGAACTGTAAGTGGAGTTGCGCTCACAAGGTAGCTACTCCCTATACATTTTAACATTAGTAGATCTCAAAAATTGTCTAAGTTAAAAAAGGTGAAATAAGTGAAAAAAATTATTTAATGATAATGCAAAAAGAATATGCACATCTTCAGACCTATATGAAAACACCTATAAAGTTTCAAAAGGATTGACCTAGAACTGTAAGAGGAGTTGCGGTAACAAGGTAGCTACTCCCTATACATTTTAACATTAGTAGATCTCAAAAATTGTCTAAGTTAAAAAAGGTGAAATAAGTGAAAAAAAATATTTAAGGATAATGAAAAAAGAATATGCACATCTTCAGACCTATATGAAAACACCTGTAAAGTTTCAAAAGGATTGACCTAGAACTGTAAGAGGAGTTGCAGTAACAAGGTAGCTACTCCCTGTACATTTTAACATTAGTAGAACTCAAAAATTGTCTAAGTTAAAAAAGGTGAAATAAGTGAAAAAAAATTATTTAAGGATAATGAAAAAAGAATATGCACATCTTCAGACCTATATGAAAACACCTGTAAAGTTTCAAAAGGATTGACCTAGAACTGTAAGAGGAGTTGCGGTAACAAGGTAGCTACTCCCTATACATTTTAACATTAGTAGATCTCAAAAATTGTCTAAGTTAAAAAAAGGTGAAATAAGTGAAAAAAAATATTTAAGGATAATGAAAAAAGAATATGCACATCTTCAGACCTATATGAAAACACCTGTAAAGTTTCAAAAGGATTGACCTAGAACTGTAAGAGGAGTTGCGGTAACAAGGTAGCTACTCCCTATACATTTTAACATTAGTAGATCTCAAAAATTGTCTAAGTTAAAAAAGGTGAAATAAGTGAAAAAAATTATTTAAGGATAATGAAAAACGAATTTGCACATTTTCAGACCTATATGAAAACACCTGTAAAGTTTCAAAAGGATTGACCTAGAACTGTAAGAGGAGTTGCGGTATCAAGGTACCCACTATCAAATATTACAGACAGACGGAATTCCGGACAAGATTACAGACAGACAGACGGAATTCCGGACAAGCCAAATCCAATATAGCCCCCACTTTTTCAAAGCGGGGCTATAAATATGTTAAAAATTGTTAGTCTTAATTTTTGTTAAACTGCAAAGAAATTTCTAGGCTTTTGATTGGAGAGTGCAAAGGCAATTATTTTCCAAATACCCCGTGAGCAAAGATGTATTACCCTCTAGTACCTGCCTTTGCTGAATTGTGATGTCCGTCAGCTTGGATATACTGCAGTTGTTAAGAAATTCAAATATATGCAAAATAATTTCATGCACCACAATAATTTTCAGTCAATAAATAAATAAAAAAAACTTTGATTGGTTTTCATTCATTCGGTACTTTATTTATTTTCCTTTATAAAACTCTCATTTTAAAGGTGCATTATTGAGCTATCGGGCTTCAAAAATGAAAAGCGTGTTTTTCGGTTTTATTTCTTCTATTCATGTAGCTATGTCATTTGTAATCTTCTGAAACCAAATACCACATCAGAACTTTGTGAAAATCGTCGTTTTCATTTTTGTTTATTTGTTGTTTTTGGGAATTTCAATCTAAAAATATTCCTGTCACGTGACAAAAAGCCGGGCAACATCACAGCGGCGAACAATAAGATGGCGACCTCCGGTTCATCTGAGGAAAGTAGAATTTTTAGTCCAAATTACAAGTATTTGACTTTCAACTGCACTGACACAATACTATCATGCATGTTAATCTGTTATCAAATGCTAACGCATCAATTTACAGGCAAGAAGATAATTTTACCGTCAATATCTAAGGATGAATTTCTGAATCGATGAGAATTGACATGGGGTCGTTTCAAAGATACACAAAAACCGCATACATGTGAGAGTACATGTATGATGTGGGTATTTGTTAGAATTAGACGATACTAGCAATAACCTTTTGATTTGTTTGATTTGAGGGTTAACGTCCCAATTAACACTGTTTAACGTCCCCATCAACACTGTATAAGTAATTTTGGAGACCTAGCTTACAATTTTGTGGGACTTTTATATACCCGACATTGAGATGAAATGAGATCTCATTCCCTGTCGCTTACGGGCCTCCGTGGCCTAGTGGTTAAGAGCGCTGACTCTTGATCATTAGGTCTCTCACCGCTGTGGTTCGAGCCTCGCTCGGGTCATATGTGAGACGCCAAGTTCTGCAACGGAAGGTCAGATGGTTTTTCTCCGGGTACTCCGGTTTTCGCCCACCTCTGATTAACGATCGGCTCGATATGAGTGAAATAATCTTGAAAGGGCCGTAAAACAAAAAAAAAAAAAAATCCCTGTCGCCCAATGAAACCAATAGGGTTTATATGAATGGGCGGCCCGACTCGCACCACTTTGCCTGGGCAGGCTTGAATCCTTTAGGCGGTTTACCAATACTCCTAAGCGGTCGGTTTAAGCTCTGCCTGGCACCATCATGCAGCCCACCTATTTCTTCAAGTCCCGCCATGGGAGCCGAGCAAGAACTTTTTAATACCGAAACAAAAGAGAAACACTATCCATATTCGCACCGCCCATCGGGGCTTGAAGAAATATATGGGCTGCATAATGCTTCCACGCAGAGCTGTAACTGACCCGCAAACGAGTACTGGTAAACAGCTTAGAAGATCTAAGCCTGGGCAAGCAAAGCGATGCGAGTCCGTCCATTTGTTTCACTGGGCGACAGGGCTTGAGAAGTCATTTCATCTCAATGTCTGGTAAAAGTCCCACAAAATTGTTATCAACGTCTCCAAAATGACCTTTACAGTGTTGAAGGGGATGTTAAACCTCAAACCAAACAAACAAACGTGCACCAGGACCTACTCACTGATACTGGGATCGGCCACATTTTACCATTACTTGCAGATTTACAGCACACATCAATCTTGCGCTGGCCTCGGTAGCTCAGTCGGATGCGCGTCTGACTGCTGATCATGGGGAAGCAGGTTCGATACCTGCCGGGGTCGGCAATATTCTTTCGCGGGGATTGATCAAGAAATCTTTCCTACGGTCATTCTCTCCATTCCGCTGGCTCAAGAAGGGCAGTTGTCAGTTTCTGGCGAAAGAATGTGCACTCTCCTGGTCACCTCTTACGTATAAGCCTGCCCAGGAAAAGTAAACTGACAGGCTCAAAAACTGCATAGGGGATGACTCTCCCTGAACAGGGCGCCTCCAGTTTGTTTGTTTGATTTGAGGTTTAACGTCCCCGTCAGCACTTTAAAGGTCATTTTGGAGACGTTGCTTCCAATTTTGTGGGACTTTTACCCGACATTCAGATGAGATGACATCTCAAGCCCTGTCGCCCAATGAAACCCATAGGGTTTATTAGCATAGGCGGTCCGCCTCGCACCGCGGTTCCTGGACAGGCTTAGATCCTCTAAGCGGTTTACCAGTACTAGTGTGCGGGCCGGATTCAGCTCTGCGTGGAAGCATCATGCAGCCCATATATTTCTTCAAGCCCCTATGGGCGGGGGCCGGTGCCTCCAGTTAAACGTTCCGATCCAAAGGGCGGTGCGCATTTTGACATTCATCGCTGTAAATGGTGTTCAGACACCGAAATAATCACCGCCGGGTCGAACCGAGGGCCTCTGGCATCTGAGTCAAGTGCACTAAACACTCTGGGCTTAACCACTGAGCTGTCACGCTCAGTTTATTACATAAACTCCAGGTTTGCAGGATGAGACTCTGCACAGTAATCGGCTCTTTCGTTGTACATTGGGTCGTTCTCCCTGCTGGGGGGGGGTGAGTGAGTGAGTTTTAGTTTTACGTCCCACCAACAGCTAAGGTCATACGGAGACGGGCTGCTGGGGGGGGGGGGGGTCATGTGAGTACCAGCTGATAGCAAGCCGGCGGAATGAACAACTCACAGCGCATAAATGTCATCCTACTAGATTTCAGTAAGGCCTTTCACGAGGTTCCGCACAATTTCATTGCTGATGGATACCAGAAAGTCGTAATTGAGGATTTCTTCGTCTGCGCCCGTTACTTCTGGTGTTCCACAGAGTACAGTGCTCGGCACTCTCCTCTTCCTCATATAAATCAACGACTTGCCACCACTCGTCTCCCCTGTTCGCTGATCACTGCCTGTTGTACCGAGTTGCTGTCGCTCAAGAGGACTTTAATTATTTACAAGCATGGGAGAGAGACTGATAGATGCGTTTTCACCCAGACAAGACTTAGTCTGAGTACATCAGAATCGGCAACAAAAGCAAGATAATGGAGTCATCATACAACATCCATTGCCAGAAGTAAAGCAAAAAACCTGGCTATAGACAGTACACTGGTGTGAAATAGTCACACTGACATGCTTAGACTAGCTTCTAGTCGGATATCATATTTTAAAGTTAATAAGTAATATTCTTCTACCCCTTATTTGATCTTGGGAAGATATACTCTGACTAAAATGCCAGTTTGCCTTATCAGTTGGTGTTCGGTAAGGGGTACAGAAAGGCAATAAACATTTCATGACTGTAGCTGTAATCAATCATTTACCAAGGAACTTGCGAGGTAAAATTCGCATTGTACTAGACCTTGGTGTCTGAGACAAGATTAAAGTCTAACAAGGTTTCATATTTGATAAAAACGCACATGAAGGTTGGTAATTGGTAAATATGACATCAAGGTCTAGTAGCTAGACTATGACATGCTATCTACGACAGACAGCCAGACAGCTGCTTTCCTATCCTACGCAGGAATCTCTCTGCATGCCCAAAGGACATCAAGGCAACAGCATACAAGTCACTAGTTAGACCTAAACTAGAATATGCTGCCACCCCCTGGGACCCCTACAAACAAACTAGTCCAGTTCAATCGCAATCTTCCGCTCACATCGTCTATCTTACTGATCATATGTATATTGGAAATGAAAAAAGGGAGGTTGGTAAAACCTAGTATTCCTTGAATTTCTAGAATCAAGGTCTGCTTTATTAAGGAAATTTCGTAATCCCGGATCGTTTTGTTATTGACGAAGAGCTCTGTGTGAATGATCCATGTCCCTGTCTTGATATAGATATAAGAGCTTTATTTGTTTAACCGTCATTCATGAAGGCTTACAAAAGTATTTAGGTTGATGAAATATATATATTGGATTTTTCAAGTACGGCAACTTGGATTTTTTTAAGTACGGCAACTTGGAAAAAAAATGCTGAATTAACTGTACGGTTACTTGCGTCACAAAATTGCAAATTTGGAAACTACTGACACCATTTTGACATCGTTTGGAAGGAAAGGCCGTGGTTATTATCATGTTTGGTTTCATCACATAGGGATCGATTATAATGCTAGTGCTGATCGTAAATCAATCTATTTTTGCATGAAACAGATGGAGATGTGAAATCTACACCAGGGCCATATTTCCTTTTGAGAATTCTTTGTCGTTGCTTTCGCTTTGTTTCATTACTGAAAATACTTTGGAAGAAAGTCTGTCCCCTATTGGTCTATTCAACGGAAGGAACTTTCCTTTCGTGATGGGAAGTTTTTCTTTTTTTTTTTTTCTTTTTTTTTTCTTTTTGTTGTTTTTGTTTACGAAATAAAGTTTGTTTTTCAGTGAGCTGAAATAGTTTCTACTTCGTTCTTGTGAAACTTACAACTAGAATAGACGTTAGTTTATGCTTTGAGAAGTGTTTATTCCTTGGACGAGAGTTTATTCAAACGAAGGTCCTGTAATATGCATACTATACTCCAGTTATTTAAGATTATGAGTGAGGCCATTATTATTATTATTTTTTTTTTTTTTATATTATTTTTTTTTTTTTTGCATTACGAAAACATGCCTTTTCAAATAAATTGAACATATTTCCACCCAAAAAATGAAAATGTTCAGATAAAAGATTCTGCTATTTTTCATAATTCAGCTCAAAACATAGATTTTGGGTACTCGTTGGAACCGTCTCGACCAGGCGGTTTCTGACGAGTACCAAAAATCTATGTTTTGGGCAGAAATGCGAAAAATAATGTACACCCATACAAACCCCATTTTACTGGATTAAAGTGGAGTTTAAGAGGGTCAAAATTGCATAGGCATGTTTTCATGATGGTCTTCTGTTTTTTTTTGTTGTTTTTTTTCGAAATCGGCCACGTGCACACATGTTGCAATTTTTATCTTGTATATTCTAACCATTTCACATTTGTACGGTTTAGTAACGCCACAGACAACAAAAAGCTACTTTAAAGAAGGTGATTTAAGGTTCCTCAATACAGTTATTTCACTACATTTGAGGTACTGAAAAAATCATATTTGCAAATAGTTACCCAAACAGATTTTTCATCAGATGGTAGTCCATGTAAATGTAAGAATATGAAAGCAAAATATTTTTATTGGAAAGTCACCATGTTAGTAATTTATTGCATTTTTCCATGGTTTTGCAAAAATGATATCTTAATCCACAGAACAAAAATGTGTAAAATACTATCATAGAATTGTGGCTAAAGGTTGCCTTTAGGCACTGCAAGAGTGGAATTTCAAGTAAAATACCTAAATAGTACTGAAAATTAATGATTCCTCCCCCACCCCCCAAAAATGTAATTATTTCACCTTGTACTATTTTTAAATTCAGTGTATGGTAGCCAAAAATGACCAGTTCTACCAAGTTGGCAGTAAGATCACTGATTGGGTTGAGGTGTTGCAATCTCTTGCATTTAGCTTGTAAAATGATTGACCTTCTTTGGTGCTTTTAGTATTTCATTTTATATATTTCATTCATGCAATTTATAACAATTTATGAATCACTGCACCAAAGTTTCACTGTATTATTGATTGTGTTTACTGGGTGGATGATTTGATACTGGAATAAAATCCAAAACCAAAAAAAAAAAAAAAAAAAAAATAAGATAAAAACAGTTTATCCCCATATTTGAACTGAAAGAATGAAAGCAGCCTGTTCAGCACCAGGATTTTTGTGCAAAAGGCTTCTGATCATTTCCTATAACTGCTATGTTATAGCAGTGATTTTTACCCATTGATTTGTTACATAAGAATCAGAATCAGAATTGTTACTGGTGACACGTCAAATGACATTCATACACCAGGACCTGTGATATGGGAAGTTAGTCCCTAGCTCTAACCAAAGATGTAAACTTAGCTACACAATCATCAGCACCTTCCGCCGTCGAAATAATAGAATCCGGAAGGGCATTCCAATCTCTAATGGTTCGGGGGAAGAACGATTCTTTATAAATATCCGTTCTTGCAGTAAGGGTCTGAAACGTCATTGAATGGTGCTGTCTACAGTGCCTAGCCGGGGGAACAAGGTCATCTGTTGGAATGCTGGCAGCACCCTTTAGACCTTTGTATAAGAGTATGAGCCTACTGTCTCTTCTCCTTTTCTTGAGAGACTCCCATCTTAATTTTCCTAGAATTCCAGTCATGCTCCCAGTTTCAAAGCAGTAATTTCCAGTTACAAATCTAGCCGCTCTATTCTGAACTTTTTCTTCATTTAGGACCACTCCGCTTGGGTCCCAGATGCAACTACCATATTCCAAGATTGGGCGAACAAGTCCCCTGTATGCTGTCTCTTTCACATCCTGGGGACACTGATGAAGATTTCGCCTCAGGAATCCAAGAGTTCTATTCGCCTTTGTACACATATTGCATATCTCAAATCGTGAGTGATTGTCACACCAAGGTATTTAATGGAATTCACATTTTCGAGGACCGTTCCCTCTAAAGTGTAAGAAGCCTGAACTTTATTAGATCTCTTCCTTGTTATCTGCATAATATTGCATTTAACTGGCTGAAATCTCATGCCCCATTTTCGGGCCCAACATCCTAATCCATCTATGTCAGCCTGAAGTTTCAATGAGTCATCTGTATCTCTAATTTCCCGGTAACAAACACAGTCATCTGCGAAAAGTCTTATTTCTGAGTCAATGTCAGAGGAAATATCATTGATGTACAGGGAGAACAATAGAGGACCAAGAACAGTCCCTTGTGGGACTCCAAACAAAACTGGCGCCCATACTGAAGATTCACCATTAACAAAAACACGCTGTTTTCTGTTCACATGAGTCACCATAAACAAATAATTGATGTTTGGACATATTTATCTAATCCAATTAATGATCTGTTGTGTCACCTACTTACCAATGTGCGGGTTGGTAAAATTTCATAGAAGCCCAATACTTTTAATATGTTTTGCTGAAAGAAGTTAAAAAAGAAATCTACCCTTTTCAACTTGTTTACTTGGGAACAGGGGTGAACAACACAAACAGGACAATGTTACACGTAGAAACTAGTTCAGAAATGAAGGCATACTATTCATGAATTAACGAACAAATTATGTTAGAAAGTATGTGAAAGTAGGCGCAAGACAGTTTCAAATATGAATATTATGTTTTAAATTTAAAGCAATGGTGTACTATTGTTTTTTTGGTGGGAAATTAGTTCCAAGGCGTATGAATACGTTTTTGCATTTGGCAAGATGGAAATCTCTTCAATTTGACAGCTACACTAATTTATCAGTGATGACAGGCTTCCAAGATAGGCGATTTCATTATGGTATACGCAGGAAGAAGGCTACATAGCTGACTTTTCAAGGTATTTTCATTGATGATGGAGAAAATAAAATGTGGAAGGCATAATTGATGAAATCTCAGCATTTCAGATTTACCGCAAGAAAAGGAGATGATGGCGCCCATCGAGAATAAACATGTCAAAAAAATCTGGTTTTCAATTCAGGTAGCCTTTTTGATAGAAAGCTTTGACCGACTCGTTAGTATTTGATGTGAACTATTGATCTGCAGCTGTTTTAGTAACTTTTAAAAAGTCTATAAAGCGGTTTCCTTTTTTCCTGGTAAAAGTGAAAAATACAGAATTTCATTTATTTTCAAAGGCACAGGGATGTTGCTAATGCAAGAAAGTACTTGCTGTAATAACCGTTTATACCTCCAAACCTTTTTCTTGTGGGACATGGATTTTTAAACGGAAATCAGGATTATATTTTGGGGAAAATCAACTTGCAAATCTTTCATCTATATTTTTCTTGTGCAAATGTATTGAGGAAACTTAAGATGTCCTGAGATAAAAGTACTTTCATAAATTTCTTTTCCGTTCACAAAAGGTTACTTTCGCTGTAATATAAAGGGCAGCTAAAATAATTTTCATCCTAGTTGTAATATAAAACTGTTAGTTTAACACTTAAATACCAGCATTTTAAACAAGAAGTGCAGATCTGGTAAAACGCAGCATTATGCCGCCTTTCTATGTTTTGATTCCATGGCCCAGTGAGATTCTATGATGGGGCGGTCTAAGTCCCTCTGGAGGGTGACCGAATAATCAGGGAGAATTATGGTCAGGTACACCCCAGTGTCACCAGCAAATAGGCGAACCCGGGACCACACATTGTCGGGTAGGTCGTTAAGGTATAATAACAATAATATTGTGCCTAGAACTGATCCTTGTGGTACACCTGAAGTAACTGGAACCTCATCTGAGTACTCACATTCAAGTGCAACTGTCTGACTTCTCTCAATCAGAAAAGACTTAATTCACTGGATAGTTAATCCATGTACCAGTAGCTTGCGAAGAAGCTTCATGTGATTCACCTAGCCAAAGGTCATGCTAAACCCAGGTTAAGATCTATTTGTTGACCATTTAATCATGATCTGGTAAGGTCATAAACAAGCAGAATCACATGAGTGTCACAAGATCTGCGCTCCCAGGCTGTTGAGTATTTTGTGATCATAAGGTATGTCCAGACCAAATCTTATGCGGCGAAATTTAGTTTCAACCTGCAAAAATCCATTTTTTGAAGGATTTTCTGCTTGTCGGAATTTTGTAAACCTGTCCCCGTAGAAAACCTAAAGCAAATTTTTATATGCCCATTATGACATAAAGACCACATTGGTAATGGGAAATTGTTTTTAAGAAATAGGTGCGATATGGGCATAAGAGCAATTTACGATCTTACTAGTGAGGAAGTGGTATTTTATAGTTTTGAACAGTTAAAGGCAAAATATGATATAAGGGCCACATTTTTAGACTACCACCATGTAGTAAATAGTATTTCTCAAGTATGAAAAGATCAAATTCACATGAATCGTGTATTTGCTGTTAAATTTAAACAAAATGTAGTTTGTAACATATACTTTCAAGACTTGATTAGTTCAAAGAAAGGGAGTAGACTATTTATGATATTTTGGTTAGAGTAAACGAATACATTGCACAAACAAAATGGCAAACGGAGATAGGAGATAGAGTGGAAAAAGAGCATTAAAGACATTTCACGAGACAAAACTACGCGACTTTCAATACAAAATCAATAATAAAAATTTAGTAACACATTCATTTCTATTTAAAATTAATAAAATCAGGGTTGTAGTTACTGTAATGAACAACCAGAAAAAATCCATTATTTATTTCTTAGATGCCCAAAAGTAAGAACGTTTTAGACTGAACTTTAATCATGGCTGACCACAAATGTAAATCCAGAAATATCGCTAGAGGATCGTAAAATACTATTTTCACACGGTGGTAAAGCAGAAGTGGTCAATTACATCTCTCTCTCTCTCTCTCTCCCTCTCTCTCTCTCTCTCTCTCTCTCTCTCTCTGTTTTAGCAAAATATTGTATATACGAAAACAAATTTGTTTCTATGAATAAAGTGCTTAGCGAGAGATACATTTCACTCATAAACAACAGGTTAGATAAATTCTTTAAGATTAAAGCCCCTCTCTCGCCCAGCCCAGTGGAATTCGTTTCACTGACCGCTCCAAGGCGGTTCTTCTGTCGTTGTTTATTTTTGTTATGGTTTGTCTTTGAGTGTTTGTATCGCTTATTTTATTTTGTTTTGGATATCGAATTGGCCATTTTGTGGAAAAGTAACTGTCCTTTTGGCTTTCCGTTATTGATGTTTCCATTAGGGTCTGTTGTTTCATGTTTGTGTTTCTTTCCCCTTTGGTAACTCTGGTGGGAGCTGTGGGTAAATTGTGTCGATTCCTGATCATTGCCTACACTTCTATGTTCTACATATAACTACTTTTACCCAAACACTGATGATTCATGAGGCCTATTCCGACTTAATGTTTATGTTTGGTGTCAGGGTTCTGTTTTCCGTCGACTATCTGCCACACATATAGTGCAGTAGACTTGTACCATTAGCTATAAAAGGCACATCTTGTAGAAAATACATGTATATTGTTACTACAGTTTGTTTTCTGCTCTCCCATGAAAGAATTTTATTATTATTATTTTTTTTTTTTTTTTTCAAATTGATTATCATCGTCTATTAGCCAATACGATGTTACACCCGTATGACTTTGTGCATTTTTTCATATCTTAACAATATTTACTTTTCTGGTGAAAAATTGTGATAGTTTTCTCATTTATGCTTCAAACATGGCTGTTGGTGCTCGTTGGAACTGCCGCAGTGATGTGGTTCTATCAAGTACCCACGGCGTATGTCATGGAGCAGGAATGAGAAAAATATTGTATACCCAGTCAGACGCGCATCCGACTGAGGTACTGAGGCCGACGATTATCATACGAGATATTTTGGCGAGCAATAATCGAGTGTATGTAAACATAAAGTGCAGATAACTCCATGTCAACAGACATACAACGTCTAAACAACGTCGTGTCAACGTCAATGCAACATCACTGCGATGCATTGACGCTGACGCAGCAAATTGTATACCCAGTTACAAAATATTGTAACCCCCAGTTCTCTCTCTATAAAGTTGGGTTTAAAGGGGCGTTCATTGCACGGACTTGTTATCGTAATGAATCGTCTTATTATTAACATTGCTAGAGATACTCGCCTACCAGTCGAGAAAGACAGAAGACCAACTTCTATCGTACATGTTGTCTAAACTGAAAAGCACTCACACAACCTTTCAATAATTCCCTGTCCCCTTTTTGTACTTTCTCTCATCTTCTTACTTCTAAAATATGTTCTAGAAAGGGTTGTCCTTTGGAAACAAGGAATACACCACAAAACTGTAAACTAGATCGCGCAGTCGATGGCGCGCCATCGCAAATCCCCACGTTTTGACCGCTTCACGGGACCCTTGGGGGCTGGTCCAAAAATTAATGTGCTCTTGCAGAAGCCATTCATGTATGTAACTCACACACCAAATTTGGTTGAATTCCAATGAACGGTGTAGGAGGAGATAGCCGGACAGACGGACGGACGGACGAACGGACAGACGGAGGCGATAACAATATCCCCACTTTTCTTCGAAAAACGTGGGGATAAATATGGAGTGTACATGTTTTCTGGACCAGACTAGCTAGTTTTGCCCAATTAGGCCTCATCAGTGACCCTCAAAAATTTCAAAATTCCCCACTGGAAGGGCAAGAAAATATAAACTACACTATGATGTTGGGCAGGGAGACATTTTACGACCTCCACACATTCCCAGACACCAGCTATAGTGACGTTAAATATGTTCTAGAAATGGCTATCCTTTGGAGTGAGTGAGTGAGTGAGTGTTTGAGTTTTACGTCCCACCAACAGCTAAGGCCATACGGAGACGGGACCTAGGTTTAAAGACTCATCCGAAAGTGTATATCCTTTGGAAGCAAGGAATGCACCACAAAACTGGAACATATGGAGTGTACATGTTTTCTGGGCCAGAATAGCTAGTTTCGGCCAATAAGGCCTCGTCAGTGACCCTCAAACCTTTTCAAAGCTTTCCAAAATGTCGGCACAAGAATTTCAGAGAAAATAAGTTCATTTAATATGGCATTAGGATAACACATCCGTGGGATATAGTAAATTTCTCAAACCTTAAAAAAGGCATCTTTTTCTGATGAAGATTTGTGATATTTTTCCTATTTATACTCCAAACATAGGTTTTGGATGCTCGTTAGAACCGCCTCATTGAGGCGGTTCTAACGAGTACCCACAGCCTATGTCTTGGAGCAGAACTAAGGAAATTAATGTTATTCCCCGTAAACCCCAGTTTTCTTTATATAAAATGGGGTTTAGTGGGGTCTTAATTTCACGGACTTGTTCACGTGATGGGAAGTGGTTTTAGGTTCTAGCTTTACGTAATAACGCCAAATTAGGTCATTACCTGACGTCCGTATTTTTTTATTTTATTTTTTTTTTTGTTTTGGTTTTACGGCCCTTTCAAGATTATTTCACCCGTATCGAGCGATCGTTAATCAGAGATGGGCGAAAACCAGAGTACCCGGAGAAAAACCACCTTACCTTCCGTTGCAGAACTTGGCGTCTCACATATGACCCGAGCGAGACTCGAACCACAGCGGTGAGAGACCTAATGATTAAGATTCAGCACTCTTAACCACTAGGCCACGGAGGCCCGTTACCGTCGGTATGATCATTTTCCACATTAATCTGGTACTTTTGAGTAACAAGTTCCGGAGCCGATGCTACACGCTATGTCAATTTCGTTGTTGCATCGACTTTGCTGCGTCAGCGTCAATGCATCGTTGTTTAGACGTTGTATGTCTGTTGACTTGGACGTTGTTTAGACGTTGTATGTCTGTCGACATGGAGTTATCTGCACTTTACATTTATATACACTTGATTATTGCTGGCCAAAATATCTCGTATGATAACCATCGGCCTCAGTACCTCGGTCGGATGAACGTCTGACTGGTGATCAGAAAGGCGCGCGTTCGGTACCTGCCGGGTCGGCAACATTCTTTCGTGGAGATAGATCATGAAATATTTTCCACGGCCATTCTCTACCACTGGGCATCCGCTGATTCAAGAAGGGCAGTTGTCAGTGGCGAAAGAGTGTGCACTGTACTGGTTAACTGCTGATGCCTCGGTCACAAATTCGGCGTACCCCGGCCGAGCTATACTATACGTTGTGGTCGGCCGAGCAGTCCAAGCCGAGAAATGGGTGTCTGGCTCGGTTTTGGCAAAAAGTATGCCGTGTGGGGCCTAGAGAGACATCCGCCGGGAATCGGGCGGTGTCAGCCTAAGTTTTGCGGGGAAGCATCGGCGTATACGCCGGGCGGAAATAGGCCGGTGCACTGCAGGTTACCGACCGTATACCCGGCGATTGTTACTAGTCCCCGAGCATCGGCCGATGTTCCGCAGATGTCCGCCCAGTTCCCGGCCGCCGGACAAGGGACGGGTTTACCCCAGCCGGGAATTGTCCAGTTGTTCAGGGGTATATAAACTGCATCCTCTCCTGCCTATACAACAAATGGGTCAGCTCTGTTGGTGGGTGAACATCCTTTTTCTTGACGTCGAGGAAAACTTTCGAAGAAAAGCGGAACAAGATGCCTCTTATCCCACCACTGCACCTACCGTCACCCCAGGAAAGGATCCGGAGGTTACAGGAGTGGCTGCTTAGGGCTCGGCACCGTGCCAATGTGGTCTTTTCAACCTTGTGTGCGGGAGAAGAACTGCTACCGCTGATGGTGGATGAAGCAATGGATCGTGTACCGTCCTTTGCATGGGCAGTTATCAAACGTTTATGTGCAATGCTCCCTACTGGTCTGCTAGAAACTGGCACCCATCGGAGATCGGGCCCTTATATAGTCGAGCGTCAATCAGCGATCGAGCAGCGCCAGTCGAAACCGGGATTCGTCCAGCGGATTCCGCTTGATCATCTGTCGGGCCTCGGCCGATTACTGCCCGATTATCTGATTGGTCGGGGTCCGCTTTACGACTACCGGATGCCAGCCGATGCCATCGACATCGACATCGGTACGAGCTCTGCTCGACTTTTATCGATGTGCCACCGACCTAGAAGTCGGTGAGTTTTCGTGGAGAATTTTAACTACGAGTTAAAATTTAACCGGGCCCCTCCCGACCACCACCGACGCCCCAACATCCGGCGGGACGCCGACCGGACTCCAGCCCAATCTCATCCCATCGCAGTCCCCGAGTAGTCGGGCGGGGATGGAATAGTGATTTGTGACCGTGGCTTTACGTATAAGCCTGCCCAGGAAAAGTGTGGACAGGTAAACTGACCGGCTCAAAAATGACATAAAATAGTGTTGACTGGGCCGTTAGTCCAATACAAAACTAAACTGAGGTAGGGGTCTTTAACTTTAATGGAAGACACCCAGTCAGCGTAGAATGTCGGTCAAGCGTCGGCCCGACGATATATACATAGAATATTTATTTTCCGTCTTATACCGTTAACAAATAACATTAGCCCTGTATGGCTTTTACTTCTACAAAAACAGTGTAGAAGAAAAACAATCTTTTTGGTGCTGTTTGGGCAGGATCAAGATTTTCACCTTATATCCTCATTCGAAGGATGGAGCAGGTCAAGGCATTCATCTCTGCAACTAAGTTTGACAACGCTGCCAGAGAGAGAGAGAGAGAGAGAGAGAGAGAGAGAGAGAGAGAGACTAATGAGCAGCATGTAGGTAATGGTGTGTGTGTGTGTGTGTGTGTGTGTGTGTGTGTGTGTGTGTGTGTGTGTGTGTGTGTGTGTGTGTGTGTGTGTGAATCATCTGAACTACGCCTACGTCAGGCCGACAGCGATACGACATGGCGACGTCGTATCGCTGTCGGCCCGATGTTGGCCCAATGTGGTGCGCTACCCCATAATGAGAGAGAGAGAGAGAGAGAGAGAGAGAGAGAGAGAGAGAGAGAGAGAGAGAAAAAAACACTGAGCAACATGTTGGACATGGCACTTTCAGAGCCCATAGGGGCTTGAAGAAATATATGGGCTGCAAAATGCTTCCACGCAGAGCTGAATCCGGCCCACACACTAGTACTGGTAAACCGCTTAGACGATCTAAGCCTGTCCAGGAACCGCGGTGCGAGGCGGACCGTACACGCTAATAAACCCTATTGGTTTCATTGGGCGACAGGGCTTGAGATGTCATTTTATCCAAATGTCGGGTAAAAGTCCCACAAAATTGAAAACAACGTCTCCAAAATGATCTTATGACCTTTACAGTGTTGACGGGGACGTTAAACCTCAAATCAAACAAAAACACTTTCAGAGAGAGAGAGAGAGAGAGAGAGAGAGAGAGAGAATGGACAATATGTAGGCCACGATAAGAAAGCAATGAGCAACATGTAGACCACGGAGAGAGAGAGAGAGAGAGAGAGAGAGAGAGAGAGAGAGAGAGAGAGAGAGAGAGAGACTAATGCGCAACATGAAGGCCAGAGAGAGAGAGAGAGAGAGACGAATGAGCAACATGAAGGCCACAGAGAGAGAGAGAGAGAGAGAGAGAGAGAGAGAGAGTAAATCGCATGAACGGTGCGTCTGACCGAGAGCGATACGACATGGCGACGTCGTATCGCTGTCTGCCCGATGTTGACCCACTGTTTCAACATTTAGCCCATAATGAGTGAGAGAAAAAAACTTAGCAACATGTTGGCCATAGCACTTTCAGAGAGAGAGAGAGAGAGAGAGAGAGAGAGAGAGAGCACTGGGGAACGTGTACGCCATGGCATGCTGAGAGAGAGAGAGAGAGAGAGAGAGAGAGAAAGAGAGAGAGAGAGAAAGACGGAATTTCATTCCATTTTACACATTGGAATTCGCATAAAAAGTTTAAAAGAATTTCACTATACTACGATCTACGATTTCTGTCACAACAATTGTGTGTAACGATGTTGAGATGATCCCTGCATACCTTTCTAGGTATTTACCGCATGACGTCATTATTCACGCGCGTTGTAGTTTTGTCGCGAAATTAAAAATAGACTAACTGTGTTCGTAGCATAGTTAGGAAAACCGTCTCATAAAACTTAACCTGTGATCATAATTGTTGGCAATATTACATAAAACTCATTCATTTGTATTACTTAAACAAAAAATACCCGATATATGTAAAAAAAAAATTAAGCACTTTTTTTCCGACAGCTCAATAATGCACCTTTAAGATGAGGTAATAACCAGTTTTCCACCCTGATCAATGAAGGGCGTGCAAAAGGGCACATTTGATGATGTCAAATGCAAACATGTACTTCTGTCGCTGTTGCTACAAAAGAATGCTTTGGAAAACATTCCAACAATGAATAAGATGTCATCAAAAAGCTTTCCAGTATAACAATTTGTTATTTTGATTCTTGACAAGTAACATGGGATTACATTCCCCACCTGAAAGCAATAGTTACCCTCGCCTAACGGCTCTGGGCAAATATCGCTCTCAGGTGGGTGATGTGATTCCATGTTCACCGTAAAGAATCAATATATAGAGGATCTTACATGAGTGCTCATGTATTATTGAATTTATTAAACGAGTTGAGGAAAAGGGATAAAATGCGAGGAACTTTGACCATGGTATTTGCAAGGTACTTGAATAAAACAATAACCAAACTAGAGGGATATATCTCTGCCTCAATATGTTCAACAGAAAAGAAAAGATACATGTCTGCTCATTTTTCATGCTCATTAAGTTATGAAGCTTCAAAATCTCAGTAAAACCAATTCCATAGTTTAGTATGAAATGGATTAAGCCCTAAAACCTAACATAGTGTTTAAAACCTATTTTCCTACAAATCTTACCTGCATAGCTGTGGGGCTGGAGTAGAATTATTTCCCATATTGAACACACTGCCACAGAAAGCAAGGTATGTAGAGCCGAGTGAATTTTGGCTCTGACACAAAGCCTCGATATTGTATGGTCCAGAACCCTGGGCTGAAAAACAGATAATAATCATTAGAATAACGGGGCAAGACAACTCCAGTAGAAATTCTAATGTGTTCTTAACAAATATTACCAAAATTCCAACTTCCTAACATTTCTGTGCTGCATCAAGAAAAAATGTCTAGATATGGATACAGTCCCTTCGATTTCAGTAGCTAAACTGTCTCGTAAAGATTTTTTTTTGCTGTTGTTTTGTTTTCCAATACTGTAAGACACATCACTTGGGAACTTGTTAGAACCACCTCAATGAGACCTTTCTATCAGCCACTTACAATCCATACACCACAACCTTTTCATATTACTTTTCAATGTAACAGAGTTTTGGATATAAAAGATTGATCTAAAAAATAATAGATTATACAGAATATGGATCATTTTTCCATATTCAACATTTTATTTGGATAGAAGACAGATGTTTAACTAAATTTCAGCTTCAGATCCCAACTAATGTTCTAAAGAGATCCCAACTAATATTCTAAAGAGGTTGGGCTGTATATAAATGATAATCACTAGGAAATTTATCACAAATTTTCATCTGAAAAATGTCTGATCTAGCAACAAAAAGACAGCATTGTTTCTGATCTTATTTCCTATGAGACTGAGACATCATACTGTTTACTCGCTAGTGGGGAAATCTGTCACATTTGGGCACCCATACGGGACAGCTCAGAAGTGACTTTTCATGTCATCGGGTTCCAAATCAGATAATGTTAACTTTCTACACCAACAATATTATCTGGTAAAACAGCAATTTAGATCTTTATTTCTGAATAAAAAGCTCAAGTGCGTGTACGAGGACTGTTCAAATATGAATGCAAGTAGAACGTTTTCTCATGCACTAATGCAAAAATCACCTGGAAATAAATATCACAGCATAGAAAAACATTTTACCTATACCAAACCTTTTAAAATCTGTGCATTTTAGCCATGAATTTCGTTCGATAAACACTGTCTACTCAGCCGAAAAGAGCAACATCTGCCAAGATGGTTGCTAGAGTGAAAGAAATAGTTGCTACAGATGCACGATACACCACTAGGCAAATAGCTAGTATGGGTTGCAATTCATTAGGAGCAGCTCATACAATTCTGAAACGGGATTTGAAAATGAGAAAGATCTGTGCTAGATGGATTCCTCATCTGTTGACAGATGAGCAGAAAAAGACACGCGTTCAGTGCGCCAAGAAGTTGCTTAAAAAGTTTCCAAATTACAATGCACGGTCTTTCGCTAATGTCGTCACAGGTGACGAGACATGGGTTCACTTTTTTGAGCCAAAACGAAAGATTCAGAACAAAATATGGGCAACAAAGTATTGCAAAAGACCATGCATTGCAAAGCGGACCATGAGCGTCAAGAAGGTAATGTATGCCATATTCTTTTCAAATCAGGGCCCTGCTATTCAGGTTGCTGTGCCTAAAGGCAAATCTGTAAATGCCAAGTTTTACAAGAATAAAGTTCTTTGAAAATTGAAGAAATATTCCAAAGAACGAAGACCCGCAACTGGTTTGGCCAATGTCAGATTGCTACATGACAATGCGTCATCGCACAAGGCGTTCATTGTGCAAGACTATCTGAAGCAGGAAAAGGTTGTTGAACTCCCTCACCCCCCGATTTCCCCTGACCTTGCCCTGTGTGACGTTTTTTTGTTCCCGCGGCTGAAAAAATACCTTTCTGGTCAAAAATTTGTACAGCACAAACACCTCGGTTCTGCAATATTCCAGTGCCTTCATAGTATACCTCGAAAAGACTACCAAAATGCATTCAATGATTGGATCAGAAGACTGAAAGTTTGTATATCTGTTAAAGGTGAATACTTTGAGGGGACAAAGTAAATTTTCATCGAAATCTATCACGGAATCATTTTTATGTGCTTAGTTGCATTCATATTTGAACAGTCCTCGTATGCATTTTTTAAATCAAATCAAAGAAACATTTTGGTACCAAATTTTTAGACTTTGTTAAAGTTTTTGGTTTTGCCACTTTTTCACCAGAAAGGCTGCAATTAAATTGTTATATTCAGTATGTATGCGAGAAAAAAGAATCCATCACTATTTTTCAGTGGGGACAGGAAATCCCAACCCTTGGGCCCAGCGGTCATGTGGGTAATTTGGCAAAGATTCTTATTTATACTCCAAACATAGGTTGTGGGTGCTCGATTGAACTGCCTCTCTGAGGCAGTTCTAACAAGTACCAACAACCTACGTCTGAGTAGAAATCAGAAAAATATTTACCCCTGTAAACCCCTTTTTTCTCTATATATAATGGTGTTTAGGGGGTGTTTATTTCACAGGCTTGTTCACGTGACAAAAAATGACAGATTCTAACTATCATATGGCTGTGAAACTAATAAGAAAGCCAAGACTTACAAGGACAGCTCCATACATCAGGATATCTCTGGAAGATGCTGGTGAGTACAGCTGGTTCAATATCCTCCAGCCTACAGAGGGGGTCGGTGTATACAACAGCTTCTCGCATAGCGCATCTCGCAGCTTCAGCATATATCCTGAAATATGAAAGGTCCAAGTTGATGAAAATAGTTTTTTATTTCATTTAACACTCTTATGTAATGTATACCATGGCAAACCCCACTTGATGATGAAAAATGCTTTTGTGATGGCTTAATCCTTATCCTGCTGTTCACGACAACCCCTACCTTTGCAAACAATGTAGATCCAGATCAGATGGCACTCTGATCAGGATACCGGCCCCGATAGCTCAGTTGGTAGAGTGTCCGCTCCGGGGAACGGAAGGTCTCGGGTTCGATCCCGGGCCGCGACATACCAAAGTCGTTAAAAATGGTACTAGCTTCTCCTCGCTTGGCACTCAGATTTACGGGGTAGAGCTAGGACTGGTCGATCCAGTGTCAGGATAATGTGACTGGGTGTGGTATCATGTAATGTGTCTGGGACATGATACTTCAGTGAGGCAGCACTATAAACGTGAGCATTGAGCTCCCTGTCGCAACCAGACACCGTCGTGATATGACTGAAAAATTGTTGAAAGCGACGTTAAACCCGAATTCACACACACACACACTCTGATCAGGATCCACACTGCTTGTCATGTAGTTTGTGAACTGAATAAATATATTATGTCAAGTAATTTGATTGGTTGATAGTCAGCAATGAGTGCATCACGCTAACAAGTCATTTCAAGTAAAGACAAGCAGTTTCTACTGAACCATGAGCCATTTCAAGTGAGCCATAAGCAGTTTCTACTGAATCATGAGCCATTTCAAGTAAAGCCATAAGCAGGTTAACTTACCCACAAGCCATTTCAGGTATGGCCATGAGTTTTCGTTCTAGTTCTTCCTCCATCAAGAGAACACAACCTTCATACACGACCTGTAGATTACTCATCATAGTTAACTGACACTGGCCAGCTTTAGTACCATAGTGATCTGTAATACAAGATATAGTGAAATTATGTCTAGTTCTGCTTTAAAAAGCTTATTTAGAAGGTGTAGTTATTCCTTCTTCATGTTTTCTGCATAACAAGTCTTTTGGCAGGGACCACCGTTGGGACTGTTCAAAAGTGGTCTTGAAGACCGCTTTTGAACAGTCCCAAGGTGGTCTTCATATAGAATTTTTACTGTATGTACAAATAGTAAATACATGGTTAGTGTCTTTAATAATAAAATATAATTGGTGAGCCTTAGACAATTTTATAGGGGCGAGCTTTAGCGTGCCCCTATAAAATTGTCGGGGCAAACCGATTATATTTTATTATTATAGACACTATCCGTGTATTTAGTTTATTCCGCAATCCAAAACAATCAATGGGTTTTGCATTAATTTAGCAAATTTAAGCAAAAAAGACAGATGTGTGGCATGTTAAACGACATTCAGTGCCATGGCGTGCACACGTAGTATAACGTGACGTCAACGAGTGCAATGTTTCTGACGTCACCGCACCACAAAGACGTTGGAAACAACATGGACGCTCGAATTAAAGTTTCTCAGCGCTTTATTTTCTGTTTGAAAATCTGCAAATAAATAGTTCATTTTAGCTTTAAAAAATATTTTCGAGGTTGAGGCGCAACTGCAGTAGCAGTGCGCAGTTATTCCAACGGGCAATTCAAACCAGGAAAAGTCGAGAAGGTAAGAATATAGCTGAAATTTCTGAAAATCTGTTTAAATAAATATTGCAAGGATTTTAAATTGCAGTTTCGTTGTTTACCCATGTATGAAAGTTTGCATGTTATTGTTTATACGTGTAAAATAGTGACATGAAAAGTAGGTCCGGTCTACAAACGGTCACTAGACGTATTATAGGTCAGTAGAAGGTATTATAGGTCACTACCGATTATAGCGTGCAGTTATTCGACCCCCTTTATTAGGTTACTAGAATGCCTGATTGCGGTATAATATATGTAATGTACAAGGGTTCTAACACTTTTTAAGGGAAACTCAAAGCAGGATACTGGCAAACAGTGTAGATCCAGATTGAATGCCATAGAAGAGCATCTGAGCAGGTCATTCACTCTTTGCGAAAATTGCAGCCAAATAATATTTTTAAAAGACCCCTAGATTCAAAAACTGTCCCCTTTTACATTTAGGGGGAGAGATTCTATTCAGCTCAAATGGGGTTAACTATACATTTACTTCTATGTAATATAAGGATGGTTCTTCTAAATATTTTCCTGCTAACATATCAAGGGTTTCAATCTATTTTAGTTATGTCAGCATTTCATATGACTACTAAGTTCCAACAGCCTGGACGAATAAAGATTGTTTTGCCTTTCTTGTATGTACATGTCTGTAATATTTTTTTTGCAACTTCTCTACAGAAATTAGTTAAAGGAACTTGTTAGAATCATCAAAGCAACATCAGTGCCAGTGCACTTCTAATATTTACGAGGACTGTTCAAATATGAATGCAAGTAGAACCTTTTCTCATGCACTAATACGAAAATCACCTGGAAATTAATATCACAGCGTAGAAAAACATTATACCTATACATTGATACCAAACCTGTTAAAATCTGTGCACTTTAGCCATGTATATCGTTCGATAAAAACCGTCTACTCTTGTATACTAATACAAAACATGGTTGGAAGAAGGTCAGAGTATGCCTTTGAAATACGGTCCTATATTAAGAATCGTTGTATTCTTGGTATACGGTGCAAAGACATTTTTGATGAAATATGTTCGGTTTATGGGCATAATGAAATGTCTTTTCTGACAGTTTTTCGTTGGTGTAAGAAATTCAGCTGTGGGCTAGGCTCAACAGAAGATGCACCACATGATCGTCGGCCGAAAAGAGCAACATCTGCCAAGATGGTTGCTAGAGTGAAAGAAATAGTTGCTACAGATGCACGATACACCACTAGGCAAATAGCTAGTATGGTTGGCATCTCATTAGCAGCTCATACAATTCTGAAATGGGATTTGAAAATGAGAAAGATCTGTGCTAGATGGATTCCCCATCTGTTGACAGATGAGCAGAAAAAGACACGCATTCACTGTGCCAAGAAGTTGCTTAAAAAGTTTCCAAATTACAATGCACGGTCTTTCGCTAATGTCGTCACAGGTGACGAGACATGGGTTCACTTTTTTGAGCCAAAACAAAAGATTCAGAACAAAATATGGGCAACAAAGTATTGCAAAAGACCATGCATTGCAAAGCGGACCATGAGCGTCAAGAAGGTAATGTATGCCATATTCTTTTCAAATCAGGGCCCTGCTATTCAAGTTGCTGTACCTAAAGGCAAATCTGTAAATGCCAAGTTTTACAAGAATAAAGTTCTTCGAAAATTGAAGAAATATTCCAAAGAACGAAGACCCGCAACTGGTTTGGCCAATGTCAGATTGCTACATGACAATGTGTCATCGCACAAGGCATTCATTGTGCAAGACTATCTGAAGCAGGAAAAGGTTGTTGATCTCCCCCCCCCCCCCCCCGAAATCTATCACGGAATCATTTTTATGTGCTTAGTTGCATTCATATTTGAACAGTCCTCGTATCAAAGATTAAAGATTAACATTTTCAAGCATAAAATTCTTCAGTTTAAGGGGAATGGATAAACTTTAAGGGGAGGGGAGGCAACTCCTGCAAAAGTATTTCTGTCTCCCATGGCGATAGACCGATTTTTCAGTGGCACTGAGCCTATACAAAAGTGAACAGGAACTCTCAAAAGTTGTCTCCCTTTGAAAAATAGCAGAAAAAAGTGCTAGGTGTTCCCCTTCCCCTTAAGAGTACACCCCTATTGATAAGGGGGAAAACATATTTTTTTAAAAGACTTTAGAGTCACCTTCTCTTAAAGTGTATTCATTATAAAAAGAATCAGTGAAGCTGAGCAGAAATGCTCACAGTGCAAAGCCAGAGCTATGGCATCATCAACAGAGCTGTCATGTTGAGAGCTGCAAGAGAGATTAGTTGTTGTACTAATTGTATTACCCTTGTAAAATAAAGTATATTATTATTATTATTATTTTATTATCATATTATTGTCTTCCTCAAGCCTCTGTTGCTCTACATGCAACAGACAGTTCAGAGCTAGAATTGGTCTCATCAGCCATCTTAGAACACACAAACAGTAACATTTCTCAAATATGATTAAGATTGGTCATTGTCAGTAATGACAGACGAACTATTATTCATTCTAATAAGACATCCCTGCGCCATATTTTTTTTTTTTTTACATCTTCAAAATGGCTGCTTTTCTGATGAAATCTGGTGGTATTTTTTTTACCAATGCATGCAATATAAATAAGAAAAATAATGCATACTCCTGTAAACCCTAGTTTTCTTGATAGGAAGTGGAGTATAGGTGTGTGTCGTGGGGGGGGGGGGAGGTGGTATTCATTTCACAGACATGTTCACTTGATGTTCCCTTATAAATCCATGGCTCTACATAAGGAGTAGTGAGGATAATTAAGAGAACATTTTTTTTTTTACTTCTCTGTCAAGACATATGTTGTGGGTATTTGTTAGAATCACCTTATTGAGGTGATTCTAACAAGTACCCCAACATTTTTCCAACAAGAAATAAGGATTTTTATCTATTACTTATCCTCACTACTCCTACTTATCTGGGGCTATGAATTCTCATACTCTGTAAATGGCACTCTCCTCCCTTACAATGGTGTATCTAATCCCAAAAATGATCCATACCTGCACAATCAGAGCCAGGGAAGCCTGAAGCCTGTAGTACATCAATAATGTTGGTGGGGTAATTCCTCTCCCAGATAGCAGTGTGTAGGCTGTCATAACTACACTGCAGACCCAGTATGTCATTCAGATGGCTCAGGACACACTGGGTAGCCAACAGATGATCACTGAAATATTAACATACATGATGTTAGCTCTTAGCGCACCAAGGAAAACTTCTAATTATACAGTAAAATTCCGCTATTAAGATCACCTAAAATTTAAAGACTAATCCTGCTTTAAAAGGCTTATTTTGTAGGGTGCACTTCATCTTTCTTTCCATTTTCTGTCCACAGTGTCCTCTGGTCAGGGACCACCTTTGGGACTGTTCAAAAGTGGTCTTAAAGACCACTTTTGAACAGTCCCAAAGGTGGTCTTAATATAAGAATTTTACTGTATTTCATAGAAAATAAGTTTTATAGCATTGATGACATTCCATGTTAAGCCTTACATTAATTTCTCTGAAATATAACAAAATCAAAGAACTGATGCAACTAGTGGGTAAAATATCCTTGAGTATAGTATATCTTAAAAATCCAAAAAATTGGGACACCTTGTGGACTTGCTGTAAATCTCCTAAAATTTTAACGAATTTGTTTCATGATCCGGCAAGGAGCTCAAGTTTTTTTCTTCCTTAATTCCCCCTTATTCCTTTTTTCTCTCATCTTTCGGGGTTTTTTTTTCTATTTTTATCTTCTTCCTTTTTTTCTATTCTTAAGGTGCAACTACATTCTGGCCACCCTTGTTTGGTAGAGGCAGCACGCTATCTCAAAAGAAGCAGGGCCAAATGAAAATTTCGGAGGCTTTATTTTTTAAAGCTTTTGCTTAGACTAGAAACGCTTCCAAAGGACACGGATGCCCACCCCCCCTGAAAATATGTCTATGTTCGTATTCATCCATAGAAAGTTATTGACCTTGTTTCAGTTTTGGACCCTTTTTTCACATTTGACCACAAAGTATGACCTTGACCTTGGAGGTAAGGACCTTGGTTTTGTGTGAGGCAGATTGTCTCATGATGGCCAACATTCCTGCCAAGTAATTTCAAAATCCATCCAGAGATAAGAAAGTTATCGACTGCGTTTAAGTTTCAGATCATTTTTTTTACCTTTGGCCTCTAAGAATGACCTTGACCTTGGAGATACGGATCTGGGTTTGCACGCTACACATTGTCTCATGATGATTAACATTTCTTCAAAGTAATTTCAAAATCCATCCAGAAATAAGTAAGTTATTGACTGCGTTTAAGTTTCGGACCCTTTTTTGACCTTTGACCTCTTAAGTATGACCTTGACCTTGGAGGTACGGACCTGGGTTTTGCACCGGATACATCGTCTCATGATGGTTAACATTTCTACAAAGAAATTTCAAAATCCAACCAGAAACAAGAAAGTTATTGACTGCATTTAAGTTTCGGACCCTTTTTTGGACCTTTGACCTCTAAGTATGACCTTGACCTTGGAGGGTTTTGCATGCGACACGTCGTCTCATGATGGTTAACATTTCTGCTGAGTTATTTTGAAATTCATCGAGAAATAAGGAAGTTATTGACTGCGTTTAAGTTTCGGACGCACAGACGAACGGACGGACAGGGGCAATGCTATATGCCCTTTCCACCATTCTTCGAATGGCGGGGGCATAATAAAAAGTGTATGAATGTCATTTGATGTGTCTGAAGGCCAATACCCATTTTTTACCCATCTGTTGGATTACCATATTCATAACACTCATGTAAATAAGGAGGAATGAGGGTCATTCAAAACATTTTGAGCAGCAATTACGCAATAATACACTAAGATAGTGGAAAGGATAAGGTCTGAACAATCATAACTAAAGGCTTAGGTAGAGCAGTTGCTGCTGATACATACCTACAAATATCAAAGACCTGTCCACCAGCTAACCTCACCCAGTCTGTACATTCATACATGAATACATAGGCAATGTAGTTATGGTTGTTACATAAATCACCTGACAAGCCAGGACCAATCGTCTGAATTTCTTGATCTGGAAAAAATTAACACAATGAAATTAATAATATAATATATATTTTAAATGCAAACCTTCCAAACCAGCAACATTCTAGCTGTTTATTATTCCTATGAGCTGACAGGGTTTCTTAACTCTCAATTAGTAAACATTAATTTCACCGTATAGTGCTATAGTGAGATGACATCATTTTTTTTTTTTGGTTTGGGTTTTACGGCCCTTTCAAGATTATTTCACTCAAATCGAGCCGATCGTTAATCAGAGGTGGGCGAAAACCGGAGTACCCGGAGAAAAACCACCTGACCTTCCGTTGCAGAACTTGGCGTCTCACACGTGGCTCGAGCGATGCTAAGAGATGTGAGAGACCTAATGACTAAAAGTCAGAGCTCTTATCCACTAGGCCAGGGAGGCCCGTAGATGACATCAGTTCAGCATCACATTATCAGACTAGAAATGCGTCCATAGGACACGGATGCCCCCGCCTGAAAATATGTCTATGTTTGTATCCATCCATAGAAAGTTATTGACTGTGTTTTGGACCCTTTTTTCACGTTTGACCTCTAAGTATGACCTTGACTTTGTAGATAAGGACCTTGGTTTTGTGCGAGGCAGATTGTCTCATGATGGCCAACATTTCTGCCAAATAATTTCAAAATCCATCCAGAGATAAGAAAGTTATTGACTGCGTTTAAGTTTCGGACCATTTTTTTTACCTTTGACCTCTTAGTATGACCTTGACCTTGGAGGTACGGATCTGGGTTTGCACGTGACACATCGTCTGATGAAGGTTAATATTTCTTCAAAGTTATTTCAAAATCCATCCAGAAATAAGTAAGTTATTGACTGTGTTTAAGTTTCCAATCATTTTTTTTTTACCTTTGACCTCTAAGTATGACCTTGACCTTGGAGATACGGATCTGGGTTTGCAAGTGACACATCGTCTCATGATGGTTAATATTTCTTCAAAGTAATTTTAAAAACCATCGAGAAATAAGTAAGTTATTGACTGTGTTAAAGTTTCAGACCGTTTTTTTTTTTACCTTTGACCCCTAAGTATGACCTTGACCTTGGAGGTACAGATTTGGGTTTGCACGTGACACATTGTCTGATGATGGTTAACATTTCTTCAAAGTAATTTCAAAATCCATCCAGAAATAAGTAAGTTATTCACTACGTTTAAGTTTCAGACCCTTTTTTTTGACCTTTGACCTCTAAGTATGACCTTGACCTTGGAGGTACGGACCTGAGTTTTGCACATGACACATCATCACATGATAGTTAACATTTCTACAAGTAATTTCAAAATCCATTCAGAAATAAGAAAGTTATTGACTGCGTTTAAGTTTCGGACCCCATTTTTTGACTTTTGACCTCTAAGTATGACCTTGACCTTGGAGGTACGGACCTGGGGTTTGCACATTACACGTCGTCTGATGATGGTTAACATTTCTGCTGAGTAATTTTAAAATCCATCAAGAAATAAGGAAGTTATTGACTGCGTTTAAGTTTCGGATGCACGGACGGACGCACGGACGAACGGTCGGACGGACAGGGGCAACGCTATATGCCCTTTCCACCATTCTTCGAATGGCGGGGGCATAAAAAAAAATAATACCTTTAACCCTTGCCTTGCTGATAAATTAATTTTGCCGCACCAATTTCTCACTATCAACAAAGAAAATTACTGGACAATTTACATGTACACATCCAGGTTTGCAAACTGAACAAAAAAAAGTGTAGATCCTGACCACATGGCATCTTGCTTCTTAAGAAGCCATCAAGTCTGGCATTACACTGTTTGCAAAGGTAAAGAAGGGTTGTGGTATTCAGCAGAACAAATGTTAAGACCAAATTCAAACATCTGGACACATCAAACCAGAAGCTGATTTACCCACCTAAACATTGCTCAAATCCATTTCCCTGGAATGCCGGGACCTGTGAGAGTAGTCTGTAGAATCTGTCCATATCTGACTTGATCACATTCACAATATCTGTCACCCCACAGGTGGCGCTGGTCCACAGTGAGGCTTGAGCCTCCACACACAGTATCATAGAATGAAGATGGCTGAAACAGATTATTTGTGTTAGCTGTGAATCAAACTGACCCACTGATGCCTTAACCCTTTTTGCACCAAATGGACTCTTCCTCCTTATATATAGCAGGAGTTCATTTCAAAACTAGAATTTGTTTTTCTACAAAAACACAGATGTCTCCCCCGTTTTTAATCTCTAAGTATGACCTTGACATTGGAGGTATTGACCTGGGTCTTGTGTGCAACACATCATTTAATGAAGATGAACATTTCTGCAAAGTAACTTTAAAAATGTTCATAGAGAAATAAACAAGAGGCTCAATGAGCCTAAACCGCTCACCTGAGGAACTTAAGTTTTAACAATTCACAGACTTGACTACTAAATCTGCTAATAGAATCCAGCCCATTGACCCTTACAGGATATAAGTCATCATTATTGCATTGCATTCCAAGTTTGAGACTTCTAGCTTCTATAGTTCCTGAGAAATCTTTGACGAAAATTTAACATTGGTCAAAATGGAGAGAAAGAAGAATGAAAGAACAGATGAACAAATAAGCTGAGAAAGCCCAATGTCTCTTACACAAAATAAGTCATCATTATTCTATTGAATACCAAATTTGATGCTTCTAGCTTTTATAGTTCCTGAGAAATCTTTGATTAAAAATTTAACATTGGTCTATTATCTCTATATGGAGAGAAAGAAAGATGAAGGAACAAATGAACCAGACTAGCTCCAAAACCTAATGCAGCCTTTCCCCTTGCCCAATGGTGCTACACATAAAATTTAAACAAGATTGGTCGACTGCCTTCTGAGATATGCTTCATTGAAAGTGTGGACGACGGATGGACGGACGACAGACGACGGACTCCGGAGCCTTGGTATACTATCAGCTCACTGGAGCCTTTGGCTCAGGTGAGCTAAAAATTCAAGTCGCTATTTCTGTCACAACATTTTCCCTATGTTAAGTCTATGGGCAAATTTTTTTGTCTCTCAAGGTCACGTAACTCCGAGGTCAATATTCCGATTCGGCCCAAAATCGAACTTAACCGAGATTTTATGCCTGTCCTCGTTACCTGCAAGTTTGAAGCTGATATGAATAAAAATAAAGTTGCTATCGTGGTCACAACGTATTTTTTTATGCTCAAGGGCAGGTAACTCCAAGGCAAATATTCCGATTCGGCCCAAAATCGAACTTAACCGAGATTTTATGTCTGTCCTTGTTACCTGCAAGTTTGAAGCTGATCTGAAAAAAATTCAAGTCGCTATCGTAGTCGCAACATTTTCCCTAATTAAGTCTATGGGCAAATTTTTTGTCGCTCAAGGTCACGTAACTCCGAGGTCAATATTCCGATTCGGCCCAAAATTGAACTTAACCGAGATTTTATGCCTGTCCTCGTTACCTGCAAGTTTGAAGCTGATATGAATAAAAATAAAGTTGCTATCGTGGTCACAACGTATTTTTTTATGCTCAAGGGCAGGTAACTCCAAGGCAAATAATCCGATTCGGCCGAAAATCGAACTTAACCGAGATTTTATGTCTGTCCTCGTTACCTGCAAGTTTGAAGCTGATCTGAAAAAAATTCAAGTCGCTATCGTAGTCACAACATTTTCCCTATGTAAAGTCTATGGGCAAATTTTTTGTCGCTCAAGGTCATGTAACTCCCAGGTCAATATTCCGATTCGAACTTAACTGAGATTTTATGCCTGTCCACGTTACCTGCAAGTTTGAAGCTGATCTGAATAAAAATAAAGTTGCTATCGTGGTCACAACGTATTTTTTTATGCTCAAGGGCAGGTAACTCCAAGGCAAATAATCCGATTCGGCCCAAAATCGAACTTGACCGAGATTTTATGCCTGTACTGGTTATCTGCAAGAATGAAGTCGATCAGAAAAAAATTGACGGAGCTAGAGTGATGACAAACTTTTTCCTATGTGAAGTCTATGGGAGCTAGATGTTGCCATGGCAACCAGAGTTCCACTCAGATCTGCCTGAAAACCTAATGAAGCCTTTCCACTTGCCCAATAATGCGACACATGAAATTTGATCAAAGTTGGCCAAGTAGTCTTTAAGATATACATTTTTGAAATTCCCATTAACCCTAATGCAAAAACACACAAGGGCAGGTAACTCCTAAGTGAATGATCCGATTCTGCCAGTTATCGAACTTGACCGAGATTTCATGGCTGTGCTGGTTATCTGCAAGAATAAAGCCAATCTGAAAATAATTGAAGCAGCTACGGTGATGACAACATTCTTCCCATGTTAAGTCAATAGGCAATTTTTTCAACGCTCAAGGGCACGTAACTCCTGAGTGAATAATCCGATTCAGCCCAAAACCCAACTTGATCGAGATTTCATGCCTGTCCTCGTTATCTGCAAGAATGAAGTCGATCAGAAAAAAATTGTGGAGCTAGAGTGATGACAAGCTTTTTCCTATGTTAAGAACGCTCAAGGGCACGTAACTCCTGAGTGAATAATCCGATTCAGCCCAAAATCGAACTTGATCGAGATTTCATGCCTGGCCTCGTTATCTGCAAGAATGAAGACAATCAGAAAAAAATTGACGGAGCTAGAGTGATGACAAACTTTTTCCTATGTTAAGTCTATTTGTTGCCATGGCAACCAGAGTTCCAATCCGATCTGCCCGAAAACAGTATGCAGCCTTTCCCCCTACCTGATAATGCTTCACATGAAATTTGATCAAGATTGGCCCACTGGTTCCGAAGAAATACTTCTTTGAAAGTGTGGACGACGGACGACGACGGACGCAACGGACGACGGACGCCGGCTCGTGGTATATTAATACCTCACATGAGCCTTCGGCTCAGGTGAGCTAAAAAGCTATTGGCCATACACAAAAAAGCCCTTTTTTTACCTTTGACCTCTAAGTATGGCCTTGACCTTTGAGGTACAACACATCGTCTCATGATGGTTAACATTTCTGCCAAATAATTTCATAATCCATCAAAGAATAAGGAAGTTACTGACTGTCCCTTTTTTACCTTTGACCTCTAGGTATGACCTTGACATTGAGGGTATGGACCTTGGTCTTGCACATGACTCATGGTCTAATGATGGTGAACATTTCTGCATGGTTACTTTATAAAGTCCATCCAGAAATAAACTAGAAATGCGTCCATGGGACACGGATGCCCCCGCCTGAAACTATTTCTAGGTTTGTATTCATCCATAGAAAGTTATTGACAGTGTTTAAGTTTTGAACCCTTTTATTGCCATTTGACCTCTAAGTATGACCTTGACCTTGGAGGTACGGATCTGGGTTTTCACGTGACACATTGTCTCATGATGTTAGCATTTCTTCAAAATAATTTCAAAATCCATTCAGAAATAAGTAAGTTATTGGCTGCGTTTAAGTTTCGGACCTTTTTTTTGACCTTTGACCTCCAAGTATGACCTTGACCTTGGAGGTACTGACCTGGATTGTGCACGTGACACATCGACTCACGATGGTTAACATTTCTATAAAGTAATTTCAAAATCCATCCAGAAATAAGAAAGTTATTGACTGCGTTTAAGTTTCGAACCCTTTTTTGTCCTTTGACCTCTAAGTATGACCTTGACCTTGGAGGTACAGACCTGGGTTTTGCAAGTGACATGCGTCTCATGATGGTTAATATTTCTGCTGAGGAAATTTAAAATCCATCAAGAAATAAGGAAGTTATTGACTGCGTTTAAGTTTCGGACGCACGGACGGACGGACCCACATTTTGGGTTTGTGTGGCTGCACCTGTCCATATTTTATGGGGCTAAAATTTTTATGTGCCTAACGGTTTATGTGGCTATAAGACACACAAATCTGTACATCTAATGTGGCTAGCCACACAAACTTTGGACATCAGCCACATAAAGGCTGTCTGTACGAAACCGTCTTTGTCTAAACTTATGTGGCTACCAGAGGTTGTGATATCTAGCCCTCTAAAGGTAGAACAGAACTTTCTTTATAGTGCACTGATACATCTTATGGGTCTAGCTCCTCACATAGAGGGACTTTTTCCTACTGCAGCATTCAGCCCCAGGACAGCCAGTTAAATTTATGTGGCTCAGCCCCATAATCTCAAAGTTTAGCCTCATAATCCTGGACATCCATGTCCAAGGATGTCCAAGGTGATGGACATAAATTTATGTGTCTTTTTTTTTATTTGATTTTTCTAGTCCCCCTGAACCCCTCTGTACTAACAGAAAAATGGGTTTGTGAGGCTAGCCACACAAACCCATTTTGCCACACAAAACCCTTCTGTACCTAAAAGAAGCCACATAAACCCATTTTGTAAGAACGGACGGACGGACGGACGTTGACGGACGGACGGACGGACAGGGGCAACGCTATATGCCCTTTCCACCATTCTTCGAATGGTGGGGGCATAAAAAAGTTATTGACTGGACACAAAAAAAACCAATAGCTTTTTTTTACCTCTGACCTCTTAGTATGACCTTGATCTTGCAGGTACCAACCTGGGTCTAGTGTGCACCACATCGTCTCAGGATGGTTACCATTTCTGCCAAGTAATTTCACAATCTATCCAGGAATAAGAAAGTTATTGACTGAACACTAAAAAAGGCCCCTTTTTGTCCTTTGACCTCTTAGTACGACCTTGACATTTGAGGTACCAACTTGAGTTATGCATGCAACACATCGTCTCATGGTGGTTAACATTTCTGCCAAGTAATTTCAAAATCGATCTTATTGACAAACACAAAAAAGGCCCCTTTTTTACCTTTAACGTCTATGTATGAGCTTGACCTTTCAGGTACCAAACTGGGTCATGCGAGCAACAAATCATCTCTTGGTGGTTAACATTTCTGCCACGCAATTTCAAAATCCATCTAAAAATAAGAAAGTTATTGACCAAACATGAAAAAAGGCGCCTTTCTGACTTTTGACCTCTATGTATGACCTTGACATTTGATGTACCAAACTGAATCATGCATGCAACACATCGTCTCATGATAGTTAATATTTTTGCCAAGTAACTTCAAATTCTATCTAAAAATAAGCAAGTTATTGACAAAACCCGAAAAAAAGGCCCCTTTTTTACCTTTGACCTCTAAGTATGACCTTGACCTTTGAGGTACCAACCTGGGTCAGACACGCAACACATTGTCTTATATTGGTTAACATTTCTGCCAAGTGATTTCAAAATCCATCTCTAATTAAGAAAGTTAATGACCAAACACAAAAAAGGCCCCTTTTTTGACCTTTGACCTCTAAGTATGACCTTGACCTTTGAGTTACCGACCTGCCTCATGCGCACCACACATCGTCTCATGGTTGTTAATATTTCTGCCAAGTAATTTTAAAATCCAACTCAAAATAAAAAAAGTTATTGACTAAACACGAAAAAAAAAATCCTTTTTTACCTTTGACCTCTAAGTATGACCTTGACCTTTAAGTTACCAACCTGCCTAATGTGCACCGCACATCTTCTCATGGTTGTTAATATTTCTGCCATGTAATTTTAAAATCCATCAGAAAATAAGAAAGTTATTGACCGGACAAGATTTTGGCTATACATATATACATACCGACAAACTTCCAAGGGAGATAATTCAAAAAGTATAAATGCAGGAGTTATAGTTCTTGCGCACTGCACGTCGTCTAATGCTGAATAATATTTATATGAAGTTTCGTTACGATAGCTCGAACGTTTTTCAAGTTATAGAGCGGACACGAAAGTGTGACAGATGGACAGACAGATGCCCGGGGGAAAAACAATATGTCTCTCCGAAAAAAAAATTTCGGGGGAGACATAATTAGGGCTGTCGGGTTGTGTTTTCTTCAAAATTGATTAGGAAAATGGCTGAACATTTTGCAAACAGTGTAGGCCCTGATCAGATGCCACATTCTCTGGCGTCTGATCTGGGCCTGCACTGTTTGCCAGGGTATCCGTTTGGGGGTTTCTGGTACTAAATGGGTTCATATCAAGTAGAAATGCAGTGCTCCACGTCTTTATCTACTGCGCTATCAAGACGTCTCGAAAAAAAAGGGATACTCATAAGAAATAGTTGGGGATGCTTCTGTATCAAATCTGGTAAAGATGCTAGACACTGTACTGCTGGGCAACACTACTGCATTTGTTCAGGTGTTCCATTCACCACAAACACATTTATTTATGTATCCCTGTTTATGTCTCTGCTAATGGATGAAAAGGCAAAATATCACTTCCATTGCTAAGGAACATAGCCATTTTTCAGGAAAAATACTGAGCAATGAAACAATACATTATAATCTGTAACATTTCTGCGGCCATTTTTTGTGAATCCATTTCAGTGGCAACATTTGCCTAATTCCAACCTTTTAATAGCCTCTTTAGCACCTTTGCCTATCTGCTATACACACCAAATGATATTAAAAGAGGGCCACACGGAAGATTAGGTACTAAATGTGTTACCCTCTATAAATAAGGTTGATTATTATTATTCTATTTATTATTATTTTAGGTCTTATTCCCAGATAAGAGTGGTAATCCACATATTAATTTTCTTATTTCTGCACAAAAACATACGTTGTAGGTATCCATTAGAAGCGCCTTGGCGGGGCGCTTCTAATGAATACCCACAACATATGTTTTTGTTAAGAATTAAGAAAAATATCAGTACTTTTCGAATGAAAAAAGCACCTTATCTGGTGCTATGGTAGTACTTACCCACATTCACTGCCAACAAAAGATGCAGCAGTCATGAGATACATAGGTAGTATACAGTTAGTTCTCATGATTTCCTCTATGTTAGGACTTACCCACATTCACTGCCAACAAAAGATGTAGCGGACATGAGATACATAGGTAGTATACAGTTGGTTCTCATGATTTCCTCTATGTTAGGACTTACACAGAACTCGCCTGAAAACAAAGAAAAAACAATGAATTCATTGCCCCAGATGAGAGGGGCTATCTACATATTATTCTTCTTATTCCTGCAGGAAAACATATATTGTGGGACACATTAGAAGCACCTCAGCGAGGAGCTTCTAATAAGTACCTGCAACTAAGGCTGACACGATTAATCATATAATCGGTTAATCCATCGATAAATTCCATAAAAACTAGTGCTATCACTAAAGGTGATAAATACCCCCACAAAAACTGCCTTGATAGTACAACAGCGGCATTTTGCAATTTTTTCACTTGAAAGGGGCCATAACTATGTCGAAAATTGACGAATTGTAGTGGAAATCGAACTTGACCTGTATTTTATGATGTTACATCAGTGTACCAAAACTTATAAAAATCGGTGAAGCGCTTTTTGAGTTATCGTCTGGAAACCAAGTCAACAGACCGACCGACAGACCGACCGACAAGCTCACTCCTATATACCCCCCAAATTTCATTTTTGGGGGTATAATAATTATCATTACTGATTGGCATGTAATCGATTGTTTGATAAGTACAATTTACTACCCAATGTCATGCCTGAAATAGCTGGATGAGTGGCAAACAGTGCAGTCCCTGATGAGACGCCCCATTTTGCGACGTCTCATCTGGGTCTGCACTGTTTGCTCATTCCTGTCTGTTCAAATACTATCATGGTAAAGTGCAACATATGGTAAGAGTCATGCTCAGACAGAAAGCCAGACATGTAAAATTATGACCAGATCTTCCGTGATTACTAATCGATTATCGATCACAATGGCAAGACTGATAACCGATTATCTTTTCTGCTTCGATTAGCCAGCCCTACCCGCAACGTAGGTTTTTCTGCAGACATAAGAAAAATATCAGTACTTTTCAGATACGAAAAGTGTCTTATCTTAAGCTATGATAAATTGGCAGGAACATGGTCAATCTAGTATTTAACAATGGAGATGGAATTATGACAATATACAGCAGACACAAGCTGACCTGTTCAGCTTCTGACCATAGTAAATAAGTCTAGAAATTTCAGATATAGAAACTAGAGGTATTATACTATCAGAGAAATGAACATTAAGATGCCGATCAGGCGCCAGTTGTTCAAAACTAACGGCGTTGCTAGTTAACGTATCGTTAAAATTTTGATCATTTATTATGGCAAATATGCTAATATTTTTGCTGAAAACATGTGAGCAGCTTTTGCAAATGCAAAAGCTGCTCACATTTTTTCAGCAAACATACCAAAATTTTACATATTAAAGTTGCTAGAACTATCAACAATACGACCACTAAAGAGCTCGTTAAGCTAACGAAGCTTTGAACAACTAGGCCCAGACTGACAAAACACAGACTGATCTACACGTTGTTGTTTCACAAATAGCACAAATAGTCTTCTCAAAGCATGGTTCATGTGTTAGCAACTCTAACATTTTGAGTATGGAAGTATACTGGACATAGGAAGACTTTCAAAAGTTCATAATTTAAACAGGTTGATCAGTGAACCTCTGTTTTTAACTTCATTAAATGTTTCATTAGATCTGTTGCCTGACACAGCAGCTCATCTCCTCATGCCTGGCCAAAAATGCAATGAGAGATATATGCCTGTGCCATAAATAGTGCAGAATTAACCTTTTTATACCCGCTTTTTTCGAAGAAAAATCGGGTATATTGTTTTCGTACCACAGTTCAGTCCGGCGTCTGTCCATCCGTCCATCTGTCCGTCACGTTTCTTGTAAATGGATCTCCTCTGCAACCACTGAAGTTACACTTTTGAAACTTTGCGTGCGGATAGTACATGTTATGTAGATGGCAGTGGGCTACTTTTTTGTGACCTTGACCCCAACATGGCCCCAAGGTCAAAGGGCCAAAAGTACGATTTTGCCATATTTCCTAAACTATTCGAGTTACACTTCTGAAACTTTGCTTATCGGATGGCCCTTGGAATATAGAATAAATTGGGCAACTTTTGGGATGACCTTGACCTCAACATGACCCCAAGGTCAATGTCAAAAAGTATGATTTTGCCATATCTTCTATACTATTGGAGTTACACTTCTGAAAATTTGTTTATTGGATGGCCCTTAGAATATAGAATAAATTGGGCTATTTTTGGCATGACCTTGACCTCAACATGACCCCAAGGTCAAAGGTCACAAAATATGACTTTGCCATATCTCCTAAACAAATGGAGTTACACTTCTGAAACTTTGCTTATTGGATGGCCTTTGGAATATAGAATATATTAGGCTCCTTTTGGTGTGACCGCCACCTCAACAAGACCTCAAGGTCAAAGGTCAAAAAGTATTATTTTGCCATATTTTCTAAACTATTGGAGCTACACTTCTGAAACTTTGGTTATTGGATGGCTCTTGAAATATAGAATAAATTGGGCTACTTTTGGTGTGACCTTGACCTCAACCTGACCCCAAGGTCAAAGGTAAAAAAGTATGACTTTGCCATATCTTCTAAACTATTGGAGTTACACTTCTGAAACTTTGGTTATTGGATGGCCGTTGGAATAAAGAAAAAAATGGAATTCTTTTGGTGGACCTTGACATAACCCCAGGGTCAAAGGTCAAAAAGTATGACTTTGCCATATCTTCTAAACTATAGGAGTTACACTTCTGAAACTTTGCTTATCAGTCAGAATGTTCTTTGCAACTTTTTTTTAACTTACATGTAGTTTTGGCTAGCTAATACATAGTAATTAGTGTTGTTCATAGAAAAAGCGGGTTTTTGCAATGGTTTACCATCGACTGTGCAATCTAGTTAACTCTATCACCATTCCATGTATAAATTTCATCGATCATAAAGTTTGGAAACTATAGGTTCATAAAAAACATTTATTAGAAACTTCAGAATCTCGTCTCACAATAACAAATCTGTGTAATGTAAATCCTTGAAACCCCAACTTTATACAGAGTAAAAGTGACATTCACAGTTCACCATAAACACCCATGAACCCCAATTTCCTAATTTTCCAAGTAACTTCTGCTTACATGTCTCTAGTCTTGTTTCTTTGTCCTGGAAGAAGTGTGCCTGGTGATTTACCATCATTGTCAGCCCGTACTCTGGCATACTAGTGTTGACATCACACGTATCATAGTGAGTCTGGAGCCGCGTCATCATACAGCTCTCTAGCAGCTCAACATCACTGAAAAATAATACAGTCGAACTTCAATGGCTCGAACACATTTGGGACCTCGAAAATCTGTTCGAGACAGGGGTAGTTCGAGCCACAGAGGGTTACTGTCAGGAGGCATAACGAGATACTTTTAGACAACTTTTCGGCGTTCTATAATGAAAATGTATGCTGTGTGTACTCATTGGAATGGCCTCATCGAGGCCATTCTAATGAGTACACACAGCATACATTTGCAAGATAAAAAGTCTCAAATCTTAATTATCCCCCACTATTTCTTATGTAGAGGATTTCGCTAGGGGCTCAAGAATGGGGTCGACACATCCATGGTAAACGAGCCATCGGTGTTCGAGCCATCGAAGTTCTAATGTAAACGTATTTAAGGGGAATGGATATACCTTCAGAGAAAAGGTATCTTGTATTTAACTTTTGAAAGACAATAATGTTTCTCTCTCTTATCTATAGGGGACTACATTTAAGGGCAAGAATTTGCATTAGAAGCAAGTAGATTACAGTCAAAGAGTTTTGAAGATTTTTAAAAGCTACTTCATCCATCATAAAGAAATTTGGAGGGCTGTGGCGAGTGGTAAAGCATTGGATTGAGATTGATAGGTTTTGTTTTGTTTGATTTGAGGTTTTCCATCCCCGTCAACACTGTAAAGGTCATTTTGGAGATGTTGCTTCCAATTCTGTGGGACTTTTACCTGACACGGAGATGAAATGACATCTCAATCCCTGTCGCCCAATGAAACCAATAGAGTTTATAAGCATGGACGGTCCGACACTCACACGGCTTTGCCTGGGCAGGCTTAGATACCCTTAAGCGGTTTACCAGTACTCGTGTGAGGGTCAGATTCAGCTCTGCATGGAAGCATCATGCAGCCCATATATTTCTTCAAGCCCCGATAGGCGGGGGCCGAAGATTGAGAGGTAGCCGGTTAGATCACTGTGTCTGCCTAGTGCTGTTTCCTTTAGCAAGAGACTTTATCCACATTGCTTAATACTGGTTTTTACCCAGGAAGAGGAAGAAAAGAGGACCACATGGAATATTAGTACTAAAGTGTTTACTAAATATGTTACCATCTATAAATAAAGTAGCTTATTATTTTCTAATCCTATTTTGTCATATATCTTTGGTACTATGTGTGTCTGAGGCTTTGTATGTGTCATAATTAAAAATTGATTCAAACACTGGGCACCTATATAAGCAATGCAAGAATTCTGCCGAAGGCTATGTCGCGCCTGTGTTAAACTTGACCATTAGGGTGAACGCTAGGGTGGTCGCAAATGTTGACGCCTTGACGAACGGATGGATGAACAGACAAACAGACAAACGAACAGACGGAAAACCGGGCGCCTATATCGCGCCATGCTAATAGCAGGCGACAAAAAGGAATTATTTTCTCTGCAATAAATCACTGGGTGGAAGTGTGTGACAGGAATATACACTTTTTTTAAGATGTAACTTGTAAATAAACGTTACAAATGGACTAAAATACATGTGTTACTACCAACAGTCTTGGCTGGACTTCTAACAACGGTGAAAGGGGAACAAAAAATAATTGTTGATTTTTTATGTGTAAGAACTCTAACAGCGAATAGTTGAACAATGTTACGAGCCAGGAATTGCATAAAGAAAAAGCAAACAAGCCTTTTGGAAAAATTTAACAAAATTTATTAACCTGCAGAAGTAAGCAAATTAAATGTACTTAGCTCAGTTATGAAATAGCCTTGAATGAATCTATTTTCCTTGATCCCACAGAATTCACAGTCCAAATTGAAATATAATATCCTTTAACAATCCAACACAGAATTTAGAAATAACTTTTCATAAAAGCCAAACATCCAACTCCAAAGGCTGACTCAAAAGAGAACAAGAGGGCCCAATGGCCCTATATCGCTCACCTGTGTACCAGAAAATCATTAGTGTAGGAGACCACTTGACATTGCTACATACTAAATATCTAAGCTCAGGCAAAGCGGTGTCCATGCGTATAAACCCTATTGGTTTCATTGGGCGACAGGGCTTGAGATGTAATTTCATCTCAATGTCGGGTAAAAAGTCCCACAAAATTGGAAGAGACATCTCCAAAATGACCTATACAGTGTTGACAGGGATGTAAAACCTCAAATCAAACAAAATCTGTGCCTTATGGTTTTGGAAAAGAAGATTTTTTTTAAGTTTTTTTTCCAGTATAAGTCTATAGAAGCTAATGAGCCCTGGGGCTTGGCCAATTTTGACCCAAAGGGCATGGTTGGCAGGATTTATGTAGGTGATCATTTTGTGTTGCTATATACTAAATATCTAAGGTCTGTATTTCATGGTTTCAAGAAGATGTTTGAAGCTTTTTTCCATTATAAGTTTGTTGGAGTTAAGGGGCCACAGGGGCATGATTAGCAGGAAATATGTAGGTGATCACTTGCCGTTGCTACATGCTAAATATCTAAGCTCTGGGCCCTATGGTTTCAGAGAAGAAGATTTTTGAGGCTTTTCTCCATTTTGAGTCTATGGGAGCTAAGGGGGTCCCAGGGTGTGGCCCATTTGAACCTGAGGGGCATGATTGGCAGGATTTATGCAGGTGACCACTTGTCATTGCCACATGCTAAATATCTAAGCTCTGGGCCCTGTTGTTTCAGAGAAGAAGATTTTTGAAGCTTTTTTCCATTATGAGTCTAGGGGAGCTAAGGGGCCCCGGGGCGTGGCCCATTTGGACCCCAGGGGCATGATTGGCAGGATTTATGCAGGTGACCACTTGCCATTGCCACATGCTAATTATCTAAGCTCTGGGCCCTGTGGTTTCAGAGAAAAAGATTTTTGAAGCATTTTTTCCATTATGAATCTATAGGAGCTAAGGGGCCCCAGGGCGTGGCTCGTTTTGACCACAGGGGCATGATTGGCATGAATTATGTAGGTGACCACTTGCTGTTGCTACATGCTAAATATCTAAGCTCTGGGCCCTGTGGTTTCAGAGAAGAAGATTTTTGAAGCTTTATTCTATTATGAGTCAATGGGAGCTAAGGGGCCCGCGGGCGTGGCCAATTTGGACCCCAGGAGCATGATTGGCAGGAATTATGTAGGTGACCACTTGCCGTTGCTACATGCTAATTACCTAAGCTCTGGGCCCTACGGTTTCAGAGGAGAAGATTTTTTAAGCTTTTTTCCATTTTGAGTCTATGGGAGCGAAGGGGCCCGGGGGCGTGGCCCATTTGGAACCCAGGGGCATGATTGGCAGGAATTATGTTGGTGACCACTTCCCGTTGCTACATGCTAAATATCTAAGCTCTGGGCCCTGTGGTTTCAGAGAAGAAGATTTTTTAACCTTTTTTTCCATTATGAGTATATAGGAGCTAAGTGGCCAAGGGGTGTGGCCAATTTCTACCCCAGGGGCAAAATTGGCAGGAATTATATAGGTTACCACTTGCCATTGCTACATGCTAAATATCTAAGCTCTGGGCCCTGTGGTTTCAGAGAAGAAGATTTTTGAAGCTTTTTTCCATTATGAGTCTATGGGAGCGAAGGGGCCCCGGGGTGTGGACCATTTGGAACCCAGGGGCATGATTGGCAGGAATTATGTAGTTGACCACTTGCCCTTCCTACATGCTAAATATCTAAGCTCTGGGCCCTATGGTTTCAGAGAATAAGATTTTTGAAGCTTTTTTACCATTATGAGTCTATAGGAGCTAATGGGCCCCGGGGCGTGGTCCGTTTGGACACCAGGGGCATGATTGGCAGGAATTATGTAGGTGACCACTTGCTGTTACTACATGCTAAATATATCAGCTCTGGGCCCTGTGGTTTCAGAGAAGAAGATTTTTGAAGCTTTTTTTCCATTATGAGTCTATGGGAGCGAAGGGGCCCCGGGGCGTGGCCCATTTGGAACCCAGGGACATGATTGGCAGGAATTATGTAGGTGACCACCTGCCATTGCTACATGCTAAATATATAAGCTCTGGGCCCTGTGGTTTCAGAGAAGAAGATTTTTGAAGCTTTTTTTTCCATTATGAGTCTATGGGAGCGAAGGGGCCCCGGGGCGTGGCCCATTTGGAACCCAGGGGCATGATTGGCAGGAATTATGTAGGTGACCACCTGCCATTGCTACATGCTGAATATATAAGCTCTGGGCCCTGTGGTTTCAGAGAAGAAGATTTTTGAAGCTTTTTTTCCATTATGAGTCTATGGGAGCAAAGGGGCCCCGGGGCGTGGCCATTTTTGAACCCAGGGGCATGATTGGCAGGAATTATGTAGGTGACCACTTGCCATTGCTACATGCTAAATATCTAAGCTCTGGGCCCTGTGGTTTCAGGGAAGAAGACTTTTGAAGTTTTTTTTTTCATTATTAGTCTATGGGAGTGAAGGGGCCCTAGGGCGTGGCCCATTTGGCACCGAGGGGCATGATTGGCAGGAATTATGTAGTTGACCACTTGCCCTTGCTACATGCTTAATATCTAAGCTCTGGGCCCTGTGGTTTCAGAGAAGAAGATTTTTAAATGTTTTCCCATTATAAGTCTATGGGAACTATATGTTGCCATGGCAACCAGAATTCCAATCTGATCAGCCCAAAAACCTTATGCAGCCTTTCCCCCTACCTGATGATGATTCACATGAAATTTGATCAAGATTGGCCATAGGGTATTGGAGATATACTTATTTGAAATTGTTTACGGACGGACGCGCACGGACGCACCCACGACGGACGACGGACAAAAAGTGATCCCAAAAGCTCACCTCGTCACTACGTGACAGGTGAGCTAAAAATGAAGCTCTTTTATAGACCCCAAGATTTCTCTACAACGTTCCACAGGGCTGTGGAATAAGATAAGGTAATTTTCTAAAAATAATGCAACCCTGAACTTTCTGGAAGATTCCAAAGTACTTTTCCTTGTAAACAAGTTGTTTACAAAAATGAAATTAATCTGTGACTCATTTCTTTTTCTTTCCAGAAAGTTCTTTAAGAAAAATAAACATGATGTTATTTGGTCACCCAGTGGGGTGAAAGTGGGAATCAGAAAAATAAATTCTTATGCATAACACCAATAAGTCACAGTTTGTTAAGAAGACAAATCACCCACTCTATAAGCTAATGATTTGATCTACTTTACAACTCTCAACAATTTACAGCTAGAGCTGATCTATTTCCTAACCCTTAAGACAACAAGAAAAACTGCTTCTGAAAATGTCGTCTGTTCATTACCCAAACATGCCTATACAAATACATTGTGACCTTTATCGTCGAAAAAATGAAAATTTTAAGATAAAAAATTGTGATAATTTTCTTATTTCTGCTCAAAATATAGATTGTGGGCACTCGTTAGAACCGCCTCATGGAGGCGGTTCTAACGAGTACCCACAATCTATATTTTAGAGCAGAAATAAGAAAGATAACTGCTGCATCTTCTTGGTTCACACTGTTCACAACAATGGCTTTTAAAGTAAACAGAGACTAGACGACAACTGTTGCAATTGATGGCTTAAAAGAGAACACCATGCTAGTGTTGTGTGACATTAGTTTATCAGGCATGACCATAAAACTTTATCCAATTCTGATTGAGCCTGGTAAATTTGATATCCTAGGGCACAAAGTAGGTTTTCTATTTATGATGCAGCAATTTTGAGCTGATAAATATTACCTACAGCTCAGAAAAATTCTATACTTTCTTGAATACTTTGACACTTTGTGTTTACAAAAACAAATGAATCCGTGATGTCAACCAACCAAATGAATCCTGGTTATCACCACATCAGATGTCCATGTTAGGCAATCAGAACATGACATAGTCACAAAAGGCACTACCTGATAAAACGGGTTACAGTTTTCTATTGCAAAGTGCCTACTGAAAGAGCTAATCCTTAAAGTCAACAAAAACTGATCAAAATACACTCATAAGGTGACCAAATATCTCTGGTTTGTTGGGCAAATATTTACTCTTTCATCCGCATGCGTTTTCGCAACAAAATTTCCGGTTGAATACATGCACTTCTGGTCATGTGTAACATTGCGCCTATGGAAAAAGTGAAGACCCCTGTGGTCTTCAAAGGAAAATTGCATGGCCGTCCACATCGTTAACCAGAGAAATCTACACACCACTTTATTTCACAGACAATAATGCTTTCAAAAATGCTGATGTTTTGGCGGTTAACGATGTGGAGGATGTTGAAAAATAAACTTTTATCAATAAAATAAGGTGAGAAAATCAATGTAATCAAAGTACTGTGCATACTCGCACGGGAAAAAGTCAATATAGTCTACATATACAGAAGGACAGCGGCTGGCCATCTGTATGAGCACGACCATCATTCCTTGCTGGGCAAATGGGAATGCTATTCATTGATGAATTAAAGGACTATCATGTAACTGCTGTCACATGCTGTGCATGTTACTTGTATGACATACATTCATGTTCACCTTCCATTACCAGTTTCTGTCTTATATTGTTTACAGGGTATGTAACATTTCATATTTTCTGCAGATGTACCCTGAATGCAAGTATAAATAAAAATGTTTTCAGAGGAAAACAATGTCTCCTCACCATTAATGTATCTTAAACACACATTTGACTTTATTAACTAGATTAACGTCAACAAAATGTAAGCTGCAAACCAGCCACTTTTGGTCAAAAGCTGACAGTTTTTGTGGGAGCCTATGACCTTAAAAAAACAGTCATTAAAAAGCTCAGATCACCAGACAAATTTGGTATACTGCAATTAAATATTGTACCGATTTTGACCAACATTCATGAATTCTTAACTGATATAGGTTACAGATAAGCCATTATTGGCCCTAAAATAACATGTTTCGGGAGACCTTGGCCTTAGAGTGCAGACAATAAGTTGCATTGGAAGCAAGGAATACACAACAGAACTGGAAAATATGGAGTGTACATGTTTTCTTGGTCACACTAGCTTGTTTTGGTCAATTGGGATTCATCAGTGACCCTAAAATATTTTCAAAATTCAACAATGGAATCAGTGATCCCAAAAGGACAAGAAAATGTAAACAACACAATGATGTAGGGCAGGGAGACTTTTACGACCGCCACACATTCCGAGAAACCAGCTGCAGTGACGTTAAATAAGTTGTAGAAAGGGTTAGCCTTAGCCATTTTTTGCCCAAAATTGACTTTTTTTTTTGGGGGGGGGGGTCGGGGGTGGCTTTGACCTTGAAAAAAAGTCAAGGTCACCGAAATGTAATCAAACCTGAGGAATGTTGTAATGGTATATTATACCAAGTTTGAATGCAATTAATCAATTTGTTTATGAGAAATTGTGCAGCCAAGCCTTTTTTGTCCCAAAATCATCTGTTTTTGGGAGCCTGTGACCTTGAAAAAAAGGTCAAGGTCGACAAAATATAATCAAATCTGCGTCATGTTGTAATGTTATATTGTACTAAGTTTGACTAAAATTAAGCGATTTATTCATGAGACAGAGTGCAGACAAGCCATTTTTTGGCCCAAAATTGATTGTCTTTGAGGGCCTGTGACCTTGAAAAACGTCAAGGTTACCAAAATCTAACCCGATCTGCGGTATGTTGTATTGATATATTGTACCATGTTTGACGAAAATTGATCATTCATTAGTGAGATTGAGTGCAGACAAGCCTTTGTTGGCCCAAAATTGACTGTTTTTTTTTTTTGTTGTTGTTTTTTTTTTTGGGGGGGGGGGGGCTGTGACCTGAAAAAAATGTCAAGGTCACCAAAATCTAATCAAATTCCTGGTATGTTGTAATGATATAAATTGTTCCAAGTTTGATTAAAATTAATCAATTCGTTATTGAGATAGAGTACAGACAAGCCATTTTTGACCTAAAAATGACTGTTTTTGGGTTGCTGTGACCTTGAAAAATGAGGTCAAGGTCACCAAAATCCAATCAAATCTGTTGTATGTTGTAATGATATATTGTACTGTTGGTTTGTTTCTGCCAACATTATAAATATATATTTCAGAATCGAAAATACATTCCGTATTATTAAGCACTTCTAACATATTATATTAAATACATATAACTTCAAAACAATATAAATTTCTTATGCACATACTGTACATAATATTGTGTCACGGGATACAAGAAACATAGATTATGATATAGACATGTAAATTAACACGCTTTAATGAGGTTAATTGTTAAAAAATGTCATATTACTTTGGCAAATCACCAAATACTGACAATTGCCCCACTTGTAGAAAAACGGAAGTCATATGACTGCACATGTCATGGTTACTTAAATATTGTTGTCATATGAACGCGCATATGTTGGACTGTATTGCATATAAGTTTCATCCAGATCCATCATAGGCACAAATATGGCCAAACTGTAACCCGTCCTTTGCACATGCTATGTTCAATTCTAATGTGATATCAACAAATGCTATCATAAAACTTGATAGCAGGTACATTTCACAGCAGCTACATGGTAAAACAACTTCATGCATTAACCCATTTTGTACTGGAAACCCCAAAACAGATACCCTGGCACACAGTGCAGGCCCAGATCAGATACCGCAGAAGCGGCATCTGATCAGGGCCTACACTGTTTGCAATAAGTTAAGCCATTCACCAATCAAATTTTGAAGAAAACAGATTCTATTTCGTACAAAAAGGGTTAACACTTTCAGCCAAGTTTCTGAAGTGGTCTCATCGATTTAATAAATTTGAACACATACCTTGTTACTGTTGTTACCACAAATATACATACCCCTTACCATACTTATTCTAAAATTTAAACAAGTATAACTTACTACCTGATGCTGTATCTAAGAATCATGGGATGAGTGGCAAACAGTGTTGGCCCCGATGAGATGCCGCATTCTGTGCTGTCTCATCGGAGTTTACACTGTTGGCTCAAGGCTGTCCATACGAAAACATGCCTATATAAATACATTGTTACCTTTATCGCCGAAAAAATGAAAATTTTAAGATGAAAAATTGCAATATTTTTCTTACTTCTGCTCAAAATATAGATTGTGGGCACTTGTTAGAACCGCCTCATCAAGGCGGATCTATCGAGTACCCACAATTTATATTTTAGACCAGAAATAATATAAATAAGGTTTACCCCTATAAACCCCAGTTTTACTATATAAACGTGGGGTTCAAGGGGGTCAAAATGTTTTAGGCATGCTTTTGTGATGCTGTCTGAATAGTATGGTGGTGTACACCATTCTTGTAAATAGGTTTAGGTAATAATCATTATCAAGATGTAAGCAATGTAGGTCCTGATGAGATGGCAATTATGAGCCATCTCATCTGTATTTACACTGTTTAGATCTGTACCATTTTGTTTTATTTGGCTTACGGCCCTCTCAAGATAAGTTCACTTGTTTTGAGCAAACTGTTAATCAGAGGTGAACAAAAATTGGAGCACTCAGAGAAAAAACATCAAATATTCCATTGCAGAACTTGGTGTCTCACATGTAACTGAGTGAGGCTTGAACCCAGTGGTGAGAGACTTAGTGCTTAAAGGTGCATTATTGAGCTATCGGTAAAAAATGCTTCCAAAAAAAAATTACATATAGCCGGTATTTTTCTTTAAAACAATACAAATGAATGCATTTTATGCAAAAATGCGAACAATTATGATGACAGGTAAACGAGTTTGAGAGGGATTTCCTAACTAGGTTTCGAACACTAGTTAGATCTATTTTTAGTTCGTGACAAAAATAGAATTACCATATATGACGTTATGCGACGTTCATTTTTTGCCTTGTTTGCTTAGGCCATGCCTGAATCGGAAAAAATATGACACTGAAGACCATGCCATAAGTAACGACACTTAGAGACGATACTGTCGCCATGTATGTGTAAAGTGGCAGATTTATTTTTAGAACAGAAATTCCGAACACATGTTCAGAGCGAAGGGTAAACACGAATGAAAACGACCATTTTCACAAAGTTCTGAAGCTGTATTTGGCTCCAAAAGTGTACACATGACAAAGGAGAATGAATTGAAGATAAAATCCAGAAAAAAAAAATTGAGACCCGGTAGCTCAATAATGCACCTTTAAGTCTCAGGGCTGAAAGGGTTGGAGAGTACAAAACAAAACAAGCACCTGTCTTGCTTTTTAACAATCTTCAACATTTAATATAAGAGGATTCTATTTCAAAATTCAGGGGTACCAAGTTGAGTTGATTTTAGAAATTGGTTTGAAAATGGCTGAACTTTCTGCAAACAGTGAAGGCCCTGATCAGATGCCGAAGAACGCGGCTTCTGATCTGTGCCTATTTTGTTTTGTGTTTTCCTTACAAATTAGGTTTAGGTTACCTACCTGCACATGACTGAAGGTTGTGTCATCATATAGTTATATAATACATGGCACTCGTATTTTGCAGTATGAATCATCAAGTTCACATCCAGGCATGGCTTAGATTGTTTCATCGGAGCTACTGGTGTGAACTCATAATAGTTCCCTGTAAAAAAATATAGTTTTTTTTTGTCATCACATGAACAAGTCCGTAAAATGAACATCCCCCTAAACCCCACTTTATAGAGGAAACTGGGGTCTATGGGGGTATATATTATTTTTCTTATTTGTGCTCCAAGACATGGGTTGTGGGTACTTGTTAGAACCGTCTCAATGAGGCGGTTCTAACAGGCACTCACAACATTTGTATGGAGTATAAATAAGAAAAATATAACAAATTTTGTCAAAAAAAAATTTACCTTTTTGGAGTATGAAAGAATGCACTAGTCACACGGATGTGTTAGCCTAATATGTTGTGTATAAAACATTCAATAGCACCCGCTTAACTCTGGATAAAAAGGAAATATGAAAATATTTTTGGGGATGATTTTTCTAATTTCTCCTTAAAAACATGTTACAATTGCCTCAAGGAGGCACTTCTCCAGCATAGCTTATGATAAGAAGTTATGAGAATCAATTCAGGTCAATTTCTTATTTCTCCATATGTAGTGTGTACTTGTTAGAATTACCTTGTTGGCAATGCCAACAAGTACATTTACCCATATGTCTTTAAAAAGAAATATGGAAAATTATGCCTTAATTACAACAATATTCCTCCTGGCGGCTCTCACATAAACTGACTAGCCTCCCCTTTGATCGAGCGATACAAATTCTGTATCAATTCACCTTAACAACTGCCAACACTAATGCAATGTATACAGATAATTCTCAAAGAGGCAGGCAATTAAGGGACTTATGATAATAATTTTGTGATGTTTAAGTTTTCCAGGAAACAAGAAAAATTTATCAAGTATTATGATCAAATACCTACTTATATCCTCCTGTATCATTAATTTTATGTAGCTTTTAGTGGATGAACTGAAAAAGTTCTGTATAGCAGCAAGACAAGACAATATTCTGAGATTATGCAACGGCAAACTGCGAGCTTGCCCAGTTGTTCAAAACACTGTTAGATGACAGAACTCATTAGTGTTCAAAATGGTCTAACAAGTACAATATCAAATATACAGAAATTTCTGCAGAGAAAATGTAAGTAGCTACTCACAATTTTTTCAACAAAAATATTATATCTAACATATTAAATATATGAAAGTTTTAGAGATACATTTACTATATTGTCAATTTTGAAAAACTGGCCTAAATTTTAGTTTTCTTTGACAATATTATAACCCTTGACCTGCTTAATATTTAAATATGCCACACCCACTACTGATTATCAACCAATCTGATTACTTGATGCAAATTATTGCAACAAATTCACAATCTGAATGACAAACAATGTAGATCCTGATCAGATGGCTTCTTCAGAAGCCATCTGATCTGGATCTGCATTGTTTGAAAGCTAAGACATATCTGGGCTCAGCAGGACAAGGGTTAAACAGTTAATATTACCTGCTATACAAGAGTGTACATCTTTATTCTGCAGACCTAGAGCATTCATGGCTTTCTTCTCAAAGTTAGCTCTCATATTATTCCAGGAGCAAACTTCCGAGGAGTAGGAATACATCAGTGATACACAGTCCAGTAGTGACAAGTAGGTCCTGAAATAAACATGTATGGTATGGATGTCAGTAGTACTGTTGATATGGTCACAGTGGCCATGACAGACTCTTGGAAGATATTGAACAGATGACGATTGAACAGATGACGATTGAACAGATGACCATTGAACAGATGACCATTTTATTTTTTCTAGGTTGTTGGCACTCGTTAGAACAATGAGGCGGTTCTAACAAGCACCTCCTACTTATGTTTGGAGTATACCGTAAAAATCAAAAAAATTGGGACACTAATGCTCCTAAAGTTTTAACAAATTTATTTCAGGATCCAGCCAGGAGTACAAAAGATGCAGACAGAATGACAGTGTAGACCCTGATCAGACTGCTCCTTGAGGAGCAGTCTGATCTGGGTCTACACTGTTTGCATAGGCCTGTCTGTCCCAATACTTAGGATCATTACGGTAAATAAGGAAAATATCACAAATTTTCATCAGAAAAATATTTGTTTTATGATATGAAATAATGCATTATGTCTCACGGATCTGTTATCTTGACGGCCTACCTGCCTGCTCATTCCTACAGCAGAGTCAGTGCCTTCATTGTATGTATACCTGTAAATTGCACAACTCAAAATGACTAAACTGTTGACAGAGAGGCTGACTGCATATGTCACAGGAAATATTTTACTTTAATGTCTTTTTTTGTGGTTCAGTAATCAGTTTTGGTGACACATCACATTTAGAAGTCTCTGTAATGAGCACCCATGTAAACCCCCACTTAATATAGAAAAAATGGAGTTGACAGAGGTATACATTATTTTCTCATTATACAGTAGGCTCTATTAGGTCATTACCCTATGATCCATAGCTACAGATAAGCAACAGTAATGGGGATAATTCTGAGATCAATTTTCTTATTTCTCCATTAAACTATATATTGTTGGTACTTGTTAGAATCCATTTGATGAGACCCTTAACGAGTGCCATAACATATGTTTCTAAAAAGAAAAAAATATCACTTGATTAATCCTTGTTATTTCTTCTTATTTGGAGCTAAAGGTTATCTCAAAATAAATTGTGTCTATGAACCTTCTATATTCTACATGTCTTGGAGCATAAATAAGAAAAATAATGTCCCACAATGTACTTACGAGCAAGCATCATCAACTGAGTCATTGATGAAATACTGTAATATTTCCCCACACACCTTCTTCTCTGCATAATCCATCAGTGTTATACCATTTTTACATGGGGGATCTGAAAAAAGAATTGTGACAATTTAACACACTGTGTACTAAAAGGAATCTTCCACCTTGTATATATAGCAGGTGTCTATTTCAGAATTTAGGAGTAATAAGTGGTGATATGTTTTACAAATTTACTTAACAAATGGCTGAATCGTTTGCAAACAGTGAAGGCCCAGATCAGACGCCGCTGAATGCGAACACTGAAGGCCAAGATCAGACGCCGCATAAAGCGGCATCTGATCTGGGCCTTCACTGTTTGCCTACATCCCATTTTATGGAGTTAGTATAAAATGGCTTGACAGAAAATATTTGCTAAAGTTTTGACTCTCCAACAACTAAGCATGTTTAGCAGACAGCATTTCCAACATATTTTTTCATTATTTTTCAGCGAAAATTATTTTCACAAAAAATAACAAAAAAATAAAATAAAAATAGATTGCTGCCTGCTCTAGAAATTTCCACAGTGCTTGAAGGATTACCTTAAAAATCCTGAAAGTTAGGACACCGTGAGAACTTGCTGTAATTCTCAAAAAAAAAATTAAAATTTGTTTCACAATCCAGAAAAAATTGCTAAAACCATCTCGGCCATAGAGGCGAACATACAGGGGTAACACTATACACCCTTTCCTAGTTTCCACCCTCTCTCGATATGCTGGGCATAAAATTTAAAAATTCAAGTAAAAGCAATGAAATTATTACCTGGCATAGCTTTAATTGGAGTCATAGTGTTAACATCAATAGCCTTAAGGAAGTCTGGTGCTTTTGTTTCATTGACAGCTTTTGTAAAAATCTTGTCGATAACGGGTTGAACTGCCTCCTGAATCTTGTCTGGTAATTCTTCTACATCTTCACGAGTTTCAGGTACCATTACTACAATCACTGGTATGATCAGAATATAGTCTGTGATGATGCTACCTTCTCTGTAATGGAACAGAAGAATTTCTTTACTCTTTTTTGCCATGAGGTTATGAGGTGGACTCTCTGAATCTGGATCAGTCTATTCTTGCAAAAGGGGGAGGGGCTCGGTCAAAATCGAGGTTATGAGGTGGCCTCTCTGAATCTAGACCAGTCATTACGATAACACACCCGTGCGATATAGTGCAATTTTTACATCTCCAAAATGGCTACTTTTCTGACGAAAATCTGTGATATTTTTCTTATTTATACTGCAAACATAGGTTATGGGTACTCGTTAGAACCGCCTCATTGAGGCGGTTCTAACGAGTACCCACAACCTATGTCTTGGAGCAGAAATAAGAAAAATATTGTTTACCCCCGTAAACCCCAGTTTTCTCTATATAAAGTGGGGTGTAAGGGGGTGTTCATTTCACGGACTTGTTCACGTGATGCAATTCTTGCAAATTGGGTGTTCAGTCAAAATCGATAAAGGATGACAAGCACAAACAGTGTTGATCCAGATGAGATGGCTCACCATGAGCCATCTCATCGGGATCTACACTGTTTGTATAGCTATTCCGTACCTGTCAGGGTTGATGGGGTTAACTCTTAACCCTTCTCTTGCTGAATATTCATTTAAGCCACACCCATTTCTGCCTATTAACCAATCAAATTACTTGATGCAATTTATTCCTACAAATACATAAATTGAATGTAAAACAGTGTAGATCCTGATCAGATGGCTTCTTCAGAAGCCATCTGATCTGGATCTACACTGTTTCCAAAGATAGGGGTTGTTGTGAACAGCAAGATAAGGGTTAAACAGGGAAGAGATAAAGTGTGTGAAGATGTTGTTTGCCCTGTTATGATCTACAAGCCTTAATGTTGATCAAGTTGGCCAAGATCAACTCAATAGCCAGTGTAAATACTATGTGATATGGATCAACTTGATCAATATGAAACACGTCTTTGGGGTTTGTCACCAGGGATCAGTTGTTCAAAACTAACAATGTCTTTAGCTAACTTATCATTAAAATGTTGATCATTTATATATACATGTACTTCTATTCTTGTTGAAACAAGAAAGCAGTCTGAGGGACAGCCAAATCCCCAGCCGCACTTTAATAACACTTCTCAACCTTATGACCTTCACCTGTGACCTTGACCTTGCGTTGGCATGGTTTATTTATGGGTTCTACACATCAGCTCACTGAGGGGATATTTGACCAAGTTGAATGAAAATCCTTCCAGGGGTAAAGGAGATATGGAACATACACAAAATTCAAAGTTTCAAACTCATGACTTTCAAATGTGACCTTGACCTTGAGTAGGCATGGTTTATGTATGGGTTCTGCATATCAGCTCACTGATGTGGATATTTGACTAAAGTTTAATGAAAATCCTTCCAGGGGTTAAGGACATATGGAACGGTTACACAATTCAAAGTTCCAAACGCATGACCTTCAAATGTGACCTTAAACTTTTGAGTCAACATGGTTTATCTATGGGTTCTGCACATCAGCTCACATAGGGGGATATTTGACCAAAGTTTAATGAAAATCATTCCAGGATTAAAGGAGATATGAAATGGACACACAATACAAAGTTTCAAACTCGTGACCTTCAACTTTGAGCTTGACATTGAGTCAGGATTTTTTGTTAATGTGTTCTGCACATCAGGTCACTGAGGGGGATATTTGATCAAAGTTGAATGAAAATCTTTCCAGGGGTAAAGGAGATATGGAACAGACACACAATTCAAAGTTTCAAACTCGTGACCTTCAACTGTGACCTTGACCTGGAGTCGGCATGTTTTTAATGGGTTCTGCACATCAGCTCACTGAGGGGGATATTTGACCAAAGTTTAATGAAAATCCTTCCAGGGGTAAAGGAGATATGGATCAGACAAACAGTTGAAAGTTTCAAACTCATGACCTTCAACTGTGACCTTGACCTTGAGTATGCATAGTTTATTTATGGGTTCCACACATCAGGTCACTGAGGGGAATATTTGACCTAAGTTGAATGAAAATCCTTCCAGGGGTAAAGGAGAAATTCAAACTAGTGACCTTCAACTGTGACCTTGACCTTGACTCGGCATGATTCATTTATGGGTTCTGCACATCAGCTCACTGAAAGGAATATGTGACCAAAGTTTAAAGAAAATGTATCAAAGGGTCGAGGAGATACGGAGCGGACAAAAAAAGGAAACGGACAGACAGACAGATGTAGACAGACGAAATTGTATATTCTTGAACAGTTTTACACTTTGAGCACTAAAAAGCTTGTCAAGCTAATCTGTCCCAGCTTATACACATACCAGTCTCTCAGCTATTTCAGTTACCAAGAGTCTTGAAATTTTAGACTTACAAACTAGAGGTATTGAACTATTAAAGGAGCTGAGAGACTGCATGGATGCACGGGCTGATCTGTACCTTTGATGTTCGCACATGGAAAAACAGGCTCATGTGTTGTTGATCTGAATCAACTCCAGGGCAAATACAGCCTGAAACTAGATAATAGCTCATCACATCAACAAGTCCATGTAATGAATACCCCTGTAAATTCCACATTTTTCCTCAATGAGGTGTTCTAAGGGGCAGCCACAATCTATGTTTGGACTGAAATAAGAAAAATAAAAAAAAGTCTTTGAAAAATTGCTAGTTCTAAAGATGCCATGTTAGCACACAGATTGTGATCATAATGTTCACTGACCTGAAAGTAATGTTAGTGACCTCCCCTTCTTGACCTTCCAGTCTCAAACCTTCCTCTATCTGCAATATAAAGTCTGGAGTTAAACTAGGGATGACAGTATTTCCATACATATCATTTTCAACAGGACCAGTTCAGTCAAGTTACAGTCTACAAAATTATTTATGGAAAACAAATTATAATGCTGCAAATACATGCCCACCAAAACTGTGTTAGTTAAACAACTATGTTATATCCAGACAAAAGTGTATAGATTACATTTTTTCTATAATCTATACATTTTTGGGATCCATCAAACCATGTTATCATGAACAGTGACATTAAGAGGAATGGGAACACCTAGCAGATTTTTTGGTCATTTTTCAAATCGAGACTGTTTTTTTTTTATTTGATTTGAGGTTTAACGTCCCCATCAACACAGTGAAGGTCATTTTTAAGACTTTGCTTCCAATTTTGTGGGACTTTTACCCGACATGGAGATGAAATGACATCTCAAGCCCTGTCGCCCAATGAAACCAAAAGGGTTTATAAGCATGGCCGGTCTGACTCGTACTGCTTTACCTGGGCAGGCTTAGATCCTCTAAGCGGTTTACCAGTACTCGTGTGTGGGTCAGATTTAGCTCTGCATGGAAGCATCATGCAGCCCATATATTTCTTCAAGCCCCTATGGGCGGGGGCATTTCAAATGGAGACAACTTTTGGGACTTCCTGTTTGCTTTTCTATAAACCCAGTCCCACTGAAAAAGGGGTCTACGATTAAAGGAAAGAATTTGCTCCTGAGGAGCAAATTCTTTTAAGAGTTGACCCCTTTTGACATGGGAGACAAACAAATACTTTGGCAGGAGTAGCCTCTCCTGAAAGTGTTCCCTTTCCCCTTAAGTTGTGGTGGTGTACCCATGACCACAGCCTTCCTCACCTTTAACAATGACCTTTGCAACAGCAGTGAACTATAACCAACATTCAGAGACTTCCAGAAAAACAATACACATTCCATGTTTGAGGAAATGTTGTGGATAAATGGCACAACATCACTGAGGTCATTTTGCATCACCTTCAACAGTAAGGGAGAAGAGATAGAAAATTTTCCACCTTATCCTGAAAAGGTACAATGTGTGAGCTCATTGGGATTGCCCCGATGAGGCGATTCTAATAAGAATGCATAACATTCCTTTAGTTGACAGAAGATCAAATAGATATCCTGAAGTCTCTCAATTGTGCCACCTGACTTTGTGCTCATCATGAAAACCTGCCTATATAATTATTCAACCCCCCTTGAACCCCAAGTTTATATAGTAAAACTGAGGTTTACAGGGTTAACCCTTATTTTTCTTATTCCTGCTCTAAAATATAGATTGTGGGTACTTGTTAGAACCGCCTCGATGTATAGATTGTTGGTACTCATTAGAACCGCCTCATCGAGGCGGTTCTAACGAGTACCAACAATCTATATTTTGAGCAGAAATAGGAAAAATTTCACTATTTTTCATCTCAAAATCTTTATTTTTTTAGGGGTAAAATTTTCAATGTATTTGTACAGGCGTGTCCTCGTAATGTATAATTAATCCTCACTGGCTCAAACCAACCCTATCGTGAACAAATTTTCAATTGTTGTAAAGGTGTTAGACCCATTGAAATTGGACTGTATGTTTTGTTCTGGCTTCAGGGCTCTTTCACTTGTATCAAGTGAATTTAATCAGAGAGGGATGAAAACTGGCGCACACCAGGAAAAAAAACGTTGCAGAACTTGTCGTCTTACATGTGACCCCAGGCTCGAACCCACAGTAGCAAGGAGTGTCGGATCTAATGTCTAAGTGCCTTCTCTAACCTCTAGGCTACAGAGGCCCACAAGATGAAACCTTATTAATGTTACTACATACCGCCATTTTAAACTCCATGGAATAGTTCTGGTAGACATCACTAGCAGGATCTGCCAACTGAGGGTCGTATGGACTGTTTGAAGTCACTGAACCATTCAATACTGAAAAAAAAAGAGATCAGTGATAATGTAAATATATGCCTTAAAGTTTTGCCCTTTGAAAGCTTGACAACTTTTGTAAACACATAGTTCAGATCCCAGTAATTGAATTGAGGCTACTCTAAAAGTAAGGAATTTGCTCTCTCTGGAAAACTGTTTTCCTTCAGAAGCCTCCTAGTGAGGCTGAAGGCAAATATTTTTTAAAATTTTTGGTTTTATGGCCTTTTCAAGATCATGTCACTAACATTGAGCTGATTGTTAATTGGAGGTGGGGAAGAACTGTGACCGGAGTATGGCTCAAACCCATAGTGGTGAGAGATCTGGCATCATAAGCTTAAACTCATTAATGGTCAAATTTTTAGCTATTCTAGCAAGTACAATACTTAATATAGTGTTATTTTCGCTGAAAAAATGTGAGCAGCTTTTGCATTTGCAAAAGCTGCTCAAATTTTTTCAGCAAAATATTAGCATATTAGCCATATTAAAATGATGAAAGTTTTAACAGTATGTTAGCTAATGATATCGTTAGTTTTGAACAACTGGCCCCTGATGTTTAAGATTTATAGCTCTTAATCCTTAGTCCAAGGAGGCCTATCAGGACGCAAAGGTATCTACAACAGAGGTACATCTCTCAGCTGTTTGCATTAGGTAGAAACCTCAATAAGTGGTATGATTATATCTGGACCACCCTGCTACTGTTTATGGTATTCAGATTTTTTGGTGTTTGAATTTTTGACACTCAGTAAACACATACATGTATTGTCGTGTAGGGATGGCAGGTTAATCTAACCTATTTTCTTAGGTTGGTTTGATGGTTTGGTGTTAAATGGCCCAGTCAATGCTCCTAAGGTCACATCAAGCTTGTCAGTTTACCTAAACACATTTTTCTTGCACAGGTTTATGCCTAACTAGTTGACCAGTATAGTGTCTGAAACTGACAATATGTTTTAATTGAGGTTTAACATCCAGGTCAATACTTTTTATGTCATTTTGGAGAAGTTGCTTCCAATTTTGTGGGACTTTTACTTGACATTGAGATAAAATGACATCAAGTCCTGCCACCAAATGGAACCAATAGGGTTTATATGCATGGACTCACACCACTTAGCCTGGACAGGCTTAGACATTCTAAGTGGTTTACAAGTGCTTATACAGTAAGGCTTAGACCTTCTAAGCGGTTTACAAGTGCATGTATGGTTGGTTTTAGCTCTGTGTGGAAGCACCATGCAGCCCAATCTATTTCTCCAAGCCCTAATGGGTGGGGTCCCTTAAATTCCTGTACTTTACACAAACAGTGTAGACCCTAATCAGGCTCCACATACTGCCCTGTCAAATCTCAGTCTACACTGCTTGCCAATGTCTGTGTACACAAGCTCAGTCCAGATTTTACAGACAACCAACCCTTATTCTCATAGGCTGATGTCACAACAACAACAATAGCCTGTCTCTTTGATCTCATATGCAGGTGTCAGTACAAGTCAGATGGACATCAGTAATATAACTTTGCTTATATAAATATGCAAACACATTGCAATAACACAACAGTGCACCATAGTGCATTTTTCACATCTCCAAAATGGCTACTTTTCTGACGAAAATCTGTGATATTTTTCTTATTTATACTGCAAACATAGGTTGTGGGTGTTCTATTGAGGTGGTCCCAACAAGTACCCACAATCTATGTCTTGGAGCAAAAGTAAGTAAAAATTATGTATACTACTGTAAACCCCTGTTTTCTTATTATAAAGTGGGGTTAAGAGGGGTGTATATTTCAAGGACTTGTTCATGTGATGAACCCAAAAATAGCATGTCATGTATTTGTCTTATTTGAGCAATCATTGAGTCTCAATCACTACAACTTACCAACAGTTGGGATCTCATCAGGAGTTTCAGTGGTGGGCGGAGGAATACTGGAGGTAGTCACTGTAAATAGTACAACAGAAAAATACTGTGTATAATAGGTCAGCTAAAATACTGTTTGCAAAAGTTTCAGCCACTTTTGGAATACATTTCTATAATAATTCTATCTCACACCCCTTAATTTCAAAATGGCCTCCTGCTATATATAAGGCAGAAGCTTCCTTTTTGGGGGGATTTGGTTTTTACAGCCCTTTCAAGATTATTTCACTTATTTTGAGCCGATTGTTAGAGGAGAGCAAAAACCGGAGTACCAGGACAAAAACCACCTGACTTTTGCCTCTACAACATGTGGCCCGAGCAAGGTGCTTCAACCCATCCATACAAGATAACATTTAGTACAAAGTGGATAAAACTGTTGGAAAATATAGCATACCAAAAGCAAAGTACCAGAGTCTGACAGGAAACTATGTAGGAATGGTGTAAAAACAATCACCTGCTTTTTAAAGTTTCATGTGAAGTTTTTATACACTTTTCAAGAACATTTAAGATGTACCACAATCCTGTTGACAAGTGAGGCAAAAATATCTTTGAAAGAGAGTCCTGCTCTGAAAACACATTCATTTTTCTATGAATCAGTAACATATCTAACACAACAATTGTTGTATGCTTTGTTATTTGCTGGAAACTTTAAGTCATTGTTGCAAACAGTATTGACCCAGATCAGACTGCTCCTCTGAACAGGGTCCAAATGTTTTGCCTGTATACAAACATGTTTGCAAGGTTTGCAAGAAGATGCAGAATATGACAGAATCAGACATTTTTAGATGCAGTTTTTCTTGCAGTCTTAAAATTACGTGAACACAAAGAATTTTGTCCCACCTGTGCTTGGTTCAGTAGTAGCTGCTGATGTTGGGCTAGTTGTGCTAGAAGGAATTCCAGTTGTTGTCACCCCTTCAGTGGTTGATGTCTCTGTCGTGGTTAAATCTGGAGGGATTGTTACCAGAGTTCTTCTCCTTGTTGTTGTATCTGGGCCTGTTGTTGGCTCTGTTGTTGATGATGTCTCTGTTGTCGATGATGTCTGTGTTGTTGGTTCAGTTGTTGATGGTGTCTCTGTTGTTGGTTCTGTCGTTGATGTTTCTGTTGTTGAAGCTGGAGGAACTGTCACCAGAGTTCTTGCTCTAGTTGTTGTCTCCGAGACTGTTGTGGGCTCTGTTGTTGGAACAGTATTTGTTGTTGTTTCTGTCTTTGTTGTTTTCTCAGTGGTTGTTGTTGGCTTTTCTGTTGTTGGCTCAGTAGTAGGCTTACCAGTTGTTGTTGTTGGCATGGTGGTTGTTGTTGAGGCTGTGCTTGTTGACACCTGTGTTGTTGGTTCTTTAGTTGGCATGCCAGTTGTTGCTTTTTCTGTTGTTGGCTTGGTGGTTGTTGTTGAGGCTGTGCTTGTTGTTGGCTCCTGTGTTGTTGGTTCTTTAGTTGGCATCCCAGTTGTAGCTTTTGCTGTTGTTGGTGGCAGAGTGGGTGTTGTTGTGGCTGTGCTTGTTGGTTTCTGTGTTTTTGGCTCTGTAGTGGGCATGCCTGTTGTTGGTGTTGTTGTAGTAGATACCATGGTGGTTGTTGTTGAAGCTGTGCTTGTTGTCGGCTGCTGCGTTGTTGGCTTGGTAGTTGTTGGTTTTGTTGTCCTCTCTGTTGTTGTTTGCTCTGTGCTTGTTGTCATCAAAGTTGTTGGTGCCTGTGTAGCTGGCTCAGTTGTTGGTTGTTTTGTTGTTTTCTCTGTGCCTGTTGTTGCCATTTCTGTTGTTGGTTGTTGTTTTGTTGTTGAAGCAGTTGTAGCTGAAAATATTGAAATAGCCTTTATAGCACCATGGAAAATTATGCAGCAGATGACATTTATTTTTATATTATTGTTCAGAGAAAACTGGGGTTTACAGGAGTGTATATAATATTTTCTTATTTCTGCTCCAAGACATAGTTTGTGGGTACTTTTTAGAACCGCCTCAAAGAGGCGATTCTAACAAGCACCCACAACCTCTGTTTGGAGTATAAATAAGAAAAATATCACAAATGTTCCTCAGAAAAATAACAATTTTGGAGAAAAGTTTTGTTTGTTTGATTTGAGGCTTAACATCCCCCTCAACACTGTACAGGTCATTTTGGAGCATTGCTTCCAATTTTGTGGGACTTTTACCCAACAGTGAGATGAAATGACATCTCAAGCCTTGTCGCCCAATGAAACCATAAGGGTTTATAAGCATGGAAGGTCCGTCTGGAACTGCTTTGCCTGGGCAGGCTTAGATCCTCTAAGCCATTTATCAGTACTCGTGTGCGGCCGGTTTCAGCCCTGTGTGGAAGCATCATGAATCCAATCTATTTCTGCAAGCCCCAATGGACGGGGCAATGGAGAAATATAAACATGCACTAATTCACACGGCTGTGCTATCTAATGTCATATGAATCATCTTCCAGCAGATGATGTAAATCATCTATCCAGCAAATGATTCACATGTAATGTCAAGCCTTATTTTCTCTAAAATTTTGCTAAACACCAGTACAAAAGATCTTGGGTAGAATTCTGCTCAAGCTGGCTCTGTCATGGGACCTACCAATTCTATAGCTTTTACATTCATCAACTGTCACTTCAAAGCAAAGTGATGTCTTTTCACTGTTTCAAAACATTAAAAAGCTAAGTCAGTATATGTAAAGTATGATTAATGTAATCTGCCCTACTTACTAGCAATACACATCATGCCATCATAAGTCTTGCCCAGAACACACTGGCATTTTGATGAACGACATACAAATTCTGGTGAGAGACACTCCAGATCTTGAACACAAGCTTCTTTATAGCCTTTCTCTGCAAGCAAAATATCTTTTTTATTTAACCATACAATTCATTTATTAACCATTTTTGTTAATAAATGGAATCTTCCTCTTTATAGGTGGCAGGAGTTCATTTCAAAATTTAGGGATGTCAGGTTGTGTTTTTATCAAAATTTATTTGGAAAATGACTGAACTATTAGCAAACAGTGGAGGTCCAGATCAGACCCCGCATTCTGCGGCATCTGATCTAGGCCTGCACTGTTTGCCAGGGTACCAGTTTTGATTGATTGATTGTTTGAGTTTTACGTCCCACCAATAGCTAAGGTCATACGGAGGCGACCTCGGTTTAAAAACTCATCAGAAAATCTGGAGAAGCCTGGGATCGATCCTGCGATCCCTGGTTTACAAGGCGAGTAGCGTAACCACTACACCACGGAGGCTTCTATGTACCCGTTTCGGGGTTTCTAATAAAAAATGGGTAAACCCTCAATACACCAAGGAAAATTCTAGAGTAGATGACACTCAGGGGTCCAGTTGTTCAAAGCCTCATCAGCTTGACAAGCTCGTCAGTAGTCAAATTGTTAACTGTTCTAGCAAATACAATATCTAAAATTTTGGCATTTTTGCTGGAAAATTGTGAGCAGCTTTTGCATTACACTACACTGTTTGTCATGCAGTTCGTGAACTGAATGAATACATAATATTGAGTAATTTGATGGGAGGATAGTCAGAAATGGGCGTGACAAAAATTAATTTATTCAGCAGGATAAGGGCTAAACAAAACTGGAAGAAAGATCTCCAAGTCTGAGAGGGAGTGCTCTGCCATTTGTATGAGGAAGACAACTTTTGGCACTTCCTGCACTTTCTTCTTAACACACTGATTCCCTTAAAAAAAGGAATCTTCTCTTAACCCTTTTTGCACCGGAAACCCCAAAATGGGTAGTTGACAAACAGTGCAGGCCCAGATCAGACACCGCAGAATGCGGCGTCTGATCAGGGCCTCCACTGTTTGCTAAAAGTTCAGTCATTTTCCAAAAACATTTTGATGAAAACACAACCGGACACCCCTAAATTTGGAAAATTGGACTCCTGCTATATATAAGGAGAACGATTCCATTTGGTACAAAAAGGGTTAAAGGAAAGAAATCACTCCAACTTTAAGCGTAGACCCATACTGAAAAGGAAAGAGTTCCCTTGTTGCCTCCACTGAAAGTATATCCATTCCCGAATTTCACATGAATATCTTACCAAACAATCTGTTTCTAAGGCATTTTTTTTTTTGGAGGGGGGGTGCATGGTTTTGGTTTTATGGCCCTTTCAAGATTATTTCACTCATATCGAGCCGATCATTAATCAGAGGTGGGAAAAAACCTTAGTATCCGCAGAAAAACTGACCTTCTTTTGCAGAACTTGGCTTCTCGCATGTGACCCGAGCCAGGCTCAAACCACAGCGGTGAGAGACCTAATGATTAAAAGTCAGTGCTCCTAAACACTGTGCCATGGAGGTCCATCTCCTCCGGGTTTACATTCCAAATATAGAAGAAATAGAAAATGTGTTTTGCATAAAACAATGTTCACACTGTAAGAATGTGTATAGATTTACTATTGGGACAAATACCCTATATGAATTGGTATAAAACTTACTGTTTAGACAAGTCATTCCCTGTAAGAACATGTTTGAGGGGCAGCCACATTGGCCTCCATTACAGATAGAGTCAGTGACCAGACATTCCTCAGCAGTGGAACATACTTCACCATTGGCTTTTTCTACAAACAGAAATTAATCACAAATAAGAACCATGTCTTGGGCATTTAGAGACCAAGGTACTGTGAAACTTTGATCACTCAAACATGAATTACTTGTTTACCCTGGCTAATCTGAACTCATTCTAAGTTCAACATGGATGGCTTATCTACAAGTCTACCATAGCTAATACAAAATTGTTCTAAGTTGAACTCAAGGGACCTGTTTACCATGGCTAATTCTAACTCATTCTAAGTCGAACACAGATGTGTCTTTTACCATGGCTAATTCTACCTCGTTCTAAGTCGTACACAGATGGATCTTTTACCGTGGCTAAATCAAACTTGTTCAAGAGTCCCTCGAGAATTCTTCCCATAGATCCAGAAAAACATAATATATATGTAGTATATGTAGAATAATATGATTTTATCTTGAAAAGGTATGTTGTGTGTACTCATTAGAATCGCTTCAATAAAGTGATTCTAAAGAGTATGCACAACATTCCTTTATTTTATAGAAGATCGAAAAGATATCCTCAAGTCACCCTCATTATACCACCTGACCTGGCACTAGGATTAACTCTCTGGGCCCAGTTGTTCAAAGCATCGTTAGCTTAACGAGCTCGTTAGTGGTCATATTGTTAACTGTTCTAGCAAGTTTAATATGTAAAAAATTGGTATTTTTGCTGAAAAAATGTGAGCAGCTTTTGCATCCGCAAAAGCTGCTCACATTTTTTCAGCAAAAATATTAGCATATTTGCCATATTTAATGATCAAAGTTTTAACAATACGTTAACTAACGACGTCGTTAGTTTTGAACAACTGGCCCCAGTAGTTCAAACTACCTTCATCTCAAACACAATTTCCATGGCCCCAAACCCTAAGATATTCTACATATACATGCCTGGAAGAGTTAAGCTTCCATTTCAACCCTTTTTGTACCAAATGGAATCTTCCTCCTTATATATAGAGCAGGAGTTCATTTCATAATTTAGGGGTGTCAGGTTGTGTTTTCTTCAACATTCATTTGGAAAATGGCTGAACTTTTTGCAAACAGTGGTGGCCCTGATGAGACTCTGCATTCTGTGGCATCTGATCTGGGCCTGCACTGTTTGCCAACTACCCGTTTTGGTGTTTCAAGTACTAAATGGGTTAAGGTAGGAATGTAGAAACACTTGAAGAAAAGCAAGGGTCTTTACTCCCATAGTTTTATTTTGCAGGCATGACTTCCGTTTATTTAACGCTACAAATATAATGACTTATATCCATTTTATTGGCAGATATATAATATGCATACTATTGCAAGCAGTTTTAGTTAGATAAAATTCCATCCCCTTGTCAAACAGGCAAGAAGTAAAACAGACGTAAATAAACCACTTGATATTCTGACAAAGAAAAAGACTGAATTAACCCAGTGTAGATGCAGGACTTTGGTGAACAGAGCAGGCACACAGTTTCAAATAATAACTCAAAATGACACCTCCAAATTTTGAAATAGGCCCCTGCTATACACAATGAGCAAAATTCTGTTGAGCTGAAAATAGGCAAATTGGAAAAAAGTACTACCATGTAAAATCATTGTACCAAAACAAAATCAAACAACTTACTGTTGACACACATCATTCCCTGTAGATACATGGTTGAGGGGCAGTCACACCGACCACCATTACATACAGAATCACTGACAAGACATTCCATGGATGATGTACACAGTTCCCCATTGCTTTTCTCTGAAAAAGTTGATGATAAAATGCCAGTTTCCAACAGACTTACAAAAGCGTTTTTAATATGAACCTGTCTTGCCTTAGTCTACATGTGTGATTTTTTATTTTTTGTGTCTGGTGCCTCAGATCCTTTCTAAATTAACCCTTGTCCTGCTGAATATTCAAATATGCCACACCCACCATTGATTATCAACCAATCAGATTTCTTGATGCAAATCAATGTGACAAATTCATAAACAGTATGACAATGAAGATCCTGATCAGATGGCTTCTGAATCAGATGGCATCTGATCTGGATCTACATTGTTTGAAAGCTTAGACATATATCTGGGCTCAGCAGGACAAGGGTAAATAAGATTAATCTCATACATATGATATAATTTGACTCATTACGCAAACACGCCTATACAAATACATTGCCACCTTTATCGCCAAAAAAATGAAAAATTTAAGATGAAAAATTGTGATATTTTTCTTATTTCTGCTCAAAATATAGATTGTGGGCACTCGTTAGAACCGCCTCATCGAGGCGGTTCTAACCAGTACCCACAATCTATATTTTAGAGCAGAAATAAGAAAAATAAGGTATACCCCCGGAAACCCCAGTTTTACTGTATAAAAGTGGGGTTCAAGGGGGTCAAAATGATATAGGCGTGTTTTCGTGATGTGTGTCAAGTGTGAATGTCCTCTTGGAGATGTGCATCCAATGAAGACTCCAATCAGGCCGTACATCCATTCAATCTGATCAGATTCTTTGTTTTGTGGTCCATGGATGCCCGTTCATCATGTCAACAAGTCAGTGTAATGAACACCCATCTAAACCCCACTTTATATAGAGAGAACTGGGTTTTATGGGGATAAAAATTATTTTGTTTATTTCTGCTCCAAGACATAGGTTGTGGGTACTCGTTAGAACCACCTCAACGAGGCAGTTCTAACGCGCATCCAAAACCTATGTTTGGAGTAAAAATATGAAAAATATCACAAATTTTCATCAGAAGAACCTTATTTGAGGTATGGATAAATGCACTATATCACACAGATGGTTTATAATAATGAACTCAAAGTTTCTTCATGTAGACACGCAAAGTTGCAGTCTAAGTTGATTTGCATGCTAATCTGAGTCCTCAAGGGTTGATACCTTTCTTTTAAATGTATACCAAAGGGATTAAGTAACATATTTCTATGTATAAATGGAATCTGGGTTCAATTGTTCAAAACTAAAGATGTTGTTAGCCAACAAATTCTTAAAAACTTTTATAATTAACATGGCAAATATGCTAAAATTTTTGTTGAAAAAAGTGAGAAGCAAAAAAAAACAACAACAAAAAAAAGCTTCTCACAGTTTTATCAGCAAAAAGAATATCAGAGTATTAGATATTTCCTTGTTAGAACAGTTAATATTTAATAATGAGCTCCTTAGGCTAACATTACTTTGAACAACTGGACCCTGGCCACTAATAAAGTATATGAACCTTGCTATGTTTAGCGAAGAATGAAGGAAAAACACTTGATTGCTAGATAGGTATACACAAGAGTTCATCTACTTTATGCTTAGTCCAATGTTGTTTAATCCTTTTAGAAACCCCCAAATAGGTACACTGGCAAATAGTACAGACCCAGATCAGATGCCACAGAATGCAGCGCCACAGAATGTGGCATCTGATCAGGACCTCCACTGTTTGCTAAAAGCTCAGTCATTTTCCAAATAAATTTTAATGAAAGCACAACCTGACACTCCTATATTTTGAAATGAACTCCTGCTTTATATAAGGAGGACGATTCCATTTGGTACAAAAAGGGTTTATACTTCAGTAAACACCCAAAACATGATATGCATTCCTTAATGAAAAGCTGCAGCTTCACTTACTGCTAAGACAAGTCATTCCTTGTAGATACATGTTAAAGTGACAACCACACTGGCCTCCATTACAGACAGAGTCAGTTACCAGACATTCCATAGAGGACGTACAGGATTCACCATAGCCTTTCTCTGGTAAAACAGAAGAAAACAATAAAATATTTACAGTTTTGTAGGATGACAAAACTTGTTATTAACCCTCATTGTTGAACCAGGATAACACCTTTCTTTGCAGTGTAGATCCTGATCAAATGGCTTCTGAAGAAGCCATCTGATCAGGATCTACACTATTTCAGATGGCTTCTGAAGAAGCCATCTTATCAGGATCTACACTGTTGCCATCCCCAGATGCAAGTTTGTACTAAGCTTCATTTAGGAATCTTTTACAGTTCTTGAGAAATGAACATAAACAGTAGGGTGAATGTTAGGTTTGACAATAGTTTTCCAAGTCAGCAAACCATGAAAAGTAGGTCAAGGTCAAATATGGATATTTGCATTATTGTTGCCATCCCCCTATGCAAGTTTGTACCAAGTATCTTAAAGTGAAGCTCTTGAGAAATGAACTTGGCCATATGGGTGAAAGCTGGGGTTGACCCAAATGTTGACTGATTGACAAATAAACGGACCGATGGAAGGAAGGAAAATCGGACGCCTATGTCACACCATGTTTGCAAAAGGATAACCCATTTTCCAACTAAATTCTAAAGATAACATATCAGAATGAGCCGTAATGATCCTAAGTATTGGGACAGACAGGCTTAAGCAAACAATGCAGACCCAGAGGAGCAGTCTGATCAGAGTCTACACTGTTTGCCATTCCATTTGCACCTTTTGGACTCTTCGCTGGATCATGAAACAAATTTGTTAAAATTTCAGGAGAATTACAGTAAGTCCTCAAGGTGTCAAAATTTTTAGGATTTTATGGTACAAAACATATTCAGTATCTCACTTACTGCTCAGACAGGACATTCCCTGAAGATACATGTTTGATGAACAGCCACACTGACCAGCATTACACACAGCATCTGTGACCAAACATTCCATGGATGATGAACATGATTCTCCATCAAGTTTTTCTGTAAACAGATCCAAAACAATGTGATGGGCATTGTCCAGCCATGCTAATTCTACCATAATTATTGGATCAGTATTTTGTGTAAGTGTGGGAAAAGCAGGATTGAGTAATATCATCCAAGGCACTTTGGTTGTTTAAATGAGCTGATTTATAAACCTTCATTTTTTTTAACACATTTCTTTTTGTTGTTTCTGGAATGGTCCAATAATGTTGCAGGCTTTCACAAAGTGGGTTGGGATGGGGGGGGGGGGAATCTTTTGAAAAAGCTTTTGAAACTCTCCCATTCTTGGCTGTCATTAAATTGTGTGAGGAAAATAGTTAGCAGTTTCCTTAAGATAGGCTGCTGCTTTTCTAAGACATTGTGACAAAACAAACAGCACAAGTGTAGATCATCCTGCACAACTTTTATTGCAGCATTCAATGTCAACACGACTCTGCACAGTATGTAAGGTACTGAGAACAACAAAGATCCACTGCTTACCCCTAATCCTTCATGTGGACTGAACAAATTATTTGTCTAAACCACAACAGACCCAAGGTCAGGATTGTGGCCATGTAAAAACAATTAAAGCCCACCATCTCCCCACCCCCACCCCCTCCCCACCACCCCAAGTGAAAAACGTTTACTGACCCTTCTCAGGCTGTTCTTCTGTCATGGTTTATTGTTGTTATAGCTTTATAGCTCATCTATGCTTGTATCTATTGTTAATATATCTTTTTATTTTGGATATCCATTTGACTATTTTATGGGGGAGTGATTGTCCTTTTGGTTTTCTGCCAGTGACATTTTCATTATGGTGAAGATGATTTATGTTTGTGTTTCTTTCCCTTTATTGTCTTGAGTGGGAGGTGTGGGGTATTTGTATTGATTCCTGATCACTGCCTTCACTCTTATTTTATGTCTGCCATTTTATGCTCAGATCTGCCATTCTGTTTGTTTTGCCATTTGCTAGCTCAGTTTTCAATGAAGTTATTGACAAGAGGGGAAAACATATATCTTAAAGGGGGTAACTTAGTTTCAACACGTTAAGTATTTTATGTTTAAGCATTTTTGTGGTATGAATATTTATTGATTCTAGTACAAAGGTCAAATTGGAAAGTATATGAACAATGTTTACTTACTATTACGGCAAGACATCCCATCAAGATACAGCGACGCTGCACAAGCACATGTACCAGTAGCACCATCACAGACTGCATCAGCAACCAAACACTCCATATCTGACAGACACATCTCACCATTCAACTTCTCTATAATCAACAACCAATTAAATCATGCATTAAGCGGAGCATATACACCTAGAGCTGGCTAATGGGAACTGAATAGAAAATCGATAATCAGTCCAACCATTGTGATTTATATTTGATAAGTAATCACTGAAGATTTGGTCATAACTAACTGTCTGAGAATGAACTTTCCCATATGTGATACTATACCACGTTTTCAGACAGACAGACCCGAGTTAACAGTGTAGACCCAGATTAAATGCCGCATAATGCAGTGTCTCATCAGGGTCTACACTGTTTTTGTCTCATCCAGCTATTTTTAGACGCAACACTGGGAACTCAAATTCTAGAATAGGTATAGTATGGATTTGTAGTGTTTGGATACTTAAAGTAAATATGGCACTGTAACAAACACAGAAACCAAATGATTGATTATTAGCAAATCAGAAGGCCCCCCACTAGTGATGTGCGGTATTATCGGTACATCGGTATATCGTGATATCGTGATATAGTTCAGAAAAAAATCATATCACAAATACGGTTCGCCAATACCGATATTTTCGATATTTTCTGTTTTCATCCATTTTTCATATTTTCTTTCGTAACTGATCGGTAAATACAGCTCCGTGAAAACAGAATCATTCCTGCGGCAAAAGTAAGTAATTTAATCGATTCCCACCCTTTATGTATAAGCCGGTCATAGCGTAGGCCGAGCTAGGATTTCGTTGATTTGCGCAACTGTTGTTGTTGTATACGCCGTTTTATAGTCTTTCAAAATGCAGTGAGACTTTACTGCACTTTTAATTTTGGACTTGTCCCTGTTTTAGGTAAATTGCCTTTAGATGGGATTTTACGTTGGGCAATATAGATTTTGTGAGATTCGTAGTGCATCACATTAACCACCTGGCAACAACTTCTACATAATGCCGTTGTCAAAAACTTATTTATATTTTTAAAATATATATATTGAAAAGGATATTCAAAACCTGCTTCCCCTAAAACATGGAATGGTTTTGCCGTGCTTAAACTATGAACTCTCAAAGGTCATTGATAAACTATAGTGTAAGCGGCCCAGCATTTACAATTTAGCGTAATCGGGAGAAACCATAACAAACTTTACCATGGCCAACTACCAACGCGTTTAAAATCAAAATGGAAAAGTCGATATCAAGCAACATTTCAGGTTGCAAAAGATGACAGTCACAAATAAAGTGATTGAGGCCATCAATCTAATACAACATTTTATGGCATTTTCAGATATTATCTTTATTTCACCTCATAACATTGGGACAATTCTAGTGCATGAGCAGGAATAGGATAAATGATATATACCGTATTCCTCCCATTTAGCGCCCCGGGCGCTTAAAAAATTGGAAAAAGCGGGGGTGTTTATTAGAGACAAAAATCTTACCAGAAGGGAGAGTTCAAACCCATTACATGGGGTAGATTTCCATTAGAATATGGTGGAATCATGACATGTAAAGTGGTCAACACAGACATTGTGATAGCAGGGGGTTTAGAAATACATTAAATGATACGTAGGGTGATTTTTGAAAGGCTGAAATCTTTACTTTAGGTAAGCCAAAATACTATTTCCTCCAACTGCAGAAGGGGCGCTAATTATTTTGTTCTGGGAAAAACAGTGAGGGGCCGCTTAAAGGAGCATCGGCGCTAAATGGGAGGAATACGGTACCCATGAAAACTCCCTTCTTTTCCCATATATAGTTGGGTTTTCCAAGTACCAGTGTGTTTCAGATTGCTACATAATATATCGTGATACATATCGTAATACGCAGTATCCGTATCGCAATATATCGTGATACGGAAATTCTGACAATACCCATCCCTACCCCCACCAACCAGGGCTTGGAGAAATAGATTGGGCTGCTTGGTGCTTCAATGCAGAGCTGAAACTGACCGCACAAGAGTACTGGTAAACCACTTAGAAGGTCTAAGCCTGCCTGACAAAGTGGTGCAAATCGGGCTGTCCATGCATATAAACCCTATTGGTTTGTTTTGACGGAAGGGCTTGAGATATCATTTCATTTCAATGTCGGGTGAAAGTGCCATAAAACTGGAAGCAATGTCTCCAAAATGACCTATATAGTGCTGACGGGGATGTAAAACCTCAATTCTAACAAAATTAGCAAATAAGTTGCGTTGATAATTTTTGTGTAATTTATTGATCGATTAATCAGGTGGATTAATTGTGCCAGCCTTGGATACACCCACTTGATTTCGGTGAGGCAAATAATCTGGGCTGTGCCAAGTGACTCAGAGCAGCTTACATACAACTTCTAGCCTTCTCAGTTTGAATGTAGAAACATTAGGTTACAGGGTTTACCAACAGAGCGCAGCAAAGAGTCTGATCAAACTAAGTGGATGCATAGGCTGATCTGAGTCTTCACTGAATGCACATCCTTGGATACCCCTTTACATTTGGCATGGCCCATTTGTGTTTTTGTTTGCTTCCCTGCAATTGGAGTTTTTCTGAAAAAGGGCCAATTCTTAACCTTATCCTACTAAATAAAGGAGTTTGTGACTTATCAGCAAATAAAATTTCTTGATATAATGTACCAATTAAAATTTGCAAACTCATTCAACCAGTGTAGATCCTGATCAGATGGCTCCTCTGCACTGTTTGCAAAGGAGGGGTTCTTAGCTACCTCTCACAACCATTAAAGGTTCTTTTCCTGCATACCTGTCATTTCTGAGGGTAAAACTTTTTTATAATGCAGTCACTTTGTTCGTCAATATTAATAACAATAATGCAGCATTTTTTGACGTCACTGTTCATACTTAACGACAGCCAATGTTAAGTCCTATTCAACCAGTGCACAGCAAACACATGAAAATTCTCACTTTTTATCCTTTCCCTGGGAAGGATAAGATTTTCTATCCCTGTGTTAAGTCTAGGATTCCATATCTGGTGAGCAAGAATAAAAGTTCTAAATTTTGTTTATATATTGCCTCAATGGGGTGGTTCTAATGAGTACCCACAATTTTTAAGAAAATATTAAGAAAATAATCTATACTCTTATAAACCCCACTTCACTATGTATAAAGTGGAGTATATGTGGGTTATCATTTCATACACTTATTAATGTGACTGGAGCTTCAATCGGTAACATTTAAAATAATGATTTCATACATACTTGTGAGACAGCTTGTTCCCTCCAAGTACTTGGTAAGAGGGCAACCACAGGTACCAGCATTACAGACAGCATCAGTTACCAGACACTCACTAGTGGAAGAGCATGACTCCTCATTCAGCTTCTCTGAAACAAGAAAATAAACATCCTCTGTAAGTGTACATGCACAGTGAAAATCTGATCCAAGGATTAGGTGTATGTTCTGAAAACCTAGAAAAATATTTTCCTAGCCTATACCAACTGTAATACACTGAATTTTAGCTTTTAACCCTTTTTGTACCAAATGGAATCTTCCTCCTTATATATAGCAGGAGTCCATTTCAAAATTTAGGGGTGTCAGGTTGTGTTTTCTTCAAAATTGATTAGGAAATTGACTAAACTTTTAGCAAACAGTGGAGGCCCTGATCAGACGCCCCGTTCTGCCGCGTCTGATCTGGGCCTGCACTGTTTGGCAGGGTACCCATTTTGGGGTTTCTGGTACTAAATGGGTTAAAGGCACTAATCACAAAGGCATTTGATAAGTTTAATTCTGATTTTTCAGAGAAAAAAGGCTTGACCCTATATACGACTGTCATCTGCTATGGATTTTTTTTCTTGGGAGCTTTCTGGGTTGAATTGCTAGCAATTTTGTTAGCTACAATCATCAATCTTTTATTGTCATGATTAGCGATTGTCTGTTTTGTTTTGTTTTTTCTCTTGTCTATTTATTGTATAAATATTATTATATGAATTTGCTAATATGACAATTTAAACATATATATAAATACTTATAAATCCAATTTAACTGGTTGTATATTCAAATATTTCATGTTCATGTATCATCAGTTTTCATAAATCAATAAAACTACTATTCATATCTTCCTCAACAGCTTTAATAGCTTTGCATAAACACTAGTCTTTTTTAGATTTTATGACTGAATTAGTCATTGCAAGTCGCAGACCAGAATCAAGAGCAAAATCAAAATTTGCCAGGCTTACTAAAATGCATGTAATTCTCTGGAGATATCTAGTGGTAGGGCAACTATGCTGGCCACTTAAATAATCGCAAAATGAGTCAGTAACTAAACATTCAGTGATACTCACTGCTAATACATGTCATTCCTTGGAGATATCTGGTTGAAGGACAGCCACACTGGCTACTGGTATCATCACAAACAGAGTTGGTCACCAAACATTCACTGTCTGACATACATTCCTGTCCATTTAGTTTCTCTGTAAAAATACATGTCATAAAGTAATGACTGACTTGCTAGGTAAATCCAGCTATTATACACTTACAAAAAATACGACCTCTACTACCACTTTTTCTGACACAAAAACACAGAATTCTGTATCACCTAACTTACTTTTTCTGATCCCTTATCACAAGGCTACCTTTGAGGTCCAGCATTTGGTGTGGTTCAGAAAGCAGTCATGTGTAACGTGGAATCAGACATGTAAACGTGATGATGATGTTCCTTACAGCTAGGATGTAACAACTGAGTTGGTTAACAATAACTTAAAAAAATTAACCATTTCATATGGCACATACACTAAAATCTCTGCTGAAAAAATATGAGTAGTGAGTGTGTACATTGCAAAAGCTACTCACATTTTTTTCAGCAAAAATAACACTGTATTGTATTAAATATTGTATTTGCTAGAACATCTAACATTATGACCACCACCAAAGTCAATAACACATTGTATACTTGTGGATTCTTCCACTGCTATATGTACATTTGCCATATAAGGGGTGGTAGGCTTATTGTTTCATTTTTATTCTCTCATACATGTGATAACCTTTCGATGATCATGCTGGAGATTTGGTTTTCATTTCCTGGAGATTGTGTTCTCCTTCCTGGAGACTATCTGATGACAAGTTTGACACATCATTTTCACCGCTCTCTTTTTCTAGGTACATGTATATTTGCAGGTACACCCAGACATCGTTATAGCATGATTCATTACAGCATAAATTCGGATATAGCACGGTTTTGCTTTGGACCCCAAATTCTCCACAACCAACATTTATAAATATTATCCAAAGTATCTATCTATTTTCAACCTATACAATTTTATTTTCCTCCCACTTTAAACTGCATAATATGGTAGTTGTCATGGTCAATAAAGGTACTTTTCAAGTTAATTGGCAGACATGTCTAAACACCTCATGATACAATTTAAGAGACACTTATATAAGCTCATTTAACTTCACACAAGATAAAAATGAGCTGCAATCAGTATACTGACTATACTCAAAAGATCTAAAGTGTCAGCTTTTAAAGAATGCATTAGTTTATAATTTAATGATCCAGCCACAAGATGAGGACCCCTGCATCCAAAACATGCCCAAGCTTTCACATCCACCCTACAAGCAAGCTCATTGTCAACATCAAAGTTTTCCAGCACCCATTTCCACCACCCACAACGCAAAAAAATCCAATGTCCGCAATTTACTGCTACCATTTTTCTGCACTTGATCGGTAAATGACGTCATCCAACACCAGCTACCCCACACGTGTTTAATTTCATTGTTTCATTTTAATGGGGCATATTTCTTTCCAAAAAAAATGTTTGGAACCGGTAAAATATATTTTCTCGATAACTAAACGGTTGTGGATAGAGAACTCGACTTATCCCCAGAAGATCTGAGTCAATCACCAACAACAGCATACATGTGTTTACACAAATTAAAGCATTCGACTGTTCCCGTTCTGGGTTTCTCCAGACTTTCGGATGAGTCTTTAAACCGAGGTCCCGTCTCCGTATGACTTTAGCTGTTGGTGGGACGTAAAACTAAAACTCACTCACTCGACTTTTCCCGACAAGCGTTCGCTATTTGGCGCTAAAACATAACCATTCACAAGGCAGTAGAAAAGTCTGTTTTTATTATGCATGCATGTACTGTTAGATGTAGCTAATTGTCTTAGGAGCGTTTAAATTATTTTTGCATTGTTCAGTATCTGTTTAATAAAGATGACTTGCCCGCAACTTTCACGATTTTTGTTACGGATGAATGAACCAGACTTAATGGTTGAACAATTCATGTACCACTAATCAGCAACAGAAACTATCACCCATGCCATTTTAATCAGCCATGGCCCTAGAAAAGATACCTATTCCAGGTAAAATTATCGCTGTAACAGGTACCTTTATTAATGCGGGAGATATCACATGTATGTTCTCTTTTTAACAGAAAATTCTGTTAACAAATAGTGCATGACCTGATTAGATGCCGCGTTCTGATGCCTTTGAGCAACTGGGCAAAGATTCTATACTTACTGTTAAGGCAGCTGATACCATCCAGATATCTGAAGGCGGGACACTGACATGTTCCTGAGCTACAGACAGAGTTGGTGACAAGACATTCGGTAGTAGCAGAGCAGGACTCTCCATTAGCTTTCTCTGCAAACACATTTAAAGTAAAGGTCAAGAAAATGTAAAATATGTTGCTCTACATGCTATTGACAATAAAGCTTAAAATCAGAAATTTTTGACAGATCCCCTTAAATTTCTATACAAATAATTCCAATTTTTATGCAGTCATGGCGCCTTAACAAACGTTGTGACCTATCTTTTTTAATGCATTTTTATGTCCAATGTTGCAATGTACTTGTATGCGAAATCTTAAAAACTTCTATGGGAAACTCCATTTACATATTCTTTACAGAAAATCAACACATGAATTTTGCCAAAAGACTTCGATAAACCTAATGTTTTGAAACTAACTACTTGTAGAAAAGGTACACCATAGCTCCAGATCCAGATAAGGAGTAACAAGAATACCTGAAAAAGATAACTTTCCTGATTTCTTGTTATGAACATGTATTGATGGGTTGATTCTAACAAGTACCCACAACATATGTTTTTATGCAATAACAACAAAAAATATCCAAAAGTTAATTTCATTACGCAGCTTGTAGCTTCAAATTAACAAGTATATAAAGGTACACTTAAATCATTGATGGTATGTGCTAAAATTTGATAGCTGTCATAAGAGACAACTATGTATTCTAAAGAGAGGAAGACAGTGATTGACAACGAAAAGATGAAACTTACTATTAATACAGCTGGTTCCCTGTAGGTAACTGGTGGAAGAACAAGCACAGATTCCAGCATAACAGATAGAGCCAGTAACCAGGCACTCAGCAACTGACAAACACTGTTCTCCATAACCTTTTTCTGTGAAGATAAACTTAGTCTTAATGACCTATTTTAAGTTGAACAGAATCTTCTTCACTACACATAAATAGCAGGTGTCAATTCAAATTTACGTATATCAAGCTGAGGATTTTTTTTCTTTAGGAACTTACATAATGATAACAGGATGTCTGATTGGATAATGTCGTATATTTCCAATGGTATATTCTGCGATATACTGTCAGAAACCCGAGGTCATGACTTCACATTGCTTTTCATTGGCTAAGTTAGCAAATATTTGGTTTTACACGGTTCATAGTGCATGCTGCATTGTGAAGACAGTACGGATTTTTAACAGAACAAATAAAGAAATGCATTGGAACGGGGATAACTGTATTAACCCTTATCTTGCTGTTCACGACAACCCCTATATTTGCAAACAGCGTAGATCCAGATCAGGTGGCTTCTAAAGAAGCTACCTGATCAGGATCTACACTGTTTGGCATTCAGTTTATGAATTTGTAGCAATAAATTACATCAAGTAATTTGATTGGTTGATAGACAGAAATGGGTGTGGCTTAAATGAACATTCAGCAAGATAAGGGTTAAGAATAGTCATCTGGGCAGGTAAATTGTTGGTTTTATGGTCGCAAATTCTGCTGATTCCTCGCCATAAAACAAAATTTCCAACCATTAAACTGCCAATATACATCTTTTAACCCTTTTTGTACCAAATGGAATCTTCCTCCTTATATACGGCAGGAGTTCATTTCGAAATTTAGAGGTGACACGTGTTATGTTTAAAATTTATTCAGAAAATAGCTGAACTTTTTGCAAATAGTGTAGGCCCTGATGAGATGCCGCATTCTGCATGGCTGAAACAAACTCATTTATGAGTCTCTCAGACTGAGCCACCAAGGCTGACATGTGTGTTAGAATTCGGGTTTAACGTCGCTTTCAACAATTTTTCAGTCATATCACAACGGTGTCTGGTTGCAACAGGGAGCTCAATGCTCACTTTTATAGTGCTGCCTCACTGAAGTATCATGTCCCAGACACATTACATGATACCACACCCAATCACATTATCCTGGCACTGGGTCCAGTCCTAGCTCTACCCCGTAAATCTGAGTGCCAAGCGAGGAGCAGCTAGTACCATTTTTAACGACTTTGGTATGTCGCGGCCCGGGATCGAACCCGTAACCTCCCGTTCCCCGGAGCGGACACGCTACCAACTGAGCTATCGGGGCCGGTACCAAGGCTGACATAAGAAAGGGTAACTTACTGTTGAGACAAACTGATCCTTCTAAATACATAGTGGAAGTACAAGAACACTTCCCACTCTCATTGTCACAGACAGAGTTTGATACTAAACACTCAATGTCAGACAAACATTCTGCTCCATTTGACTTCTCTGTAAAACACAAACAGCATAGTAAAAGTAGCAAAAACTTCAGTTAACCCTAAAACTGCCTATCACAACATTTTCACATGCCATTTCAAATAACGTATGTCGTACTCTGTCTTATTTTTCAGATAAATAAGGGTTCACATGGCATGTGAATCATTTACAAAGCTCAATTTAAATGACATGTCAAGCCTCATTTTCTTTGAAAAATAATTTAGAAAACAAAATTGTTATCTGTTGTAAAAATTTCTGTAGTGCCTTAAGTGTAAAGCAGTCTATTTGTTTGCATCCTCATTGACAACTATCAGAATACTGTTCAAAAACTAATCTTTGCTGGTTTGGTTCAAAGGTCCTGTTAACACTTTAATGTCATGACCAGTACAGTGCACAGTCTTTCACCAGAAACTGACAACTTGAATCACCCTGCATACCCTATTATTTGTAATTCTGGGCATAGCCAGTTCCCTTGGTAAATGTTTATTTTTATTTTTTTGGTTTTGATTTATCAGCCCTTTCATGACTGTTTCACTTATTTTCCAGCCAATTTGTGACCTTCTGTTGCAGAAGATGGCTGGTAAATGTCCAACCGTGTACTGGTAGTGCTCAACAAAGACTCAGATCAGTCTGCATGGATGCACAGACTGATTCAAATCTCTGATTGGCAATGTACTCAATGGCAATGTACTCAAACACACTTGTTCACTTGTCTCAACCCAACTAATGCAGTAAAAAGTACATCACAGCCTCTTCTAAACACTACCGTTGGGGCACGATTTAGTGACCGACAAAATTTCCAAGAGAAATAATTCAAAAAGTATAAATGCAGGAGTTATAGTTCTTGCCCTCTGCACATAGTCTAATGTTGATTAATATTTATATGTAGTTTCGTAAAGATAGCTTGAACGGTTTTCAAGTTATAGAGCAGACATGATTTTGTGACAGGCGGAGAGACCGATGGACAGACAGACAGACAGATGCCCAGGGGAAAAACAATATCTCTCTCTGAAAAGGGGGAAGACATAATGACCATTTATGGTCATTTTTCTATTATAATCTATACATTTTTGGGATCCATCTTTTTTTTTATTTTGGCTTAAGAGTCCTTTCGAGATTATTTCACTCATATCGAGTAGATCATTAATCAGAGGTGGGCGAAAACCGGATTACCCGGAGAAAAACCACCTGACCTTCCGTTGCAGAACTTGGCGTCTCAAATATGACCCGAGAGAGGCTCAAACCCACAGCTGTGAGAGACCTAATGATTAAAGTGCTCTTATCCACTAGGCCAAGGAGGCCCTGGGATCCATCTTCAAACCATATTATATCCAAATATACATTTTCGGGATCCATCATTATACCATATTACATCCCAAACTGTGTTATAATGAACACTATTGTAAAGAGTTTCTTAATAACAAACACTGCTGTACGTACTTGGTAGACAATCCTGGCCATCAGAGTATGTGTTACTAGAACACTGACAGATGTTATTGACACACTCCCCAGACTCCGATGAACATTGCTCATCACTGCTGCAGGTCTGCCCTGGAAGTTTCTCTGAAACAAACAACAACAGAATGAAACAATAGCCAGCAGTTACCTGCCTTAATGTATATCACAACCATCTTATAACACTACTAAAGGGGACCAAAGAAACAACCCTCATAGTTAATCCAAATCCTGCTGAATAATTTAATTTAGCCTCACCCATTTCTGACTATCAAACCAATCGAATTACTTGATATAACTGATTCACCCAAATCCTGCTGAATAATTTAATTTAGCCTCACCCATTTCTGACTATCAAACCAATAGAATTACTTGATATAACTGATTCATTTCATAAGCTGCATGACAAACTGTGCTTTATTTGTTTGTGTTGAGGTTTTTTACACCATCCTCAACACTATTTAGGTCATTTTGGAGACATTGCTTCCGATGCTGAGGGACTTTTTCCACACACTGAGATGAAATGACATCTCAAACACTAGGATTTAAGGAGTGGTCCGACTCACGTCACTTTTCCTGGGCATGCTTAAACCCAAGTCGTTTGCCAGAACTCAAGTTTGGTTGGTTTCAGCTCTGCCCGAAAGCAACATGCAGCCCAACCTATATCTCCAAGATCCGATGGGTGGGGACACAATGAGTGTAGGTTAATCAGATGGCTTCTTCAGATCTAGATCTACAATGTTTTCAAAAGGGTTATCATATTCCATCACAAAAACACGCCTATATAATTTTGACCCCCTTGAACCCGTTTTATTTAGTAAAACTGGGGTTTCCGGGGGTATACATTATTTTTCTTATTTCTGCTCTAAAATATAGATTGTGGGTACTCGTTAGAACCGCCTCATTGAGGCGGTTCTAACGAGTGCCCACAATCTCAATGAGGCGGTTCTAACGAGTGCCCACAATCTATATTTTGAGCAGAAATAAGAAAAATATCACAATTTTTCATCTTAAATTTTTCATTGTTTTCGGCAATAAAGGTGGCAATGTATTTGTATAGGCGTGTTTGCGTAATGAGTACGATAAGGGTTAAGCTGCTATGTTTTCTCCATTAATGGCCATTATTTCATACAAGTTACACCACAACCTTGTTGTAACACGGTCCATTATAACACGATTTGGATTTAACACGGTTACAAGATGGATCCCAAATATGTGTAGATGACCATAAATGGTCATTTTTCTATATAATCTACACGTTTTTATTTTGATATAACACAGTTGTTTAGCTAACATTGTTTCTGCTTTGGACCGCATCAATAGTGTTATAAAGAGGTTGTGGTGTACATTTTTGAGATCTAGCCTAAAACCGTGTTATGTCCAAAACTATGTTATAATGAACAGTGCAATAAACTGATACGGTCAATGCTCAGAAGCCCTATAGACAGATTTAGTTGTTGAGATCATTTTAGGACATCCAGTCAACATTATTAATATCATGTTCTGTTACAATCTGTGGTACTCGTCGCCGCCCATCGGGGCCTGAAAAACTAGAATGAGCTGCATGTTGCTTCCGTGCAGAGCTGAAACCGACCAAACTTGAGTACTGGTAAACCTCTTAGGTGTAAGCCTGCCCAGGACAAGTGATTTGAGTCAGACCCCTCCTTAAACCATTGTGGTTTCTATGGACGGCAGGACTTGAGATGAAAAGTCCCACAAAATCAGAACCAAACTCTCCAAAATGACCTAAATAGTGTTGAGGGTGGATGTAAAACCTCAACTCAAACAATCTATGATACTGTAATTAGAGCATACACATTGTGAAAATAGGTAGTGTAAAAATCCTAAAATTTGGAACACCTTGAAGACTTGCTGTAATTCTTCTAAAATTATAACAAATTTGTTTCACAATCCAGCAAGGAGTCCAAAGAAGTGCAAGATAGAATGGTAAACAGTGTAGACCCTGATCAGACTGCTCCTTCAGGAGCAGTCTGATCTGGGTCTGAACTGTTTGCTTAAGCCTGTCTGTCCAAATACTTCAGATTATTATCGTGGAAGCGATAGTTCTCAAGTATTTAACAGAGAAAAATGTTCAATTTAACAAAGGAAATAGATAAACAAAAATAATGTAAAGACTTAACTTACTGAGCATACAGTCCTGACCATCATGGAAGTGTGATGTGGGGTTACAGATGCAGGTATCACTAGAGCACACAGCTCCCGTTGTAACACAGTGTGAGTTTGAACTGCATCCAACACCATTGATGGCTATTTCTGAAATTGGAAAATACATGTTTTCAAATGCTTTACAGCTCGATAGCGCAGTGGTTAACGCATTCAACTCATGATCGAAAGGTCGTGTGTTAGAATCCGGCACCCAGTATCGAGGTGTATCCTTGGGCAAGACACGTAATGACACTGCCTCACTCCACCCAGGTGTAAATGAGTGGCAGTGGTGTAATAGTCGCTGCATTTCTCTCGCGTGCGTGAATACATCCGGGATGAGCGTTCAAGAGCGAATAAATAAGCTTGAAGCTTCCATCGCAATCAAACTAAAATAAGTATAAACTAAATGGTTTACAGAAAAGTTAAGATTAATCCAGATCCACTTCTTCATCAGCCCTTGGTTCCTACTATTACAACATCTGCAATTTGAGTTGTTGCTGTTGGTTTGGAGTTTAAAAGGCCCAATAAACACTTTTGAATAATTAGGGTTATACAGAGCTGGTCAGTTTACTTAGCCATACTTTTATGGACAGGTTTATAAATAACCAGTTAATACTACAGTGCACATTCTTGCCCAAGAAACTGACAACTGTCATCCTTGAATCAGCAGATGCACGAGAAAGACTTTAGAAACATCTCATGATCGATCGCCATTAAAAATGTCGCAGCCAGCAAAACTTTTAAAAGCATCAGACTGAGCCACGAACGCTGACTCTAAACCACAGAGGCTGGTTTTTAACCACCAAGGCTGGCTCTGAAATACGGAGGCTTGCTCTGAACCACCAAGCTATGAGCCACGAAGGCGGACTTTGAACCACCAAGCTGTCTACGATCCACGAAGGCTGGCTCTGAACCACTAAGTGGCTATGAGCCACAAAGGCTGGCTCTGAACCACCAAGCTGGCTATGAGCCACAAAGGCTGGCTCTGACCCATCAAGCATTCTTGCCCAAGAAACTGACAACTGTCATCCTTGAATCAGCAGATGCACGAGAAAGACTTTAGAAACATCTCATGATCGATCGCCATTAAAAATGTCGCAGCCAGCAAAACTTTTAAAAGCTGAGCCACGAACGCTGACTCTAAACCACAGAGGCTGGTTTTTAACCACCAAGGCTGGCTCTGAAATATGGAGGCTTGCTCTGAACCACCAAGCTATGAGCTACGGAGGCTGGCTATGAGCCATGAAGGCTGGCTCTGAACCACCAAGCTGGCTCTGAGCCACAAAGGCAGGCTCTGAACCACAAAGCTGGCTATGAGCCACAAAGGCTGGCTCTGAACCATCAAGCTGGCTATCAGCAACAAAGGCTGGCTCTGAACCACCAAGCTGGCTATCAGCAACAAAGGCTGGCTCTGAACCACCAAGTGGCTATCAGCCGAAAAGGCTGGCTCTGAACCACCAAACTGGCTATGAGCCACAAAGGCTGGCTATGAGCCACAAAGGCTGGCTCTGAACTACCAAGCTGGCTATGAGGCACAAATGCTGAACCAAACCACCAAGCTGGCTATGAGCCACGAAGGCTGGCTCTGAACCACCAAGTGGCTATCAGCAACGAAGGCTGGCTCTGAACCAGCAAGCTGGTTATGAGCCACAAAGGCTGGCTCTGACCAATCACACAAAGGCTGGCCCTGAAACACCAAGCTGGCTATGAGCCATGAAGGCTGGTTCTGAACCACCAAGCTGGCTCTGAGCCACAAAGGAAGGCTCTGAACCACCAAGCTGGCTATGAGCCACAAAGGCTGGCTCTGAACCACCAAGCTGGCTATCAGCAACAAAGACTGGCTCTGAACCACCAAGCTGGCTATCAGCAACAAAGACTGGCTCTGAACCATCAAGCTGGCTATCAGCAACAAAGAATGGCTCTGAACCACCAAGCTGGCTATCAGCAACAAAGGCTGGCTCTGAACCACCAAGTGGCTATCAGCCGAAAAAGGCTGGCTCTGAACCACCAAACTGGCTATGAGAGACAAAGGCTGGCTATGAGCCACAAAGGCTGGCTCTGAACCACCAAGTGGCTATGAGTACATAGGCTGGCTCTGAACCACCAAGTGGCTATGAGCATGAAGGCTGGTTCTGAACCACCAAGCAGGCTATGAGCCACAAAGGCTGGCTCTGAACCACCAAGCTGGCTATCAGCAACAAAGGCTGGCTATGAACCACCAAGTGGCTATCAGCCGAAAAGGCTGACTGAACCACCAAACTGGCTATGAGCCACAAAGGCTGGCTCTGAACTACCAAGCTGGCTATGAGCCACAAAGGCTGGCTCTGAGGCACAAAGGCTGGCTCTGAACATTCAAGCTGCCTATAAGCCGCGAATCCTGGCTCTGAACCACCAAAGTGGCTATGAGCCATGAAGCCTGGCTCTGTACCACCGAGCTGGCTATGAGCCACAAAGGCTGGCTCTGAACCACCGAGCTGGCTAATAGCCACGAAGGCTGCCTCTGAACCACCAAGTGGCTATGAGTCCATAGGCTGGCTCTGAACCACCAAGTGGCTATGAGCATGAAGGCTTGTTCTGAACCACCAAGCTGGCTATGAGCCACAAAGGCTGGCTCTGAACCACCAAGTGGCTATGAGCCACAAAGGCTGGCTCTGAACCACCAAGCTGGCTATGAGCCACAAAGGCTGGCTCTGAACCATCAAGCTGGCTATGAGCCACGAAGGCTGGCTATGAACCATTAAGTGGCTATGAACCACCAAGCTCGCTATTAGCCACAAAGGCTGGCTCTGAACCATCAAGCCTCGTGGCTGGCTCTGAACCAAGAAGATGGCTCTGAGCCATAAAGTCTGGCTCTGTAAGTTAGTTTGTTTGTTTGATTTGAGGTTTTAGGTCCCCGTCAAAACTGTATAGGTCATTTTGAAGAAGTTGCTTCCAATTTTGTGGGACTTTTACCAGACATTGAGATGAAATGACATCTCAAGCCCTGTCACCTAATGAAACCAATAGGGTTTATAATCATGGATGGTCCGATTCGCACCACTGCTTTGCCTGGGCAGGCTTAGATGCTCTAAGCGGTTAACCAGTATTCATGTGGTATATATGTGTATAAGGCGATCACTTACTTTCAAGACACTGGTTTCCATTAAAGAAGTCAGTCTGAGGACAGGAACAGGTACCAGCAGTACACACTGCTCCAGAGGTAGCACAGTGTGATGTCTCCTCACAACCTCCACTGTTTGTATCAATTTCTGCAAAGCATATAATAATTGAGCCCCGCCAAGCGAATTTGTGTCTTCGAGCATTCCGTCATGACAAATTTTAACTGCCCATGCCCAGCCATTCAGAGGGACCAGGGATATGGCTTTCTGTCTGAAGGTTCCTCTTGATTCACTGCTTGTATGAGCGAGCAGCAATGGTTCTGGCGAGACTGCGCGGATGCGCAGGCTCGCCTGAACCTTCGCTGCTCGCATAGACGATAAGTACCAAAATCGCTTGACGGGGCCTATATGATGGTTACAAAGAATCAGTGTAATCATTAAAAATTGCATCAGGTTAACAAATCTGTGTAATAAACACCCCTTTAAACCTTACATTATACACAGGAAACTGGGGTTTACAAGGGTGTATATTATTTCCTATGTCTTTGTAGAAAATCGCAGATTGTGAGTCCTCATTAGGACTGCCTTAATGGTTCTAACTAGCACCAACAAACTATATTTCAACTAAAAATTAGAAAAATATCAAACGTTTCCATCTAAGTATTGTTATATCTAAGGATAGGAAAGATGCCATCTATGCACATAGCTGTTTTCATAATGGAATAAAAAAAAAAAAAAAACACTAAATAGCCCTACAGATCCAGATAATTTTGTTCATGGAAGATTTTCTTCTTATTTAGGTAATAAGGGATTTCATATACAACAAGCCAATTGTTTAACAGACATGGCATAAACCAGAGCACTTGTGAAATTATCTGACCATTCATGACAGTAATATTTATTTTTTCACCTGCCATGTCAGCCAGGCTAAAACCCACATCACGTGAACAAGTCCATGAAATGAAAACCCCCTTAACACCACTTTATATAGAGAGAACTGGGGTTTATGGGGGGGATAAATTATTTTATTCATTTATGCTCCAAGACATAGGTTATGGGTACTTATTAGAATCGTCTAATGAGGGGGTTCTAATGAGCACCCACAACCTATGTCTGCAGTATAAATAAAAAAAAAAAATATAGGTTTTTATCAGAAAAATAGCTATTTTGGAGATGTTAAAGTCGCACGGTTGATTATAATGGGAATATGAGTGCCAGTATTTTGCATAACTCAAATACAAATAAATTTTGTAACAGTAACACATAAGATGAATCATCTGTTATATATACTCTGCATTTCAAGGTACTATTTTGCTTTTGATTTTTTTTTTTTTGGTGCATAGGGTACTTGAGACTGAGTAAATTAAAAACTGAGAAAAAATATGAACCCACAAAATAAACTGTTTAGATGCAACATTTTTGGGGAGATATCAAAAACTTGTCAATGAGCAATTAAGTGTGTACCGTAATGATCCTAAGTATTGGGACAGACAGGCCTAAGCAAACAGTGGAGGAGCAGTCTGATCAGGGTCTCTACTGTTTGCCATTCCATCTGCTCTTTTTGAGACCCTTGATGGATCGTGAAACAAATTTGTTAAAATTTTAGGAGAATTATAGCAAGTCATCAAGCTGCTGTTCCAATTATTAGGATTTTTAGGGTAACTGGTTTTGGTTTGTAGTTTCACAAGCCCAGTCAACAATATTAGTGACCCAATGTCAGGATAATGTGACTGGGTGTGGTATCATGTAATGTGTCTGGGACATGATACTTCAGTGAGGCAGCACTATAAAAGTGAGCATTGAGCTCCCTGTCGCAACCAGACACCGTCATGATATGACTGAAAAATTGTTGAAAGCAACGTTAAACTCGAATTCACACACACACACTAAACACAGTTTTCATTGGCAGGCTAATACATAAGGTGTTAACCAGTATAATCCACAGTCTTTCACCAGAAACTGACAAGTGCCCTCCTTAACCCATTTGGTACTGGAAACCCCAAAACGTGTAGTTGGCAAACAGTGCAGGCCAAGATCAGACGCCACAAAACGCGACGTCTGATCAGGTCTTCCACTGTTTGCAAATTTTTCAGCCAATTTGCAAATAGTTTTTGAAGAGAACCCCTAAATTTTGAAAAGGACTCCAGCTATAAATAAGGTGGAAGATTCCATTAGGTACAAAAAGGGTTAAATGAGTAGAAGAGAAAATGACAGGCATTATCTTCACAGAAGCAAGTAACACAAGAGATGCAGGCCCCCTCACTGTGTATTTTGTCCTGTGGTAATACTTACTGAGCTGACAGGCATCATCTTTATAGAAGTGAGTTGTGTCACAGATACAGACACCCTCTCTACATATTGCTTCGTTTGTAATACACTGACTGGCCTCTGTACAGACATCTGCACTGGACTCTGAGCTGTTGTACGAAATTTCTGAAACAGCAGTGACAGCATAGCCCCTGATAAAAGTGGGTATCTCATATCATTTCTCTTATTTCTGCCGATAAACATATGTTGGGGGTACCAATTTGAAGCGCCTCACAGGTGCTTCTAATGAGTATGTACAACGTGAGTTTTCACTTAAACTTTGCTCCTGATCAAATGCTATTCATACTTCAATGTTCCCTCGTCATCCAATGCTATTCATACTTCAATGAACGTTAAATAAATTACTTTCCTTACTTATATTTACATTATATTTCATCCACTATGTGCAGAACAAGAGCACCGCATGCGGGTGCCAATGCTCGCCTGCACCCCCTTTTCATAATGAACAACTAGTCAGAGTTTCAAGTAAATATGTTCAGTAATGACAGAGATATTACAAAATGTCCAAGTTTTTGCATGACGATGCAGACGACGCCAGAGCTATGACAATACCTCGTTTTCTTCGAAAACAGCCAAGCTAAAAATTCTATTTTGAGGCCTAAAACTGAAACAAGAAAACAATTAAACACAGTTTTCTTATTAGCAGCGGAATAGCACGGTTGAGGTCAAAACATTGGCTTTGTCCAATCATATTGGGAGAGAACCATGGTTTATTTTTGACGGCACTGCATGATCATGTTACGTCGCATGAGTGAATATATTTATTGAGGTAGGAACCAACATTGCATCCCTACAGTAAGGATGCAAATGTTCACTTATAAAATCCTAATGATCCTAAGTATTGGGATAGATAGGCCTAAGCAAACAGTGTAGACCCTGATCAGACTGCTCCTAAGGAGCAGTCTGATCAGGGTCTACACTGTTTGCCATTCCCTTTGCACCTTTTAGACTCCTTGCAGGATCGTGTATTAAATTTGTTAAAAATTTAGGAGAATTACAGTAAGTCCTCAAGGTGTCCCGATTTTTAGACAAAACGGTACAACAAACAACTGACCAATATGGAAGATTCATAGCTTATTGATAGAAGCCACCAAGTTGCAGTGGTTATGCTACTCGTCTCATACACCAGGGGTCACAGGTTCAATCCTGGGCTTTCCCAGACATTCAGATGAGTATTTAAACTGAGGTCTCCTCAGAATCAGAATCTGTATGATGAGAGCTGTTGATGGGACATAAAACTCGAAAACACACACACTGGCTTGTCGATAAATCATGATAGCAATATAAAGAGAAAACAAATATGTTTGAAACAAGGTTGAGGATTCAACATCAACATTATGTCACAGCAGCAACAAAACACCACCTTGCTCATAGAGGTACAAATTCAAGACAATTAAAGCATCGGGCTCCATCCCTCATAAGAAGATTTAGGATGGGATCATCACAGAGTTCACAGTCTGGCTCAATGGATAAGGTGGGTATTTAGTGATATTTAAAAGATAATTTTTGCCTGTTCTCCATCAAAACCAATGTTGTGGGTATTCAGCTGAACTGCATTGGCGAGGCAGTTCTAATGAATATCCACAACAGACTTATATGGAGAAATAAGGGAAACTTTCCTTCAGTCATCGCCAAATACTCACCATATCTGTTGCTATGAATTTCATCACGAAAACACGCCTATATAATTTTGACCCCCTTGAACCCCACTTTATATAGTAAAACTGGGGTTTACAGGGGTAAACCTTATCTTTCTTATTTCTGCTCAAAAATATAGGTTGTGGGTATTCGTTAGAACCGCCTCGATGAGGCAGTTCTAACGAGTACCCACAATCTATATTTTGACCAGAAATAAGAAAAATATCACAATTTTTCATCTTAAAATTTTTGTTTTTTCGGCGGTTAAGTGTTCAATGTATTTGTATAGGCGTGTTTTCGTAATGACTGCTTTTTTGTTGTATGGAGAAAATAGAGAGAGAACTAGTCATATGATAAACAGAATTTCACAATCATAGTCATTTCATAATGAGTTGGAAATTCTCCACATTTGAAATGACAATGAATGACAGGTGTGACAAGAGCACCAAGATGGCCCTGAATTGCACACCTGATTTCAAGATGTCACAAAGCTTTTGGAAGTCATGTGGATCACTGGCAGTCATTCAATTCCATAAGCATAAAAATGTTTAACTTAACCCATTGTATGCTAGTGGACTCTTCCATTGCTTTATGTTGGACAAATCCATTTGTAATATACAGGGGTGTCAGGCCTATTTTTTCATTTTTATTGAATTTTTGACTGAAAATTCTGTTAGCAAACAGTGTAGGCCATGATCAGACGCCACTTCTGAGGCATCTGATCTGGGCCTGCACTGTTTTCCAAGGTACCCCTTTAGGGGTTTCCCACATACAATAGGTTAATTTGGTAGTAGATCACATAAGCAACACTCATTTGAAGTTTGAATAAAATTAGCTGAAGAGTTAAGGAGAACCCCACTTCGCAAATAGTGCAGATCCAGATTAGATGGCTTCTAAAGAAGCAATTTGAACAGGATCTGCACTGTTTTTACATTCAGTTTGCAAATTCAGATGAATACATCATTTCATGTAATTTGACTGATAGATAGTCAGAAATGAGTGTGACTAAATAAATTTATTCAGCTGGACCAGGAATAATTACTTACTTGGGTTACAGGTTCCTCCCATTTTCTGAGCTCCATTGCTGTCGAAATAACTGTCAATACAGACACACGTGAGAGGGGACCCTGAACACTGAGTGTGTCTATCTGAACAACCTGACACGCTCCTACACCTCTCACCCAGGTCAGCTTGTCCAGTACCTAAAATAACACAAATGTTCTACAGCTATGCATATGCTTTTCTTTGCAAATTTGGTTTGTGTTGTATAGATTCTTTCACTTAAATCGAGTCAATTGTTTATCAGTGGTGGGCAACAAGCAGAACCAGGAGAAAAACCACTTGACCTTCCATTGCAGAATTTGGTGCCTCACATGTGGCCTGAGTAAGGCACAAAGCACATTGGTAGGAGACATTCAGAGTCAGTGCTCTTCACCACCAGGCCATGGAGGCTCATCTATACATATGTTTATAGGTATCAATATGTGCAGTATGCATTTGGAGAAGAAAGCTAACATGAAATGAAGACAGAATATTCACCTTTATCCTGTGGGACATAAAACAGCATCTTCCCAGCAGGCACATGATGTAATTGTGACATCACATCAACGTTGGTGCAACGTCATGACGTTTATGCAACTTCACATCAACGTCGGTGCAACGTCATGACGTTGCACCGATGTTGATTTGACGTTGCCCTAGCGATTGTGGCTGCCCGGTTCACTGTTTGTCATTCTGTTTGCACATTTGAATACAAGATAAGGGCTTTTTTTTCTAAGGCCCCCTCCTTAAGGAAAGAATTATGAGTGGATCCCATTTTAAAGCAATAAAAGGGAGTTTTTCCCCCAAATATTCCAAATTGTGCATACTCTAAATTATGTTCTGACTTCGACCCTGGCTAAAGACCAAACAAAATAGAAGTGAAGGCAATGATCAGGAATCGATACAATTTACCCACACCTCCCATCAGAGACACCAAAGGGAAAGAAACACAAACATGAAACAACTAGATCCTAATGGAAACATCAATAGCGGAAAGCCAAAAGGACAGTTACTTTCCCACAAAATTGCCAATTGGCCATCAAAACAAAAAAAAATATAAGCGACACACACACTCAAAGACAAACCATAACAAAAATAAACCATGACAGAAAAACCTCCTTGGAACGGTCAGTGAAAAGAATATCACTAGTGGGCGTAAATCATTTTTACTTGGGGCAATCCTCGCCCTTACTTCCATTGTGATTTACACACATAATAAGCAGTTTGAAGACATATTTGAAGACAGTTCACTGGCAGAAAAAGTTGTATTTGTTGTATGATTAACATTATGTACACCCTATATGATATTGTAGTAATTAAATCATGATAAAACAGAGCATAATCACCACATATAGTTATTATAATACAGTTTCATTGCTAATACATGTGCAATATGGGCTATGTTTTCTTTGATTTGAGGTTTAACGTCCCAGTCAACACTGTAAAGGTCATTTTGGAGACGTTGCTTCCAATTTTGTGGGACTTTTACCTGACATTGAGATGAAATGACATCTCAACCTCTGTCGCCCAATGAAACCAATAGGGTTTATAAGCATGGACGGTCCAACTCGCACCGCTTTGCCTGGGTAGGATCAGGTCCTCTAAGTGGTTTACCAGTTCTCGTGTGCGGGTCGGTTTCAGCTCTGCGTGGAAGCATCATGCAGCCCATATACAATATGGGCTATGTACATAGCCACTTGTTAAACTGTTCAGCACTTTTAGTAAATACCTGTAATTCTGCTAAGCAGTCAGAGTGTGCATGTATGTGAATGCATTTTCTTAATTATTTATCTATTTCATATGTTTTGTTTCGTTTGAATAGGAGTTTAATGGCCCAGTCAACACTGTTTTAGGTCATTTCCGAGCCAGTCAGTTTACCTATCCACATTTTACCTGGGCAGGCTTATATGTAAGGGGTTAACCAGTATTCTTTCACCAGAAACTGACAACTGCCCTTCTTGAATCAGCGGAAGGGAGAGAATGACCGTAGAAAAGATTTCATGATCAATCTCCACAAAAGAATGTTGCCGCCCCCGGCAGGTATTGAACCCACATCCTCCTGAGCACCAGTCAGATTATTTTATATGGGCCTCGTCAAGCGATTTTGGTACTTATCGCCTATGCGAGCAGCGAAGGTTCAGGCGAGCCTGCGCATCCGCGCAGTCTCGCCAGAACCTTCGCTGCTCGCTCATACAAGCAGTGAATCAAGAGGAACCTTCAGACAGAAAGCCATATCCCTGGCTCCTCTGAATGGCTGGGCATGCGCAGTTAAAATTTGTCATGACGGAATGCTCGAAGACCCAAATTCGCTTGGCGGGGCTCATATGTCAAGAATATGTGCAAGGCATGCAATCCTGATGTTTCAAAATCATCTGAAAAATGCTAGATTTACAGGCATCATGTGATTGAATCTGTGAAATGAACAACCCCTAAACCCACTTCATTACGATAACACACCCGTGCGACATAGTGCATTTTTCACATCTCCAAAATGACTATTTTTCTGATGAAAATCCGTAATATTTCTCTTATAAATACTGCAAACATAGGTTGAAGGTGCTCGTTAGAACCGCCTCATTGAGGCGGTTCTAACGAGTACCCACAACCTATGTCTTGGAGCAGAAATAAGAAAAATAAGGTATACCCCCGTAGATCCCAATTTACTCTATACAAAGTGGGGTGTAAGGGGGTGTTCATTTCACGGACTTGTTCACGTGATGTTATACAGAGAAAACTTCGGTTTATTGGGGTATATATTATTTTTCTTATTTCTGCTCCAAGACATAGGTTGTTGGCACTCATTAGAACAGTGTCAATGAGGCAGTTCTAACAGCTCATATTTGCAGTGTAAATAAGAAAAACATCGCAGATATTCATCAGAAAAATTGCCATTTTGGATATGTGAAAAATGCACAGTGTCGATAGCAAGAAGCCACTGAAACACACAGGTGTGTAATCCTAATGTCACATCATATCATCTCTCTTTGATATTTTTTTGGTGGTGGTGGCAATTTGGGGGGGTTGGGGGTAGTTTTACAGCCCTTTCAAGTTTCAAGAAAATTTCACTTATATCGAGCCGATCATTAATCAGAGGTGGACGAACACCTGAGTACCCAGAGAAAAACCACCTGACCTTCCATTGCAGAATTTGGTGTCTCATATTTGACCCGAGTCAGGCTAGAACCACAGCGGTGAGGCACTTAATGATTAAGAGTCAGCGCTTTTATCCACTAGGCAACAGAGGCCAGTTCTCTATTTGATATACCTATTAGATCCTCCACTACAGTATCATCTACTAGAATGGTAAGTCCAACAACTTGTGTTGTGTCTTTCCTTAGTTCCTCGCGTAGCTCTCTTACTACCAGTTCCTTCTCAAGAGTCTCTACCTGTAATAATAACAACCATCTCAATTGTGACCAGTGCTTCAAATTGTTGGAATGTTTAGATGAGTATTTCAAATACAGATTATTTTGTTAAAAAATGTTTGTTGCTTTTGCAATGTAAAGTTTACTTACTTCTTTTTTCTTCAAACATGTTTTTTTTTTTGTTCTGTACAAGAAAAGCTGCATCTCGAAATGTTATCTGTTTATGTCCTTTGCTGCATCTTCTTGCAAATGTTTTAAAATATTTTTGCATACAGAGTGGACCCTGATCAGATTTTGGCCCAGTTTGTGCTAAATTTTAGTAAAATTTTTTGTTTATTTGTTTGTATTGGAGATTAACAGCCCAGTCAACACTATTTCAGGTCATTTTTGTTTACCTATCCACACTTTTCCTGGGCATGCTTATACATAAGCGGTTAACCAGTACAGTGCACATTCTTTTGCCAGATAACTGCCCTTCATGAATCAGCGGAAGGGAGAGAATGACCGTAGATCAATCTCCACGAAAGAATGTTGCCGACCTACTCATGTCCTCCTGATCACCAGTCAGACACACATCCAACTGAGCTACCGAGGCCAGCTAGTAAAACTTTGGAGTCTCCCTCATTTGAACTGAGAATTTCCCTATACCGGTATATTCTTTACATCTCCTTTATCACAATGGCAAATCTCCCTCTTACAGTTGAAAAAATTATCACATGTATGGATTTCCACTGAAACTGACCAATGCCCTTCTTGAATCAGGGGAAGAGAATTAATGACTTTAGGAAAGATTTATGATCAATCTCCACAAAAAAATGTTGCCTGATACATTGGGGATCAATGATGATGATTTCATGCTCAATGACATGTCAACCCTCTTTGTGAGTCATGAGCCCAGTGAGGATCAAACCCACAAACTTCTAATCATCCGTCGGATACGTATTGGACTGATCTATCAGAGCCACCCATTTCCTTTCTAAGGGAATGAAGCCAATACAGGTAGTATGTAAAGTGATTTTAGTCAAATATGGACCTGTAGCCTGATTTTTTCATTTGATTTAGGATTAACGTCCCCGTCAACATGGTATAGGTCATTTTGGAGATGTTGCTTCCAATTTGGTGGGACTTTTACCCGGCATTGAGATGAAATGACATCTCAAGCCCTGTCGCCCAATGAAACAAATAGGGTTTATAAGCATGGACGGTCTGACTCTCACTGCTTTGCCTGGACAGGCTTAAATACTCTAAGCGGTATACCAGTACTCATGTGTGGTCGGTTTAAGCTGTGCGTGGAAGCATCATACAGCCCATCTATTTCTTCAAGCCCCAATGGGTGCGTGCAAACCTGTAGCCTGATGGTCATAGAGGCAGTGAATGTTAGAAACCACCAGGACACTGGTAAGTAGAGCAGGCACCCAATTATTCCTTGGTAAACCGGGACTTATTCAGTCACTGGCTGAATGCTGAACTCGGGACATATTGCTATTCAAATACCAGCGCATACTGGATCCCACTGGAAATCAATCCTCACTGATGTAAATCATTTACCGGTACTATTTAAACTGTTTTATATATAAAATAAAGGTAGATCATATAGAACAAGATGTGTTTGTGAAACACGAATATGTCCCCGGGCATCGTCATTTTTTTCAAAGTTGGTCATAGTTCAAAGTCATGGTGACAGGTCAAGATTTTTGGTTTGAGTGGGAAGCCCTTGGCACAAGGAACTTACATGCTAAATATGAAGGCTCTATCTTAAACGGTTCCAAAGTTATGAACAACAATACTTTTTCTTTAAAGAAGGTCATAGGTCAAGGTCACAGGTCAAACAATTTTGCAGCTCTTGTCACAAGGAACCTACATGCCAAATATGAAGGTTCTATCTTAAACGATTGAAAAGGTATGATTTGTTTGGATTGGAGTTTAACGGCCCAGTCAACACTATTTAGGTCATTTTTGAGCCGGTCAGTTTACCTATCCACACTTTCCTGGGCAGGCATATACGTAAGCGGTTAACCAGTACAGTGCACATTCTTTCGCCAGAAACTGACAACTGCCCTTCTTGAATCAGCGGAAGGGAGAGAATGACCGTAGAAAAGTTTTTCATGATCAATCTCCACGAAAGAATGTTGCCAACCCCGGCGGGAGTCGAACCCGCGTCCTCCTGATCACCAGTCAGAAGCGCATCCGACTGAGCCAACGAGGCCGGCTGAAAAGGTATGAACAATTTTATTTGCTCTTTTAAGTAGGTCAAAAGTCAATGTCATGGTAAAAAAAAATTGCATGAATGTTAAGCTCTTATCATAAGGAACCTACATGTCAAATATGTCAAATATGAAGGCCCTACACCAAACGGTTCGAAACTTATGACCAAAATGTTAAATTTTTTCTTTAAAGTAGGTCAAAGGGGACAAAGGTCAAGGACATCCATGCAAAATTCTTTTGCATGAATGTAAAGCCCTTGTTACAAGGAACCTATATGCCAAATATGAAGGCTGTATCTCAAACCGTTCAAAAGTTACGACGAATTTTAACTTTTCTTTTATGTAGGTCAAAAGTCAAGTCAAAATTTTTGTGTGAATGTAAAGCTCTTGTCACAAGGAACCTACATGCAAAATATGAAGGCTGTATCTCAAATGATTCAAAAGTTGTGACCAAAATGTTATTTTTTATTTTAAGTAGGTCAAAGGTCAAGTTAACAGATCAAATTTTTTTGCATGAATGTAAATCATTTGTCACAAGGAACATACCGTACATGCCAAATATTAAGGCTGTATCTCAAGACTCAAGTGGTTCAAAAGTTATGACCAATGTTATTTTTTTTCTTTTAAGTAGGTCAAAGGTCAAGGTAAAGGTCACGGTCAATTTTTTTGTGTGAATGTAAAGCTCTTGTCACAAGAAACCTACATGCAAAATATGAAGGCTGTATCTCAAATCGTTCAAAAGTAACGACTAATTTTAACTTTTTCTTTTATGTAGGTCAAAAGTCAAGGTCACAGATCAAAATTTTTGAGTGAATGTAAAGCTCTTGTCACAAGGAACCTACATGCAAAATATGAAGGCTGTATCTCAAATGATTCAAAAGTGGTGACCAAAATGTTATTTTTTTATTTTAAGCAGTCAAAGGTCAAGTTCACAGATCAATTTTTTCTGCATGAATGTAAAGCATTTGTCACAAGGAACATACATGCCAAATTTGAAGGCTGTATCTCAGGCGGTTCAAAAGTTATGACCAATGTTATTTTTTTCTTTTAAGTAGGTCAAATGTCAAGGTAAAGGTCACGGTGAAATTTTTTGTGTGAATGTAAAGCTCTTGTCACAAGGAACCAACATGCAAAATATGAAGGCTGTATCTCAAATGGTTCAAAAGTTATGACCAAAATGTTATTTTTTTATTTTAAGTAGGTCAAAGGTTAAGGTCAAAGTCACAGTAAAATTATTTTGCATGAATGTAAAGCTTTTGTCACAAGAAACATACATGCCAAATATGAAGGCTGTAGCTCAAGCGGTTCAAAACTTATGACCAATGTTATTTTTTTCTTTAAAGTAGTTCAAAGGTCAAGGTCACAGGTCAATTTTTTTGCATGAATGTGAAGCTCTTGTCACAAGGAACCTTCATGCCAAATACGAATACTCTAACGGTTCAAAAGTTATGGCCAACGTTAAAGTTGTCCACATACAAACCAACCAACCAACAAACAGATGGGGCAAAAACAATATGTCCCCGCTATCGCTATCGGGGACATAAAAAGTAACCATATATGGCTTTATATATAATTTGTACAGTTTTGGGATCCATCTGTTCAAATCTGAGTTATAATAAACTATGTTATGGCTTATATACAGAAAAAATCCTATATCAAGACCATCTTTGGGACTGTTCAAAAGTGGTCTTTAAGACCACTTTTGAACATCCCAAAGGTGGTCTCTGTCCAGAGGAAACTGTATGCAGAACAGATAAAGAAAAAATAACTGCAGCCTACTAAATAAGCTTTTTAAAGCAGAATTATTCTTAATTTTAGCTGGTCGCAATAGCAGAATTTCACTGTGTTTCACTACTCACCCTGTTGGCTATCTGCACTTCTCTTGAGCTGAAATCTAGCTTCAATAGGGCTACTATACTGCCTCGCCTGAAGAAAAAAGTAATATTTCAAAATAGCTTCATTCATTATTCGCCTATTATCATATGACCTCGCGTCTGAGATTGTAATAACGCCATGTAATAAATTCGATAATCCACTAGTGGATTAAATATGCAAATTAGTTAGATACGCCCCATAACGTTAAATGTACGACTTTCTTTACGACGTCGCGTTTACTAATGGCGGACTATTGATATTTTTGTAAACAATCGTAAATAAAATCCGTTTTAAATGTCATGTGATAAATAGAATCTTGCATTCGTGCTCATGTATTATTGAATTTATTAAACTCGTTGAGAAAAAGGAATAAAATGCTCGGCACAGCCTCGCATTTTATCCCTTTTCCTCAACTCGTTTAATAAATTCAATAATACATGAACACTCATGCAAGATCCTCTATTTATTAATTGACTATCCTGCATTGATCGGAGGGTAATATCCCCAGGGTAATATGACCATTTCATCACACTTGTAAGTCCTTGTATTAAAGACTCCTGAAAAGCCCACTTCATTAGGAAAACATGTCCATGTCCAACATGGTGTCAGAAATGACATATATTAGGTAAAAATTGTTAACATCTTTCTTTTTTCTGCTTTAAACACAGGTTATGGGTGCTCATTGAGGCAGTTCTAACCAGTACCTACAACTTATGTTTTAGAGGAAAAATAAGGTAAATACATGTAATATACACCACCTTAAACCCCATTTTTCTCTACATAAAGTGGGGTTTAGAGGGACCTTTATTACACAAACTTGTTATTGTGATGATATACAGAGAAAAGTGGGGTTTACAAGAGTATACCTTATTTTTATTTACGTGTAGTTACTGACAATTATCGTACATGGGGAGAGCATGTAAGCAGAGTGGCTAAAGAAAATATCTACAAATATTTTGATTTTGTCAAAAATAAGGTGAATTAATATATCTCTAGAACAGAGTGATTTCTATTAAAATTATATCAACCACATCTGGACTATGTCAACATAATCTAGGGAAGCACAGTTAACCCTTTTTGTACCAAATGGAATCTTCCACCTTATATACAGCAGGTGTCCATTTCAAAATTAAGGGGTGTCAGGATGTGTTTTCATCAAAATCTATTTGAAAATGATGGAAATTTTAGCAAACAGTGGAGGCCCTGATCAGACGCCGTGTGCGGCGTCTGATCTAGGCCTCCACTGTTTGCCAAGGTACCCCTTTAGGGGTTTCTGGTACTGAATGGGTTAAAACAAAATCTGATGCAGATGAATGACTACCTAAAGAGCTGTGCAGAATAATTCTTGATTATAATCTGCATAATGTCTATTTGTCTGTGAATGAAGATTATGACAGTGTCAGAAAGATTATTTGTCAGAAGAGCTAAATTTATGTTTGAAATTTCAAACAAAATGGACCCAAAGTAAATAAATGAAATGTTCTCTAAAGGACAGCAAGTAAATGACAGGCAACGACTCCCAAATTTTGTGCTCCATGACAGCTCATAACTTTCTGCTTCCTGAACCTAAGAACTTTTTAAAAGCAGCTTGGTTGCTTTCTGGGTTGGTCATATGGAACTGCCTCCCAAATAGTCATAACGAAAACACGCCTATACCAATACATTGTAAATTTTTCCTCTGAAAAATCGAAAATTTTCAGATGAAAAATTGTAATATTTTTCTTATTTCTGATCAAAATAGAGATTGTGAGTACTTGTTAGAACCGCCTTATTGAGGCGGTTCTACAAGTACCCACTATCTATATTTTAGAGCAGAAATTAGAAAAAAAGGTTTACCCCAGTTTTACTATATAAAAGTGGGGTTCAAGGGGGTCAAAAGTATATAGGTATGCTTTTGTGATGGTAAAAATGCACCATTCGTTGAATCCTTTTAGAATAGGCGTGTTAAATTGATGAAAAGTTAACTGATTTTAAGTATGTTTATATATGATGTTGTTCAAAATGAACATTATTATGCTTCTCGTAAATATTTTGAGGGCTGCAAGGGATGTCTGTACTAATTGTGTTACCCCTATGAAATAAAGAATTAGTGCAGATTATATTTTCTGGTTCTTTGGGATCATTGAGTTCATTTTAAATCATTTTGAAAATAGAGTTCTGCTTAAGCCGGCGCTAAGGGGCGTGGCCAGTGTTGCACTTTTCAGTACTGGTCATGAACAGACTCAACTAGAAATGCGTCCATAGGACACGGATGCCCCCGCCTGAGAGTATGTCTATGTTTGTATTTATCCATAGAAAGTTATTGACCGTGTTTAAGTTTTGGACCCTTTTTATGCCATTTGACCTCTAAGTATGACCTTGACCTTGGAGGTACGGATCTGGGTTTGCACATTGTCTCATGATAATTAATATTTCTTCAAAATAATTTCAAAATCCATCCAGAAATAAGTAAATTATTGGCTGCGTTAAAGTTTCGGACGCTATTTTTGACCTTTGACCTCTAAGTATGACCTTGACCTTGGAGGTACTGACCTGGGTTTTGCATGTGACACATCGTCTCATGATGGTTAACATTTCTACAAAGTAATTTCAAAATCCATCTAGAAATAAGAAATTCAATGACTGCGTTTAAGTTTCGGACCCTATTTTTGACCGTTGACCTCTAAGTATGACCTTGACCTTGGAGGTACTGACCTGGGTTTTGCATGTGACACATCGTCTCATGATGGTTAACATTTCTACAAAGTAATTTCAAAATTCATCCAGAAATAAGAAAGTTAATGACTGCGTTTAAGTTTCGAACCCTATTTTTGACATTTGACCTCTAAGTATGACCTTGACCTTGGAGGTACAGACCTGGATTTTGCATGTCACACATCGTCTCATGATGTTTAACATTTCTGCAAAGTAATTTTAAAATCCATCCAGAAATAAGAAAGTTATTGACTGCGTTTAAGTTTCAGAGCCTTTTTTTGACCTTTGACCTCTAAGTATGACCTTGACCTTGGAGGTACGGACCTGGGTTTTGCACGTGACATGTCGTCTCATGATGGATAACATTTCTGAAGAGTAATTTTAAAATCCATCAAGAAATAAAGAAGTTATTGACCACGTTTAAGTTTCGGACGCACGGACGAACGGACAGGGGCAACACTATATGCCCTTTCCACCATTCTTCGAATGGCGGGGGCATAAATAAAACCGAGTCTGCTATTTTCTTCTATTTGGTGTTTTCTTTGCTTCCAATGGATCTAACTTCAGAGCATATTTATTATTATTATTATAACAAGAATAAAGAAATCTTCACTCACCTGAAGCCTGTGACAACAGCTTGAATAAAGGCCGGGTTTAGGTCACTGTTTCTTAGATTTTTGTTGACCTGAAATAAAACATCACAAAAACATGCATATATGGTTTTTACCCCCTTAACCCCCACTTTTATGTAGTAAAACTTGGGGTTTAATGGGGTATACAACAGTGGTATACAATAATTTTTCTTAATTCTGCCTAAAACATTGATTGTGAGTACTTATTAGAACATCCTCACCAAAGGTGGTTCTAATGAGTACCAACAATCTATATTTTTGGCAGAATTAAAAAAATATTGTATACCCCATTTGGCAGAAATAAGAAAAAGATCAGATTTTTTATCAGAATATTTTCATTTTTATGATGGTAAAATTTTCAATGTATTTGAACAGGCTTATTTTCAAATAACACAAGTTCTTTCGTTTTAATTAGACCCCCATTGAAATAGTTGTCTCCCCTGAAGGTGTATCCATCTGCTATAAGTTACCTCACCTGATGGTGTATCCATCTGCTGTAAATTAACAAAATTTACTGTCGAAACATATATACTTTCGGTGTTCTTTAGAGCCACTTCCACGAAGTATTTCTGACAAAAACACCAAAGCCTTATATGTGTTTCTCTGCAGAAATAAGAAGAACATGAACACTACCAGGTCCTGCAAACTCTTAACCCATTTAGTACCAGAAACCCCAAAACGGGTACCTGACAAACAGTGCAGGCCCAGATCAGACGCTGCAGAATGCAGCGTCTGATCAGGGTCTCCACTGTTTGCTAAAAGGTCAGTGATTTTCCAAATAAATTTTGATGAAAACACAACCTGACACCCCTTAACTTTGAAATGGAGTCCTGCTATATATAAGGAGAAAGATTCCATTTGGTACAAAAAGGGTTAATTGGATTACAATTGTTAAGATTATAAAGGTACTTACTGCATATTCAACATCATTTTTGAGGTTGATATACTCTGTAGTGTCCAGATCATCAAGCGAGGGATCATATGTCTGATCTAGCTTGATGGAGGCTTCATATGAGACAACTGTGGATGATAACACAGTAGAAAATCAAGTAAAGGTAATGTTATGCAAAGCAAACAATATATGCAATTTGATGTATTATCAGGTTTTTGAAGCACAAAAAAAAAAGCCTTATAATACATTATCATATGACGTCGCATCTGAGAGTGTAATAACGCCATGTAATATTTTCGATAATCCACTAGTGGATTAAATATGCAAATTAGCTAGATACGTCCCATAACGTTACATGTTCGGCGTCCTTAACGACGTCCCGTTTACTAATGGCGGAATATTGACATTTTTGTAAACAATCATATTAAAATGCGTTTTAAATGTCATATGATAAATAGAATCTTGCATTCGTGCACATGTATTATTGAATTTATTAAACTTGTTGAGGAAAAGGCATAAAATGCTCGGCAAGCCTCACATTTTACCCCTTTTCCTCAACTTGTTTAATAAATTCAATAATACATGGACACTCATGTAAGATCCTCTATTTAAAACTTCGATATCTCGAACATGGATGGTTCATTTACCATGGTCCATTATACCTCTGCATAAATTAAGTCAGCCACAACCATGTAGATTTCAACAAATCAAATTATTTGATGTAATTTATTCACTCAAATTCGCAAACTGCATGACAAACAGTGTAGATCTTGATCAGCCATCTGATCTGGATCTTAACTGTTTTCAAAGGTAGGAGTTGTCGTGAACAGCAGGATAAGGGTTAATTCAAACTCATTCTGAAGTCCATCAAGAAGTCTTTCCATAGCTCCAGATATCCACATATCTAAGATACATTTTGTAGTTGTTGTTTTTTTAGTTTGTTTCTAATTATACATGTATCTTCAAAAGGTATGTTGTGTGTTCTCATTATTATAATCGCCTAAATGAGGCAATTCTAATGAGCCAAGTATGACCGACACAGTATATGAAGATAGATAGAACACACAACATATCATTATTAAAGATATCTAAGTCATCACTTATGGGCTTGCATTACCCCTCATTAGTTGGAACTATCCCTATCTGAATAAATTTTCATGGTCCCTAAGGTATTCAAGTTTATTGAAATTTCACAAAGGTGCTGATCAGATGGCAAATTTGTGCAATCCAATAAGAGCAAGGATAAAGAATCAGAGATTCGCTGATCCCAAGTATTCTATGCTTGTTCAAAGAATTTTTAGCTCTGTTGAAAATAAAAACAAACTTTCATCATCTGAGAAGGTTTGGATTTCCATGACAAGTTCCAGGATTAAAGGTCTGTTTTAGAGATTATGGCCCCACTTTTCCTGGGCAGGCTTATACACAAGCTGTTAACCAATACAGGGCACATTCCTTTGCTCGAAACTGTTAATTGCTCTTCTTGAATCAGATGAATGGATAAAATGATTGTAGAAAATAATTTTATGATCAATCTCCATGAAAGAATGTTGCTAGCCCAGCAAAGATCAAATCCGAGACCGCCTTATCACCAGACAAACACTTAGACAGGCAACCAATTCATCATGAAAACACGCCTATATAATTTTGACCCCCTTGAACCCCATTTTTATCTGATAAAACTTGGGTTTACAGGGGTAAACTTTATTTTTCTTATTTCTGCTCTAAAATATAGATTGTGGGTACTCGTTAGAACTGCCTCCAGCCAGTTCTAACAGGTACCCACAATCTATATTTTGAGCAGAAATAAGAAAAATATCACAATTTTTCACCGTAACATTTTCTTTTTTTTTTGGTGGTAAAATTTACAATGCATTTGTATAGGTGTGTTTTCGTAATGTAAGCCACCAAGGCAGGCTGGTAATATGCAACATACCTGAATAATTACATCAACAAGTCTGTGCAATAATTACTCTTGTTAGCCCATCTTGTTTAAGAATTGATGAATGTTGGTCAAACTCCGTACCATATATCATTACAGCCTACCACAAATTTGATTAGATTTGGGTGATCAGATCGCGACCTAATTTTTTTATGTCACAAACTCCAGAAAACTGTCAGTTTTAGGCCCAAAATGGCTTGTACGCATGTTGCACACCATAGATTTTGGTGATCTAAACCAAGCTTTCAAAGTTTAATGGATGTTTAAGTAAAATTTATGGTGAGGGACATTTTTTTTTCTCTGTAAACATTTCTAGCTAACAAAAATAAGGACAATAATGCATACCAATGTTAACAACTCAACACAATTTTTCCCTATATATAGTAGGGGTGCAGACAAGTCATATTTTTAGTCAAAACTGGCAGTTTTCTGGCTGTGACCTTAAAAAAGGTTAAGGTCATTAAATCTAATCAAATCTTTAGTTGGTTCCCATGATATAAAACTGTACCAAGTTTGACCAAATCTCATCAATTTGTCTACGAGATAGGGTGCAGTCAAGCCAAACTGACATTTTGGTAGGGTAACATGTGCCCTTGAAAATAAGGTCAAGGCCACCAAAATCTTCCTAATCAAACCCTTGTTAGGTTGTAATGATATATTGAACCAAGTTTAACCAAATTTCATCTAAGCCAAAATTGAAAGTTTTGAGGGGCCTGTGCCCTTGAAAATAAGGTCAAGTTCACCAAATTCTAACCAAATTACTTAGCTTTGGTAGATAATAGTGAAATAGTGTACCAAGTTTTACCAAAAATTCATCGGTTCGTTCATGGGATAGGGTATCCACAAGCCATTTTAGCCCCAAATTGACTTTTTGTGGGATTGTGCCCTTGAAAATAAGGCCATGGTCATCAAAACCTAATGACTGTTTTCCTCTATCTTGATGATGTAAATATGCAAGTTTGGTTAGAATCCATCAATATGTTCAGGGGATATAGAGCTTCAAACAGACCACTTGACACCGACACAAACAAAATCTGCATCACAAACAATATGTCCTCCTCCCCTTAATGGGGGGGATAAAATAAACATAGACTGTAGGCAATTATTAGAACCACCTGAATAAGGCGGGTTTTTTTTAGCTCTGACTGGTTGCTAAGACCTTCTTGTCATGGCCGCAGTTCTAGTAACATTGCAGTAGTGTTGTGCTAGCTAGGTGGGTACTATTACAATTACGACCCCCGCCATTCGGGGCTTGAAGAAATAGATGGGCTGTATGATGCTTCCACGCAGAGCTGAAACCGACCGCACACCAGTATTGGTAGACAGCTAAAAGGATCTAAGCCTGCCCAGGCAAAGCAGTGCTATTTCGACCATTCATGCTTATAAACCCTATTGGTTTCATTGAGTGACAGGTCTTGACATGCGATTTCATCTCAATATCGGGTAAAAGTCCGACAAAATTGAAAGCAACGAAATACCGATACAGTGTTGATGGGGATGTTAAACCTCGAATCAAACAAAACTGTAATAATAATAAATATTGGACCGAAATCTACATAACATAAACAAGTCCATATACACAGCACCCTCAAAAACACCATTTTATAAGGGGAAAAGATGTGTTTACAAGGATATACATTTGTTCCAAGACAGACTGCCTCAATGACATTGTCCTAACAAGTGTCCACAATTTATGTTCAAACCATAAACAAGAAAAAAAAAAACATATAAAAACATTCAGAGAAAACATGGATGGCTATATCTCAAACTGATTATCATAAATACCTGTAGATGGCGGAGAATTTGTAGATGTATGAACTGTTGTGGAACCCTGTTCTGTTGTTGTTTGGTCTTGGAAGACAACACTGCTAGAGTCTGGTCTGTCATATACTGAAACAAACAAATCTAAAATTGCAGATAACCAAACCTTAAACATTGGTTAAAGCTTGGTTCCACACTGTGGGAGTCAGAATGCAAATAAACTTTGGTAACAATTATTGACATATACAGTAAAATTCCTATATTAAGACCACCTTTGGGACTGTTCAAAAGTGGTCTTAAAGACCACTTTTTGAACAGTCCCATAGGTGGTCTCTGACCAGAGGACACTGTATGCAGAAAACACACAGAACGAATAACTGAAACATTCTTAATAAGCTTTTCAAAGCAGAATTAGTCTCAGTTTTGGGTGGTCTTAACCCATTTAGTACCAAAAACCCCAATGGCCCCTGCCCATAGGGGCTTGAAGAAATATATGGGCGGGTAAAAGTCCCACAAAATTGGAAGCAACGTCTCCAAAATGACCTGTACAGGTTTGACAGGAACGTTAAACCTCAAATCGAACAAAACAAAAACCAGAAACCCCAAAATGCGGCATCTGATCAGGGCCTTCACTGTTAGCAAAAAATTAAGCCATTTTCCCAATCGATTTTGAAGAAAACACAACCTGACAACCCCATAATTTTGAAATGGACTCCTGCTATATATAAGGAGGAAGATTCCATTTGGTACAAAAGGGGTTAATAGCGGAATTTTACTGTATATATAACCACTTCTTTCTGCTGGTGCCATCTCTTCTGGTGGTGCAGGCAGAATGCTGGAGTTGTTCAGGAAGTTAAACAATGGTGAACATGGTTAGGACATTGATCCATGGACAATTTAGCAAACACTATATATTTGGTGGCAGTGGTGGGATAGGAGCAAAGGCTCTGACCACAGGTCTGCTTAGTGTGGGCTGCATGACTTGTCAGGACAAAATCAAGAGATGTGGGACAGAAAGGTAATGATAACTGACATGTAAAATCCCACTATTAAGACCACCTAAAATTAACCCGTCTCTTGCTGAATATTCAGTTTAGCCACACCCATTTCTGACTTTGAACCAATCAGATTACTTGATGATATTTATTCCTACAAATTCATAAACTGAATGTCAAACAGTGTAGATCCTGATCAGATGGCTTCTTCAGAAGCCATCTGATCTGGAGCTACAGTGTTTGCAAAGAAAAGGGTTGTCATGAACAGCAGGATAAGAGTTAAGACAATCTGCTTTTAAAAGCTTATTGAGAAGGTTTCATCATCCTTTCTTTGTTTTCTACACCTGGTGTCTCCTCTTGAGAGACCACCTTTGGGACTGTTCACATGTGGTCTTTAAGACCACTTTTGAACAGTCCCAAAGGTGGTCTTAATATTGAAATTTTACTGTATATAATACTTCTACACAGTGTTGCAGCCATGCTGTTGGAGCCCGTTCTTTTGGTGATGTGGATGGAGTGTTTAACCCTTTTTGTACCAAATGGAATCTTCCTCATATATGCAGGAGTCCATTTAAAAATTTAAGGGTGACAGGTCATGTTTTCTTCAAAATCTATTTGGATGCAGGGGAGATGTCAATGAGTGAAGACTCAAAGCAGAGGGCCTGGTTAGAACACTACCAAAGTCTACTCAATGTTGAGTTCGACTGGGACCCAGACCACCTGTCTGATGAACCACCAGTGGACGGGCCAACCATCCTAATCACTATTGATATGGTTAAGAAGGCTATCTCTCAGATGAAGACTGGCAAAGCACCGGGTCCCTCTGGCATAGTGGTGGAGATGATAAGAGCTGCAGGTGATGTGGGTGCCTCGATGATCTGTGACCTTGCAGCTGCAATCATCCGTGATGGGAAGGTACCCTCTGACTGGGAACAGAGTTGCATTGTCTGTCTCTACAAGGGCAAGGACGATGCATTGGAACGGGGCAACTACCGTGGTCTCAAGCTGACAGAACAGGTCATGAAAGTCCTGGAGAGGATTGTGGATGGCCTCATTAGGCAGTTGGGGTCCATCGACGATTCCCAGTTGGGCTTCTTCAGAAGCCATCTGATCTGGAGCTACAGTGTTTGCAAAGAAAAGGGTTGTCATGAACAGCAGGATAAGAGTTAAGACAATCTGCTTTTAAAAGCTTATTGAGAAGGTTTCATCATCCTTTCTTTGTTTTCTACACCTGGTGTCTCCTCTTGAGAGACCACCTTTGGGACTGTTCACATGTGGTCTTTAAGACCACTTTTGAACAGTCCCAAAGGTGGTCTTAATATTGAAATTTTACTGTATATAATACTTCTACACAGTGTTGCAGCCATGCTGTTGGAGCCCGTTCTTTTGGTGATGTGGATGGAGTGTTTAACCCTTTTTGTACCAAATGGAATCTTCCTCATATATGCAGGAGTCCATTTAAAAATTTAAGGGTGACAGGTCATGTTTTCTTCAAAATCTATTTGGATGCAGGGGAGATGTCAATGAGTGAAGACTCAAAGCAAAGGGCCTGGTTAGAACACTACCAAAGTCTACTCAATGTTGAGTTCGACTGGGACCCAGACCACCTGTCTGATGAACCACCAGTGGACGGGCCAACCATCCTAATCACTATTGATATGGTTAAGAAGGCTATCTCTCAGATGAAGACTGGCAAAGCACCGGGTCCCTCTGGCATAGTGGTGGAGATGATAAGAGCTGCAGGTGATGTGGGTGCCTCGATGATCTGTGACCTTGCAGCTGCAATCATCCGTGATGGGAAGGTACCCTCTGACTGGGAACAGAGTTGCATTGTCTGTCTCTACAAGGGCAAGGACGATGCATTGGAACGGGGCAACTACCGTGGTCTCAAGCTGACAGAACAGGTCATGAAAGTCCTGGAGAGGATTGTGGATGGCCTCATTAGGCAGTTGGGGTCCATCGACGATTCCCAGTTGGGCTTCATCTCAGGAAGAGGCACAACAGACGCAATTTTTGACGGCAGCTGCAAGAGAAGTATCTGGCGGCCAACAGGAGACTCTATATGGCTTTTGTAGACCTGGAGAAGGCATTTGACCAAGTGCCTCGGAAAGTCATCTGGTGGGCACTAAGAAAACTTGGAGTGGACGAGCGGATTGTGAAACTGGTCCAAGGGATGTATGATAATGCTCGAAGCCGTGTCCGCGTTGGTGATGGTTACAGTGAAGAATTCGAGGTGAAGGTGGGTGTTCATCAAGGCTCTGTTCTCAGCCCACTGCTTTGCATCATTGTGCTTGAAGCCTTGTAATGCGAGTTCCGCTCTGGAGTCCCCTGGGAGGACCTGTATGCTGATGACCTTGTCATCATAGCTGAATCCCTTGAAGAATGTGTCAGGAGGCTCTTAACTTGGAAAGACGCAATGGAGACGAAAGGGCTGAGAGTGAATGCAGGAAAGACAAAGATCATGATCTGTGGTGCAGGTCTGGACCTCTTGGAGAGTACAGGCCAGTTCCCATGCGCTGTATGTAGCACTGGAGTGGGCAGCAACAGTTTCTTTTGTAATGGCTGCAAGTTCTGGGTGCACAAGAAATGCAGTGGGCTCAAATGCTTGATAGAGGACCCTGATTACAGGTGTACAAGGTGCCAAGGAACTGCACGCCCCTTAGATGGCAGACCACAGAGGGAAGTCCAAGTCGGATCCGCCAAGCTGGAGGTTGTAGCTTCCTTTTGCTACCTAGGTGATATGCTCTCTGCAGCGGGTGGTTGCGACCTTTCAACTACATCACGTGTGAAAACAGCCTGGAAGAAATTCAATGAGTTGCTACCAGTTCTCTCTTCCCCCCACCTCTCGTTCAAGACATGTGGCCGTGTGTATAGCTCTTGTGTGCGGAGCGCAATGCTCCATGCCAGTGAGACATGGCCATTGACAAAGTCAAACCTCCAACGTCTACAGCGTAATGACAGGGCAATGATCAGACAGATCTGCAATGTCAAGCCACAGGACACTGTCACCATCAGGTCCAGTGAGTTACTTAAGCGTCTTGGCATTGAGGACCTGGACCTCATCTTGAAAGGGAGGAGGCTTCGCTGGTATTGATAGGTGGAATGCTCCAACTGTGCAGTGACATAAGGTAGGTGGAAAGCGGGGGCCAGGAAGGCTCAAGATGACCTGGAAGCAGCTAACAGAAAGAGATTGCAGACAATGGAAGCTCTCTGCTATCGATCCTCATGATAGACAAGCCTGGAGATCTGGTGTAAGATCTGCCATGCGTGCAGCAAGCCAGCTTCCTGGAATGCTTATGTGGATGTTGCCCCTGTACCTGCATGTTAATCAAAAATCCATTGATGATGATGATGATGAAAATGGCTGAACTTTTTGCAAACAGTGTAGGCCATGATCAGATGCCCCGTTCTGCGGCATCTGATCTGGGCCTGCACTGTTTGTCACAGTACCCGTTTAGCGGTTTCCAGTCTGAAATGGGTTAAAAGCCATCCTGAGCACAGTTAGAACTGGGGATGCATCCATGATGCTTGACTTCATGGACGACCCGACTAAAACCTCAGTAAAACCTGTTTTAGTGGCCACCTCTATTAAGCAAGCAACCTGTCTTAAGCAAGCAGGCTTTCAGTTCCGGAAAAAGGAAAATGTATTAAAATTCACCTGTGTTAAGCAAGCACCTGTCTTAAGCAAGCACTTTTTGATTATCCCATAGGTGCTTGCTCAATACAGGTTGGACTGTACATTTGTACTAAGCTTCTCATATATTAAATTGGCTACTGAGGTTTCACTGTTGTTACTGGCATCAAACATTCAGGGGTCCTTGGAGGAAACTGTTTCAAAACTATTTTTGTCTCCCTTATCCAGACTCAACAGGGGTTCACTCTTAAGGGAAAGAATTAGCTGCTTTATAGGAGCAAATTCTTCCTTTTTAGAGTAGGTAAAATCTACACCTGCCTGAGGGTCTGAATAGAAATCAGAATACCTCGGAAGACATCATCATCAACGGACTTTTGATTAACGTGCAGGTACATGGGGCAACGTCCACATAAGTGGGCCCCCTTCCAGGTAGCTGGCTTGCTACATGCATGGCAGATCTTACACCAGATCTCCAGGCTTGTCTATCATGAGGATCGATAGCAGAGAGCTTCCATTCTCTGCAGTCTTGCAACACTGTCACGGATACTGGGGGTACCCTTTCCTTATATGACACAACAGACCTAGTCAACTCTCAGACAAAAGGAGAAGAGGGACAAAAAAGCAGCAGTGGTCTGGGTGATAGGAAAGACTGATTAAGTGACCTTGACCTCAGTCTTTTTGTCGTGAGGTGGTGGAGTGGATGTTGGGTGATACTGTTCATTACGAAAACACGCCTATATAATTTTGACCCCCTTGAACCCCACTTTTATATAGTAAAACTGGAGTTTCCGAGGGTATACCTTATTTTTCTTATTTCTGCTCTAAAATATAGATTGTGGGTACTCGTTAGAACCGCCTCGATGAGGCGGTTCTAACGAGTGCCCACACTCTATATTTTGAGCGGTTCTAACGAGTGCCCACACTCTATATTTTGAGCAGAAATAAGAAAAATATCACAATCTTTCATCATAAAATTTTCATTTTTTCGCCGATAAAGGTGGAAATGTATTTGTATAGGCGTGTTTGCGTAATGTGAGACTTAATTGTTTGAGACCCGAGGCTAACATGTAACATTAATCAGAGCATGAACATTAGTCTGTGACATCAATCTCAAAGTCATTTAGGGGATTGGGGTGGAACATGTATTAATAATTAAACTTTCTAAACAATATCTAGCATCAGCCTGTTTAAAAACATGAAATGAATCCCCTTGTGGCTAAGCGACAAAGATTTTCTAAAATAGCCACAGTGACCTTGACGCCACTACCTTGAACGTCGAATTTGCTTGAGATATTGTCATAAGGAACATTTGTGTGAAGCTATATATTGAAATCATCAAGAAATGTAGGCGCTAGAGCGATGACAATTTTTTTCTAAAAATAGCTACAGTGACCTTGATCTTGAGGTCACGACCTTGAAAGTCAAACTCGCTCGAGATATTGTCATGTGAAGTTATATTGAAATCGGTGAAGAAATGTAGGCGCTAGAGTAATGTCGAAAGTTTTTTCTAAAAATAGCCACAGTGACCTTTTGACTTGAGGCCACAACCTTGAAAGTCGAACTCGCTCGAGATATTGTCATAGGGAACATTTGTGTGAAGTTATATTGAAAACGGTCGAGAAATGTAGGCGCGAGAGCTATAAAAAAAGATATTCTAAAAATAGCCACAGTGACTTTGACCATAACCTTGTAAATCAAAATCGCTTGAGACATTGTCTTAAGAAACATTTGTGTAAAGCTACAACGAAATCGGTCTAGAAATGCAGGCGCTAGAGCGATGACAAAGCTTTTCTAAAACTAGCTAGTGACCTTGAGGCCATAACCTTGTAAGTCAAACTCAATCGAGATATTGTCATAAGGAACATTTGTGTGAAGTTATATTGAAATTGGTCAAGAAATGTAGGCACTGGGTAGCGCTGGACATTGAAGATATGAAATCTAATACATAGTTATAAAAAATTAATTAAAGCAATAATTCTACCAGATCTGGATATCTTGAAATAAAAAAATCCTCATTATGATAGCATACCCGTGCTTCATAGTGCATTTTTCACGTCTCCAAAATGGCTATTTTTCTGATGAAATCCAAGATATTTTTCTCATTTACATTGCAAAGATAAAAGATAAAGAAGCTTTATTAAACCTGGCATATTCGAAACAAATAACATAAGCTCTGTAGAGCTTTTATTGCGACAAACAAAGTATCCTCTAACAAATAGTTACCTGCCTTCATTTATCTTCCTAGGACTACCCCTGATAATGCGAGCGTCAGCCAAGGGAGCGCCTAGTACCATTTTTCACGCCTTTGGTATGGCGCGGCCGGGGATCGAACCCGCGACCTCCCACTCCCGAAGCGGACGCTCTACCACTGAGCTATCGGGGCCGGTATAACATAGGTTTTGAGTTCTCGTTAGGACCGCCTCACAAACGAGTAACCACAACCTATGTCTTGGAACATAAATAAGAAAATTAATGCATACCCCTGTAACCCCCAATTTTCTCTATATAAAGTGGGGTTGAAAGGGTGTTCATTTCACGGACTTGTTCACGTAATGTACGATGCATTAACCTATAAAAGATATTGAAAAATAGAAGTGGAGGCAATGATCAGGAATCGATACAATTAACCCACAGCTCCCATCAGAGACACCAAAGGTAAAGAAACACAAACATGAAACAACAGACCCTAATGGAGACATCAATAGCGGAAAGCCAAAATAACAGTTGGTTTCCCACAAAATGGCCAGTTGGCTATCCGAAATAAAATAACATAAGCGACCCAAAGACAAATCATAACAAAAATAAACCGCGACAGAAAACCGCCTTGGAACGGTCAGTGAAACGAATTCCACTGGGGTGCTTAAATCGATTTTACGTGGCCACAATCATCACCCTTATTTCCGTCGCGATTTAAACAAATAATCTGTTCAGTCCGCATGAAGGCCTCCTAACTCAGTGCAGCATCTCCGTGACAACAAAAATCAAACAACCACAGAGATGAAACAATGGTGAGGACTCGACAGCAAGAAACCACTGAAATGCTGGAGCAAAAGAAAACCAACAGTTAGACTCCGAAAAATATTTACCAAAAATAAAACCTTTCTGTGAAACCTACAAAAATGGGTACATCCAGAGCAGTCGGGACACTTTAGACTGCGGGGTGCAGTTATTGACATTGGGCGCATTTTCTCTTGGAAGTTGTAATTTTTAGATCAACATTTTGGGTATTTGATCATCCTGAAAAAATCTACATAACATCCCCGTCATCAAACACACGTGTAGGCTTCCCCAACCCATGTTGCAATGACTTAGATCTTTGATACGAGGGTAAGTCAATAAGTAACCAGCCTATCCCATTTCCAATTGACCAAAACAACCACGATTTTCATGCCTTGTTTCAATACATGTTTTATGCATGATGGCAAAATTGCACCCTTATCGTGTCATTCACTCATAAGATTTTGAACGTCAAACATGGTTAGCGATGCAAAAGCAAGCTTTTCGTCAAAAGTTGAGTACCGTGCTGTAATTCGTTACTTGTACTCGAAAGGGAAAACAGGTCAGGAACTACATTGCAAGTTGACCAATGTTTATGGGTCTTCAGCACAATCGTATGCACAAGTTAAATTCTAGGTTGGGGAATTCAAACGCGGTAGTACATCTTTAGAAGACAAAACCAGGTCAGGACACCGATGAAGATATGTGCTCGTATTTAAACAAAGTATGGGATCTGGTGTACTCTAATGGGCGAATTAAGGTGAAATTAATAGCGAATGCATTACACACTTCACATGGTAGCGTTTCAACCATTTTCCATGATCATTTGGGTATGCGCAAGCTAACAGCCCGTTGGGTCCCAAAATCCTTTGACGAACAAATGGCAACCAGAGCATCAGTATGCAGCGCATTGTTGAAGCGGTTTAGGTCAAAAGATGATGATTTTCTTTTACGCCTGGTGACTGTTGATGAGACCGGGGTCCATTATAATGAGCCAGAGAATAAAACTCAAAGTCGCCAGTGGGTTGGGCCGGGTTCTCCGAGGCCAAAGAAGTTCAAAACGCAACCCTCTGCTGAAAGGTGATGGGAACCGTATTTTGGGACGCACAAGGTGTTATGATGCTGGACTGTCGCGGAAAGAAAAGTACAATAACAGATGCGTATTATGCAAATTTGCTTGACCAGCTGAGAACTGCGATCCGTGAAAAACATAGCAGTCCAAAGAGATTCTGCTCCAACAGAACAATGCAAGAGTCTCTACTTGCAAAATTACAATGGATACTGTTAAGCGGAATGGGTACAAGCTAATACCACACCTCGCCTATTCCCCGGACTTAGCTCCTAGTCACTATTTCCTATTCCCAAACTTGAAAAAGGATATCTGTGGATGTCATTTCTGGTCCAACGTAGAAGTCGTGGCGGCAGTTGAGGAGTTGGTCGGAGAAAAAGAACCCTGGCTTCTTCAGTTCTAGGCTGATGGTACTGGAACAGCGTCGTTCCCAGTGTATCATTCTAGAGGGCAATTGCATAAAATAGCCTATGGAACTTCTTTTTACGTTATCTTATTTTTGCTCCATATGTTGTGGGTGTTCGTTAGAACCAATTTACGGAAACAGTTCTAAGGAGTTCCAGCAACCTGTCTTAAGAATACTACTAATAATAATGCATGCACTGGTAAACTACACAATACATAGTGGGGTTTACAAGAATTCATTGCACGGGCATGTAAATTTACATGTGTATGTGATGGTACGTGAAATTACTGGTGCAGGTTTTCAGGCACTTCAAACTGTAACCATTGAAGTCTGCATGGGTAAGCTGAAAACACTGTTGTTGGTCTAACAACTTTGCCGCGTTTTCCGGTGTTAACGTTTGACTTTTTTTGTTTTGGGGACATAATTGTACATGAGAATATATGCCAAAAACAATTAACGCAAGTCGATCGCACTGCTACCATAGGTTTACATTTTTAATTAGTTACATCAAAACGCACAAAAATCGCGCATATTGCTGGCGCCGAAGACATCTCTAAAAGTAAACCGTTGTCGCATGGACGTAAAATAAACTTCACGTACGTCTTTGGTGGTCAGCCACACTTGCTCGCTAGGTAAAACACCCCTGACAAAGCGAAGACAATGAAACCGTTGGCAGTTACCACAATATCTCGGAATATAACATCTCACCTGCGAAATATAGTCCTATTCCAATTGAAATTCCTATGAGAAAAACAACACTAGCGATACAAGCAACCACAATACACCGCCTTCTAGTTGCTCCTGTTCTAAAATCATCGCTGTTTTCATCCGAACTGACGGAATCTGAAAACACAAAAGGACAAATAAACAAATGTTCTTAATAATTCAGCGAAGAACGAAGGGGTTGTGTGTTCGATTTCTGGCTTCTGCAGACTTTCGGACGAGTCTTTAACTCGGGGTCCCGTCTCCATAAGACCTTAGTTGTGTGTGTTTTTATGTGTGTGTGTGTGTGTGTGTGTGTGTGTGTGTGTGTGTGTGTGTGTGTGTGTGTGTGTGTGTGTGTGTGTGAATTCGGGTTTAACGTCGCTTTCAACAATTTTTCAGTCATATCACGACGGTGTCTGGTTGCGACAGGGAGCTCAATGCTCACGTTTATAGTGCTGCCTTCCTGAAGTATCATGTCCCAGACACATTACATGATACCACACCCAGTCACATTATCCTGACACTGGGTCGACCAGTCCTAGCTCTACCCCGTAAATCTGAGTGCCAAGCGAGGAGCAGCTAGTACCATTCTTAACGACTTTGGTATGTCGCGGCCCGGGATCGAACCCGTGACCTCCCGTTCCCCGGAGCGGACAGAAGACCTTAGTTGTTGGTGGGTCATAAAACCCAGAGAGAGAGAGAGAGAGAGAGAGAGAGAGGTTTGTTTGTTTATTTGAATTGGGTTTTACGTCCCCGTCAACACTATTTATGTCATTTTGGAGACATTGCTTTCAATTTTGTGGGAATTTTAGCCGACATTGAGGTGAAATGACTTCCCAAGCCCTACTGCCCAATGAAACCAGAAGGCGTATATGCATTGAACGGTTCTAACGAGTACCCACAACTTATGTCTTGGAGCAGAAATAAAAAAGATAATGTATACCCCCGTAAACCCGCGTTTACTCAATATGAAGTAGGGTTTAGGAAAGGGGGGGGGGGCTTCTTTTCGCAAACTTGTTCAAGTGATGTATATAAAAGTTGAGTTTAAGGGGGTCCAAATTATATATGCCTGTGATTAAGGTATACAATAAAAAAAGTAATTGACTTTATATTGTGAAATATTTGGGTATGGCGGAGACGCACTCGCAAGCTCATGCATCCTTTTCACAATTCCAAGTCAATATAACCTATCAACATTGACCGGTAACTTTTGTACAAAATAAACGGGACATTTTCTGGGTGTATAATAAACTACTTCTACAGCCTTGTTGTACGCACCGGCTTTTTCAGTGAAATTAAGGCATCAATGGACAGTTTCGCATTTGAGGGTGGGGGGTGGACGTTTTTCAAAATATTATAGTAGTAGGGTCAATAATAGCATGGTTGCTCATAGAAATTGTGATATGTGGATATTTTTTGCCGATGTGGGCTTGTTTGTTGAGTGTCTGTACTTTTATGAAATGGAATACGAAACTGTCACTCCAGCTGTCTGGATGCTGTGCAATGTCAAGGTGCAGCGGCATATCTGAATTCCCGAATGTAGCTTTGGCACTAAAAAGTGGCTGTTTTTCAAAGGGGATTCCTGAAAAAGTTTACTGGTTGTGGTATACTTTTCTGTCTATTTCTTTGCATGTGACTGATTGTACATGACATTTCAACGGATGTCAAGGAGTGAATTCACAGGATCTGTCAAAGTGAGGTGGAGTCATGCTTTGTGTGTGTGTGTGTGTGTGTGTGTGTGTGTGTGTGTGTGTGTGTGTGTGTGTGTGTGTGTGTGTGTGTGTGTGTGTGTGTGTGTGAATTCGGGTTTAACGTCGCTTTCAACAATTTTTCAGTCATATCACGACGGTGTCTGGTTGCGACAGGGAGCTCAATGCTCACGTTTATAGTGCTGCCTCACTGAAGTATCATGTCCCAGACACATTACATGATACCACACCCAGTCACATTATCCTGACACTGGATCGACCAGTCCTAGCTCTACCCCGTAAATCTGAGTGCCAAGCGAGGAGCAGCTAGTACCATTTTTAACGACTTTGGTATGTCGCGGCCCGGGATCGAACATGCTTTTTTGTATGTTAAAAATAGTGGGTGGGGTAAAAGGAATGCTGCTGCTGTCAGCCTATGCAAAAAGAGAAGTGTTTCTTTGGTATTCTGTTTTGATTTTGTGCATGTATCGAGCACTTTGAAACCAGATTAGAAGTTATCGCTTTCTCAAATAGTTGTCGATTGCGATTCCAAAAGTTAGTGTTGCGCGGACAAAAAAGTACTGCGATTAACTGACCCCTGATGCCTAACGAACATCGCGATATGTACCTGGATGTGTGACCGCGTTGCTTCACTGGTGGACGACCCGGCAAACGATACAATAGTCGACAAGTAGCGTTTACAAGGATACACTATTTTTCATATCTACACTCATTTCGAAAACACGCATATGCAAATACATTGTAAACGTTACATTTTCACAAACATTTTCAGATGAAAAAGTGTGATATTTTTCTTATGTCTGCTCACAATTTTGAGCAGAAAAAAGAAAAAAATGTTTACCCACTGTAAACCGCAGTTTTATCATCACGAAAACACGCCTATATTGATTTGCTTTCTGTTTGATTTGTGGTTTAACGTCCCCGTCAACGCTGTAAAGGTCATTTTGGAGACGTTGCTTCCAATTTTGTGGGACTTTTACCCGACATTGAGATGAAATGACATCTCGAGCCCTGCCGCCAAATGAAACCAATAGGGTTTATAAGCATGGACGGGCCGACTCGCACGGGTTTATAGGGGTAAACTTATTTTTCATATTTCTGCTCTAAAATATAGTCTGTGAGTACTCGTTAGAACCACTTCGACGAGGTGGGTCTAACGAGAACCCACAATCTATATTTTGAGCAGAAATAAGAAAAATATCACAATTTTTCAACGTAGAATTTTCTCTCTTTTTTCGGCGGTATAGTTTACAATGCATTTGTATAGGCTTGTTTTCGTAATGTATATAAAAGTGGGGTTCAAGGGGGTCAAATTTTCGTGATGAGATCGTCAAGTCGATGGCACACCATCGCAAATCCCAAAGCTTTACCACACATGACCATTTGATCCCTTGAGAAGGCCCCTTTGGGCAGAGCCAAATGGAACGATGCTGTTACACCTGTACACGCCCTCATCATCTAAGGAAGTCATGTGCCGAAGTTCTGTGGTCTAGGAGGAGATACCGTGACGGACGGAGGCGTTTGGAATATCCCAAACACTTTTCTAAAAGCTTGTGATGAATATAGATTTGGGTAGTCGTTACAAATGCCTCAATGAGGTGGTAGTAACGAGCATCCTGAATCTAAGTTTGTAGCAGAAAAAATATCACATATATTCATCGGAAAAATGCAGCTGTCAGAACCACGAAAGAAAGAACCATCATACATTGAGGCGGTTGAAACGAGCATCCTGAATATATGTTTGTAGCAGAAATAAAAATAAACAAGAGGCCCAAGGGCCACTATGCTCATCAGAGCTCAGGGGGGCACTGCCCACTGGCAGCAGTGTATTTTAATTAACCATGGAAGCCCTGCTCTCAAAGATGCTACAGATAAAATTTGGACCAGAGGTCTGATGTCACTTGAATGTGTTGTTGCAGGACAACAGATGACAATTGACAAATTCCCATCTGTGGCAACAATAGGCCTATAAGAACATTATTAAAATGAACATTTCTATGAAATTATGACAAAATATCCTGAAAGGCATAAATGTCATTGTTCAATTTTCCCCATTATAAGTCAATGGAAACTTAACTTGCCATAGCAAACAAACCAAAGGGCCGAATTCAGTAAACCAGAGCTCAGGTGGGCACTGCCCAATGACAGCCATGTATTTTAACATGATATGATTTTAATCTACCAATTATAAAGCCTCCCAAACAAACCTCATACCCATGTTTGTTTGTTTGATTTGAGGTTTAACGTCACCGTCAACACTGTAAAGGTCATTTTGGAGACGTCATGTAGACTGTGTCTGAAATATTAGGTGTTTTATAAAGTAGAGGCCCAATGGAGCCCCGATTGGTGTCACTAAATGCATCTTATCAAAAGGAACAGAGACATATATGGTTTAGCGATGGGGATATGTATGGTTCCTAAGATGTAAGGCCTTTTAAGCAGTGGAGGGATTCGGGCCTGGCAGATCCCAGAAAAGTCCGAGATTGTTGTCAATGAATGTGTCTTATCATACGGACCAAGAATATATAAGGTTAAAGGGTGGGGATCTGAATGGTTTCTGACATAATTTTTATAAGGCCTTTTATGAAGTGGATGGGAGAGAAATGACCCCTGCGGAGCCCCCAAGACGGGGGTGACTGAATGTGTCTAATAACAATGAACAAGAATATGTGATTATGGGCTGGGGATTTGAATGGTTTTTGAGATATATGGCCTATTATGAAGTGGAGTCATATCATAAGGAACAAGAACATATATGGTTAAGGGGTTGGTATCTGAACGGTTTCTGAGATATATGGCTTTTAATGAAGTAAAGGGGTTGGGCATGGCCCGTGGCACCCCCGGGGACCCCCATTCTGGTGTCTCTGATTGCGACTTATCATAGGGAACAAGAATATATATGGCTTAGGGGCGGGCTCTGAATAGTTTCTAAGATATATGGTCTTTTGTGAAGTCGAGGGATGTAGCATGGCCTGGGCACGTCCTGGGTGACCCCTAGGTTAGTGTCACTGAATGTGTCTTATCATAAGGAATAAGAATATATATGGTTCAGGGGTGGGGATCTGAAAGGTTTCTGGAATATTTGGCCTTTTATGAAGTGGACTGGGTTGGGCATGGCCCCGGCACATCCCGGGGAACCCACAGGTTGGTGTCACTGAATGCGACTTATCATAAGGAACGAGAATATATGTGTTTTAGGGGTGGGGATCTGTAAGGTTTCTGGGATATTGGGCCTTTTATGAAGTGGAGGGGGTGGGGAATGGCCCCAGCGCATCCGGGGGAACCCCCAGGTTGGTGTCACTGAGTGCTTCTTATCATAAGGAACAAGAATATATATGAGTTATGGTGCAGATCTGAATGGTTTCTGAGATAAATGGTATTTCATGAAGTGGATGGGGTGGGGCATGTCCCCGGAACATCCCGGGGGACCCCCAGGTTGGTGTCACTTGATGCATCTTGTCATAAGGAACAAGAATATATATGGTTTAGGGGTTGGGATCTGTAAGGTTTCTTAGATATAAGGCATTTTATGAAGTTGAGGGGTGGGGTTTGGCCCCGGCACAACCTAGGGGACCCCCAGGTTGACATAAAAGCATATGACTGAGAGAAGTTTATTCAAGGAAAATTTCTATGAAAGTTTTGTCAAAATATCTGCAATGACTTGGCAGTAAATGCCATTTTTCAATTTTCCCCATTATAAGTCAGTGGAAACTTTAAGTTGTCATAGCAACAAAACTAAAAGGCCAAATTTGATAAAAACACAAAACCTGTAAAGGCAAATATGGTGAATTTTTTTCATAAAGTCTGAGCCCCATTGAACATATGGTTTCTGAGGAGATGATTTTTTAAGTTTTTTTTTTTCACTTTGGTTTCCATAGCAACCAGCAACAAGACATGTCGCATGACAGCATAGCTCGCCTGTTTTGCGACTTCAAGATATAAGGTAAAATTTATGAACCATGAAATATAGGTCACACTCACCTTGATATATTTGAGATCAATAATCAGGTCACATGGAACATATATTCCAGATATTACATATCAGAATCAAATTGTGTCTGAATTATAAGGCAAAATCATTGAACCATGAAAATAGGTCACAAGGACCTAGATATATTTCTATGTCAATCATCGGGACACATGGAACTAATAATCTAGGTGAGACATTTCTCCATCAAATAGTATTCAAGATAATAGGAAAAATCACTGAACCATGCAATATAGGACACACTGACCTAGATATAATTCAAGCGCAATCATGGGGTCATACGGAATAAACAATCCATGTATGACATGTCTCCATCAAATAGTGTTCAAGATAATAGGCAAAATCACTGAACCATGAAATATAGGTCACACTGACCTGGATATATTTTGCGGTCAATTATCGGGTCACATGGAACTAATAATCCAGGTATGACGCTTCTCTATCAAATAGTATTCAAGATAATAAGCAAAATCACTGAACCATGAAATATAGGTCATACTGACCTAGATATATTTTTAGGTCAATAATGGGGTCACATGCATCTAATAAACCATGTATAACAATTCTCTATCAAATAGTATTCAAGATAATAGACAAAATCACTGGACCGTGAAATGTAGGTCACCATGACCTGGATATATTTTGCGGTCATCTATTGGGTCACATAGAACTAATAATCCAGGTATGACATTTCTCCATCAAATAGTATTCGAGATAATAGGCAAAATCGCTGAACCATGAAATATAGGTCACAGTGGCCTAGATATATTTTGAGGTCAATAATGGGGTCACATGCAACAAATAACCCAGGTATAACATTTCTCCATCAACTAGTATTCGAGATAATAGGGAAAATCGCTGAACCATGAAATATAGGTCACAGTGACCTAGATATAATTTGAGGTCCATCGTGGAGTCACATGGAACTAATACCCCAGGTTTGACATTTCTCCAACAAATAGACTTCAAGATATAAGGCAAAATCACTGGACCGTGAAATGTAGGTCACCATGACCTTCACCCTTTTACTCTTGAACCAATGTCACTTGATTGGCTGATGTATAACCAATTGTGTCTATAACTTGTTAGTATAATGGAAAGGTATACAACAAATTACAAAGGTGTCCTGGATTTTGACCCCTAGCCCCACCCCATCCCCACTTCCAGGCATGAACCCAGGGGTGTGTTGTCTTGGAATCTCAGCAGAAACTCCCGGGTATCCAAGTTGTAAATATGAATGCTTTGTGATAAGTGACTGTTGAGATATAAGCATTTCAAAAACTTTAACACAGAATTACAAAGGTGTTCTAGATTTTGACCCCTAGCCCCACCCCGAGGCATGAACCCTGGGGTCTGTTCTCTTTGAACATCAGAGGACCCTCCCAGGTACTTAAGTTCCAAATATGATTGGTCTGTGATGAGTGACTGTTGAGATATAAGCATTTGAAAAACTTTAACGCAGTGTGACGGGAACGCAAACGCACACGCACACGCGCACGCCATCCGAGGTGACAACAATAGCTCTCCATGTACTTCGTACAGGCGAGCTAAAAATGAGCAGTAGGCCTAAAATCACATGGCAGATAGAAATTGCATTAGGTACACTTTTATGAATGTTTTGTCAAAATATCTGCAAAGGCTTGGCAGTTAATACCATTTTTCAATTTTCCCCATTATAAGTCTATGGAAACTCTAAGTGGCCATAACAACCAAACTAATTAGCTGATTTGCATTAAAAACACAAACTTTCATTCCCCCAGCCCAAGGATGCTACAGATGAAATTTGGGCTCAATCGGCCCAGTTGCTTCAGAGATGTCGTTTGAAAATGTTGACGTCATAAGACGACGACAACGACGACGGACAACTGCCTATCCTAAAAGCTCCCCCGAAGCCTTCAGCTCTGGTGAGCTAAAAAGCTATCACATATTTTCATCGGAAAAAATGCCACTTTCTGAACCAAAAAAGGATCATCAAACATAGATGCGTTAATCTAATGTGTCGGCTGATTCAAAACAGTATTCAGGCTGTAAATTGCCCCGAAATGCCAACATGCTGTTGTTGTGTTGTGGATTTACGGCCTAGACAACAGCTGAGTTTATGCCGGGTCGGTTAGTTACATCATTGTTCCTGGACAGGCTTAGACCGTCTAAGCGGTTAACCAATACTTAGTGAGATCGCTTCTGACAGTTACCAAGCAGGCACATTTCGCAAGGACAACGACGTCGCTCGGACGTAGATTGACGTTGCACCTACGTTGATGTGACGTTACAATTACGTCATGTGCCTGCTTGGAACAGACAACAGCAGGTGGGTCAACGGCCAAGTCCTCAAACAATCGTCCATCTCAAGTCGTGTCCCAAAGAATGGGACATTAGAAAAGGAAATATAGGACTGAGTAGAAGATATAGAGAATATTACATAATGCATGGACACGAATGCAAGATTCTATTTATCCTATGACAGTTAAAACGCATTTTATTCACGATTTTTTTAACAAAAATGTTAATATTCGGCCATTAGTAATCGCGACGTCGTTAAGGGCGTCGTAAATGTAACGTTACGGGGCGTATCTAACCTGTTTGTTTTGTTTCATTTGCGATTTAACGTCCCCGTCAACACTGTACAGGTCATTTTGGAGACGCTGCTTCCAATTTTGTGGGACTTTTACCCGACATTGAGATGAAATGACATCTCAAACCCTGTCGCCCAATGAAACCAATAGGGTTTATAAGCATGGACGATCCGACTTGCACCGCTTTGCCTGGGCAGGCTTAAATCCTCTAAGCGGTGCGCGGGTCAGTTTCAGCTCTGCGTGGAAGCATCATGCAGCCCATCTATTTCTTCAAGCCCCGATGGGCGGGGGCTAGGCGTATCTAAGTAATTTGCCTATTTAATCCACTAGTGAATTATCGAACTTATTACATAGAGTATCTTACCCGAGTGGTCATTTCATATGAAATTTATGAAACGAGCCTTCGGCGAGTTTCATAAATTTCGTATGAAATGACCACGAGTGTAAGATTCGTTTTATCATATGACCACTCTAAATTGCATTTTATCGCCTTTGAATTTTTTCCACAAATAAGGCATGGTTGACATGGACGTCGTCATGACGTTACTTAATCCTGCAAAAGTGTTATTACACGTGTGGCCATACGATTTTTATCACACGACGTTATCCACTGCTTATCAACGACGTCGTATGATAAATAGAGATTAATACATCTTTAGTTTTAAATACGCATAATATTTCCCCGAGAGACTTGCAAATCAAGTAAACAAACGAAGGCGAATGCCAGAGTTTGTTTATAAGATTTGAAAGTTTCGAGGGAAATATTTCCTGTATCCAAAACTAAAGTTATACAGTCATGTAGGCTAATTCTGCGCATCTGCCAATTCGGCGCATTGGGATTAACTCAAAATTAAATGAACCTGATTAAATCTTTTTCAATTTTCTTTGACAGGTATCAAAACAAAGCTTCAAATATTATTTTGGATGACACTTGGGGGGTAAACTGGGCGAAAGAAATGTATTTTTTGTTTTTACCTGAATCAGGCTTAATGAGCGCCACAGGCCCTTACTTAATTTTGATTTTTTTTTTTACAGACATCTATTTTTTTCAACCAACTGGACCATCAGCATTTAATAAACACATGACAAATCAAGTATAACAACAACATCTTTCCTTGTCTAAAGTATTGTATCTTGACTGGATGTTATTGTTTGGGTGCGCGGAATTAGTAGACAAAAGTGATGGCGTCTTAACATGGGTGTGTGTCTATTTAAAGACAGACCACAACATAACTGCACCAGAGAAATTAAAGGTTGCTATTGTCTTTTAACAAGCTAAGACAACTGTATAGCATAGTGCTGCAAAATAGGTTTTAGATCCCTGGAATGGATGAAACAAAAGCTCAAAGTCTTAAGTGCGCAGAATTAGCCTACAGCACTGTATATAGAGGATCTTACACGAGTGGTCATTTCATATGATATTTATGAAACGAGCCTTTGGCGAGTTTCATAAATATTATATGAAATGACCACGAGTGTAAGATTCTCTTTATCATATGACTACTTTAAATTGGATTGTATCCGCTTTTAATTTGACATTTGTCTCTACGAAAATGCATTGTTGACATGGACGTCGTCATGTCGTTACTTAATCCCGCCAAAGTGTTATCACACGTGTGGTCATACGATTTTTATTACACGACGTTATCCACTGCTTATGAACGACGTCATATGATAATTAGAGATTATCACATGGGATCATTTTTTGGTTATCGCCCGATGTATCAACCCGAGACCCCATTATCTGCCCGAAGGCTTTAGCCTGAGGGTAGATAATGGTCGAGGGTTGATACAGAGGGCGATAACCAAAACCCCATGTTATAATTTGTTTATCACATATTCAGATCCTATTCTTACTTTGTTTGACGTTCATAAATTGAAAAAAAAATGTGATGAAAAGCGTGATTCAAGCAAAAAAGCGCGTAACGTCACGCCTAACTATTCGCGTTACGTCATGCAATTGGCAACGTCACAATAACGTCATGAGTGGGCTGATAACCGCTGTCTGTTCAAAATACACTGTTTCCGGTTATCAGACCGGGCGGGCTGTTATCACATATTCAGTACTATATTTAACATGATAACCCATGTTTTGCATGTGTGATAATGCTTGTTTCCATTTCCGGTTATCAGCCCCCCCCCCCCCCCCCCCCCCCCCGGTCTGATAACCGGAAAGTGTATTTTGAACGGACAGCGGTTATCAGCCCACTCATGACGTTATTGTGACGTTGCCAATAACATGACGTAACGCGAGTAGTTATGCGTGACGTTACGCGCTTTTTTGCTTGAATCATGCTTTTTATCACATTTTTTTTTTTCAATTTATGAACGTCAAACACAGTAAGAATGGGATCTGAATATGTGATAAGTAAATTATAACATGGGTTTTTTGTTATCGCCCTCTGTATCAACCCTCGACCATTATCTGCCCTCAGGCTAAAGCCTTCGGGCAGATAATGGGGTCTGGGGTTGATACATCGGGCGATAACCAAAATCCCATGTGATAATCTCTATTTATTACATTCTCAGACGCGACGTCATATGATAAAGAACTGAAAACATTTTTCACCCCGCACCTGCGGAAGCCCAAACAGCAGAACGACCCGGCACTGATCAGGATCTTCATTGTTTGTCATTAAGCTCATGAATTTGTTGCAATAATTTGCATCAAGTAATCTGATTGGTTGATAATCAGTAGTGAGTGTGGCAAATAGAAATATTCAGCAGGGCCAAGGGTTAAATACTGAACAAATCAGTGACACATACCTCCTTTGTAGCCAATCCCCATCTGTGAACCTGGCAGTGTATAAAACCCGGTATTGTCATACGCATGTGTGGAAACACGTTTGGTTTAAATGATTTGTCTGCGTCTTGGCTATCTCTGTCGGCCTGGCTGAGTCGGTATGGGTCATACTGCCAGTCGGGGTAATATCGTGGGTAATATACATGATTCTCGTTGAGTGGAAGACCCCGAAATCGTCGAGAGTCATACGGGTCCTGTAATATAAATTGAGTCAGAACATAGCAAGATATACTCTGCGCAGATGGCATTCAAGCAGCGGCGTATCAAACGTCATGACGTATTTACGTTGAAACGACGTCGCCTGCACGTTATGTTGCTGCTGTTTACACAGTTTTTTTTTAAGTACATATAAGATTTTTTTGTGTGTAAAATTACAACAAATCAAACATTTCTGACTGTTATGTAAAAGTGTTTTTTTTTTTTTTTTTTTTTTTCCTGACTCTCACATTATACTGCAAAAAAAAGGAAGTATCTAGAAAATGAGTCACAGATTAATTTTAGTTGGTTACAAGACAAAGGGTTAAAGAGTAATATCACAATATCTTTAGCATATGGGCAAATTTATTTCTCAGACTAAGATATAATTATTTTCTTTCAGGTCAGAGTTTGGGTATTTTTAAAACAATTTCATTCTAAATTCTGTATAGAACTTAGTGTGCATACCGTGGGATCAGACAATCCAAGGGTATTTAATAACCCGAGTTAAGTAGTTTTTCCTTCGTAGTTCTTAAACACTAATGATAACAGGTTAAAAAGTTTGTGATTTTTTTTTCTAAAAGGCTTGTTTACTTTTTCTTTCTCGTAACATGGCGCCCCTTGAATTGGAAATGGACCTGTCCCGCTCTAATGAGTTGACGCTATACTAGGTAATGTTGGTTGGTAACTGAAGCCTTTTTTCTCGGGTCGGGCCCATCGGAGTCTAACTGTTGGTTTTCGTTTGCTCCAGTATTTGTTATTTCATGCTGTCGAGTCCTACTTACCGTTGTTTCATCTCTGTAATTGTGTAATTGTTTGATTTTTATGTTCTCGGAGATGTGAGAGGAAATCGCGGTTTATTATTTTTTTATAGTTCGTCTTTGGTTTGAATGCATGTATCGGTAATGACAACTGCCCTTCTTGAATCAGCGGAAGGGAGAGAATGACATTAGAAAAGATCATAATCAATCTCCACGAAAGGCTGTTGCCGACCCCGGCAGGTATCGAACCCGTGATGAGGAAAGACCAACATCATCACAACAATGATGGTGAAAGACCACAAATCACCACTAAAGTCATGATGGCGAAAGACCAACACCATTACAGCAATGATGGTAAAAGACCATCGTCACCACAAAAGTTATGATGTCAAAAGACCAACACCATTACAAAATTGAAAGTGAAAGACCACCACCAGAGCCATGGTGGTGAACGACAACCAGCACCACAGCTAGCACAGCCATTATGGTGAGCGACCACAAGCTTCAGGACTTCACTGAATTGCTTGTTGCAAACAAAAAGTAAGGACCCTGTCAACCCTGCTGTAAAATTAAGGATTATCCGTTCATGTTTGGCTTGAGTTCTTTAGTCAATGGGTCGTTCTGTTTCTTTCAGTGATCCGGGTTCTTAAGTCATCAGGCTATCAAATCCGTGTAATGAGCCTTTCTGTAAATCCAGTTCATACAGAAAAAATGGGGAATTCATTATTTTCCTTATTTTACCTCAAAAACAAACATTGTGGGTACTCGTTAGAATGAGATGGATCTAACGAGCACCCACAATCTATGTTTGGATTAGAAACTAGAAAATATCAAAAATGTTCATCTGAAACACGCTAGTTATAGAGATATTCACCATATTCGCATTATTTGCTGGCTCCTAGCTTGCACATTGTCAATAAAGGAAAAACAGGTAACCAGACCCCCCCTGACCTTTCAAGGTCAGGGGGGTCTGGTTACCTGTTTTTCCAACACTGATAACCTTCAGACTAGGAACCAGCAGATAATGCAAATAAGGTGAATGGAGATATAGAGATAACTGTGTTCTTTGATAATGTCTTTTGTACCATTTTACATAGAGCCGTCTCAAAACAGCAGTTCTACCGTGGGAAGAAAAATATGTTAAAAATATCAGGTCTGAAAAAAAAATTCTTAAGAGTCCTGAAAGATAGCTAAATGTTACATAGGTTTGTTATCCTGGTCGATATTGTCAGCTCGTCATGGTAGTTTCTGTTGGGTGTTACGATCACTCGCCCGTGTGAAATTATATATAAGAATATTACACGGGTGTGAAGGGTGGATAGAAAAATCCGGCCTTGTGGAGTGATGCCGGACAGTGATCCATATCTTTCATTTCTGAGATAATGCAGTCACTTCGACTGTCGACGTCATTTTAATGACAATAATGCGGCAGTTTTGACGCCACTGTACGTGCAGTGACGTCAAACTTAACAACGGCATACGTGAGGTCCTATTTGAGCAATACACATCAAACACATGAAAATCTCGATTTTAATCCTAGATGTTTTTGTAAAACACTGATGTCCCCCGAACAACGCATGTGGAATATTAAAGCCCTATCACTAATCAAGTTCAAGGTCACGAGATCAACTGGAAATGTCTTTTGGCATGGAATGCACATGTGAAATATCAAAGCCCTACCACTTACCATTCAAAAAGTTATGACCAATGTTAAGGTTTTTGCGGACAGACAAACAGACAGGCAGACCAAAAACTATATGCCCCCGATTCTTTGATTCCGGGGGCAATAGCGATAATCCATATATAGGTTCCCTTGTAAGCATAGATTGTGTGTACTCAGTATTTTGTTTGATTTCAAGTTTAACGTCCCCGTCAACACTGTAAAGGTCATTTTGAAGACGTTGCTTCCAATTTTGTGGGACTTTTACCCGACATTGAGATGAAATGACTTCTCAAGCCCTGTCGCCCAATGAAACCCATAGGGTATATAAGCATGGACGGTCCGACTCGCACCGCTTTGCCTGGGCAGGCTTAGATCCTCCAAGCGGTTTACCAGTACTCATGTGCGATCGGTTTCAGCTCTGCGTGGAAGCATCATGCAGCCCATCTATTTCTTCAAGCCCCGATGGGCGGGGGCCCAGTAGAGGCGGTTCAAATGAATACCCTGATTCAATGTTTTGGGGCAAAAACGCTTCGTGATACAGTACAGTGTCACAGATATTAGCAATCGTTTTATTTGAAGACCGCAGATTTCTCAAAGTGACAGACGCCCATTGGCAAAAGTTTGACAATATAATTCACGGTTTAACAACTAGTTGACAGTCTCACGCGAAAATCGGTCTTATTATATGCTTTTAATACGCAACACCACACCCAAAATGCCAATAATTTAAGGGCAAAACATGCAGATTTTGTATATTGGTCCAAGTATTTTTGCATGGGAGTAGGGCTGCAGCTGGGTCGCAAATGCTGCGGTGAACACCTGAACTATGCAATGTCGTTTCAACGTCTATGCAACATCAAAATGTAAAATTCCTTTGTTAAGACTACCAACCACGTTTGAACAGTGCCAAAAGAGGACAATAAGTGTAGGCAAACACTGAACCTTTTATATAATACGCTATTAAATCACACGTTATACATTTTTTTTTAAAAAAAGTTTATCAAGATTCCCTTTAGAAAAGTGGTCTTTAAGGCAACAGAGGTCCATATTAGGAAGCCGTTAATTACACGGATATGTTATGGTGATTTGAACCCAGCTAATGATGTGTCTAGCATCATTATATTTCAAAAAAAAAAAAAAAAAAAAAAAACACGCACTCGCTCGCGCACACGCACGCAGGCATATAACATAAAAATGACGTGTACAGATAGACACGAGAAAAAAAAGGGTAGCCCCCTATGTGCTTTTAGCGCCCGGTTACCTTACAAAATCTATCAAGTCAAGATACGAGAAAACCTGCATTATGACTTGTGACCAATGTTGAGTGGGTAAACAACATGTAGGCAACACCGATGCGACGTTAAACGTCACATGTGACGTTGAACAGAACTCGATGCGACATTGTCAAAATGTCATGTGGCCAGTGGGTGAAATCTCAGCAAGATTACAAAGAATCGTGAAAGCGGATCGAGCAACGGGGCAAAGGCTCGTGTTTTCGAATTCGACAATAATTCGTGCGATTGAGAGTGTGGATAGGTTAGTTGAAACTTTACGATTCCAGTTCCCTTAAATTGAAATGTCCCTAACGGAAAAATTACGTTAACAACGTCGCATGAACGTCGATACAACGTTGTCATGTGAAATCTACGTTGATTTGTTTGTTTGATTGATTTAAGGTTTAACGTCCCCGTCATCACTGTATAGGTCATTTTTGGAGACGTTGCTCCCAATTGTGTGGGACTTTTACCCGACATTGAGATGAAATGACATCTCGGGCAAAAGTCCCAAAAATCGGAAGCAGGTCTCCACTGTTTGCTTAAAGTTCAGCCATTTTCCAAATCAATTTTGAAGAAAACACAACCCTGACACCCCTAAATTTTGAAATGGACTCCTGCTATAAATAAGGAGGAAGATTTAATTTGGAGGGCACGTCAACCCTTGTGGGTCGTTTTGTGTAGTCTCCCAGGAAAAGGAAGAAAATGAGACAGAAGAGACAGCAGGGGAGATAAAAAAAGGAAGGCCGGGGGAGAAAGAGTAAAATGAATGGAAGTGTAGAACCTGAAGAAATAACAACACCCCTCCTCCAATCCTCGCCTGCTGCAAAGACAGCAGACCTTGCCCAGCTGTAAGCCAATGTCAGCTGAACGCCCCAGTGACGCAAGATACGCAAAACCTCCACCTCACCAAACCCCTCGCGAGATATGGAAGAATTCCTTTCGCCGTTATGTTGATTTAAAGGGTGGTGATAAGGACAGTTTTATACATTTTTCGAATATTGTTTGCTTATTTTTCGACTGATTTGGCATCAAAAATATTACCCAGCCGAGGGCGTCTTTGCTGAATAAAACGTCATGATATCATTGCTCATTGCGCATAAATATTTTATGTACACAATTTTTAAAGATTATAAAAGCTGACAAATTGAGAGAAAACAGATATCATCTAAGCTTTAAGTTTATACAACAGTATGCCCTCCTTCGGGCAACCAGTGACGATTAAATTTTTGAATGACGTAACTTAGAACAACAACTATCAGATAAAACCAAGGATAAATTACCAATATGCTACCAAAAATGACCAAAAAAAAAAATGAATTCTTTAACCCATACATGACCATGGAATCTTCCATCTATTGAGTTTGGCGTGTTCCATTTCCAATTATAGGGGTGTCTGGTTTGTTTGTATTGGGGGCAAATTTTACAAAAAACGAATGTTCTTTAAGCAAGCGGTGTACACCCAGATCAGACATCGTGTTCTGTGGCGTCTGATCTTGGTCTGCACTGTTTGTCAATTTTCCGAAACAGGGCCGCTACTGCTCTGCTTGGCATATATGAGATAACCAGGAATCGCTCCAGAGTGGGTTCGAACAAAAACACACAGATTTGGCCAAAATATTATATCTGCAGGAAAAAAGTTTGAAATCTTCATGAAACATGAATTGCACTTAACGTTTAAACTTTATTACCGTTAGCAGGACCGTGGAATGAACACCATTGTCTATCCCAGTTTTTGTTGAGGAAAGTGGGAATTTCAATGGTAGTTTATTAGTTTATTGTATGGTATGCATTTATTCTTTATTTTGCCCAAAATAAAGATTGTGGGTACTTTTTAGAGAAGGTTATAACGAGTGACCACACTACATTCGATATTTGTATAAGAATAAGGGTTACAATAGCTCAGAAACGCCAGAAACCGAGCTCTTCCTTCTCGAATTAGCGGAAGAAGAATGGTCGTAGAAATTGGATAGTTTCATATCCAATCTCCATTAAACCTTTGATTCAGCAAATTCGAACTCTAGATACCCGACTTTGCTGTCACTTGCGTTGTCAATTGCGGTATGGTATGGGGCCAGACTTGCATAAATAGTGATATGATGTTAACAAGGCCTTGTAATTCCGCGTTATAGAACACTGCGGTCTTCAAGTCTATGCACCATTCTTTTTCTATCTCAATGTTTTCATTTCACAGACTTGTTAACGCGATGCACATTTCTGCTTTAAGTGTCACCTTAATCCATTTTGGACCGGAAACCCCAAAACGGGTAGTTGGAAAACAGTGCAGACCCAGATCAGACGCCGCGAAACGCGGCGTCTGATCACGGCCTACACTATTTGCAAAAAGTTCAACCATTTTCCAAATAAATTTTGAAGAAGACACAACCTGACACCCCTAAAATTTGAAATGGACTCCAGCTATATATAAGGAGGAAGATTCCATTCGGTACAAAAAGGGTTAAGGCGATTCAAGAGAACCACAACCTAGGTTTGGAGTATAGCTAGGAAAATATCACATGTTCTTCAGAAACAAATGGCAATTTAGACTCCTGAAGGACACCGCTTTTTACCTAATGTATAAGATTCGCCGTTAAAGGATCAAGCCGTGTAAGCCGTTGAGAAAACTTTATTAAAGGATTATATAGCAAAGTAAACTGCTACGAAATACATGTTTTAAATACAAATCCACGTTCCTTTCGCCCTGCACCCCCAATGCACACACAAACACACAGCAAGCACCGCAATGGTATTATAATAATATAGACTATGTCTTTGCAACTAAATTACTCAGCAGAATCTATATGTTTGTATATAGATGCAACTGTACAAAAAAAAAAAAACCTGCATACTTAGCACTGAAGCTGTCGAGAAAAAAAATGCATCTGCAAATGTCTGTTAGTGTTGTCTGCAAACTCTCGTGCAAACTTTGCATACATATTTTGCGCAGAGGCAACCAGTGTGGACGCTGATCAGACTACTCTTAGAGAATCAGGGCCCACACTGTTTGCAACAAAGACTTTGACGACAAAGCAGACGACAGTTGTTGTGATTGGCGTCTTAAGGGATGATTGGCGTCTTAAGGGATAGAACTATTTTTATTAAGCAAGAAATATACATGTATAGGAACACTACCGTGTGACAGAGTTCATTAACCTGACTCTGCGAAAAAAATGGTTTATTATTTCTGCAGTAAACACAGATAGTTGACGCTCCGCCTCACTGAGACGGTTCTAACGAGTACCCACAACAGTGTGTGTTTTGAGCAAAAGTAAGGACAGTAATACATACCCTGGAAAATCCTACTTTTCTTTACAGTAGTGTAACGCGGAGTTAACTACGCGACGAAAACGTTTTAAATGGGATGTTAATTTTTATCAGGTCAAATAAAAAAAAACTGCCTATCATAGAAAATTAAATTATATTTTAAGCCGACTTGTTATCCTCATCACAAAAACACGTCTATATAATTTGACCCATTTAAAACCCATTTTCCGGCCCCCGCCCATCGGGGCTTGAAGATATATATGGGCTGCATGACGCTTCCACGCAGAGCTGAATTCGACCCGCACACGAGTACTGGTAAACCACTTAGAGAATCTAAGCCTGCCCAGGCAAAGCGGTGCGATTCGGACCGTCCATGCTTATAAACCCTATTGGTTTCATTGGGCGACAGGGCTGGAAATGTCATTTCATCTCAATGTCGGGTAAACGTCCCACAAAATTAGAAGCAACGTCTCCAAAATGACCTTTACAGTGCTGACGGGGACGTTAAACCTCAAATCAAACAAACAAACAAAACCCATTTTATCTATAGTAAAGCTAGGCTTTACAAAGGTGTACATTATTTTTCCGAGTTCTACCGAGGCTGAAAAATATAGATTTTGAGTACCTGTTAAAACCGCCTCGCCGAGTGTACTCGTTAGAGGCGCCTCAATGGGACGGTTCTAACGAGTTCCCGCAATCTGTATTTTGAGCAGGAATATGAAAAATATCAGACTTTTTCTTTCTGAAAATCGTCATTTTTTGGAATTATTCCTTTTTTAATTACATTTGAATGGACGTGTTTTCGTAATACTGATGCGTATTTAAACCATTGCAAAGGAAAATAAATCTTCCCACATCTTTGCATCTGCGCAGTCTGATCAGTGTTCGCTGCACCGACTATATGGAGTTCTGCTGAGCAACAGCTTTGTTATTTACGTTTGGCCATATTCTTCTCTTCAGATACTGATATTTCATCAGGGGCCAGTTCTTCAAAGCATCGTTAGCTTAACGAGCTCGTTAGTGGTCATATTGTTAACTGTCCTAGCAAGTACAAGTTCTAAAATTTGGTATTTTTGCTGGAAAAATGTGAGCAGCTTTTGCTGCTCACATTTTTTTTCAGCAAAAATATTAGCATATTTGACATATTGAATGATCAAAGTTTTAACGATACGTTAACTAACGACGTCGTTAGTTTTGAACAACTCGCCCCAGGTTAACAAGTCTGTGTAATAAACACCCTGTAAACCTCACTTTATATAGTTTGGTTGGTTGATTTGAGGTTTAACGTCCCCGTCAACACTGTTAAGGTCATTTTGGAGACGTTGCTTCCAATTTTGTGGGACTTTTACCCGACATTGAGATGAAATGACATCTCAAGCCCTGTCGCCCAATGAAACCAATAGAGTTTATTAGCATGGACGGTCCGTCTCGCACCGCGGTTCCTGGACAGGCTTAGATCCTCTAGGCGGTTTACCAGTACTAGTGTGCGGACCGGATTCAGTTCTGCGTGGAAGCATCATGCAGCCCATATAATTCTTCAAGCCCCTATGGGCGGGGCCGCACTTTATATAGAGAAAAATGAGGTTTGAGTGGGTATTCATTATTTTCTTTATTTTTGCTCAAAAACATAGATTGTGGGTTCTCGTTCGAACCGTCCCAATTAGGCGACTCTTACGAGTTCACACAATTTTTATTTGGACAAGAAACAAGAAAAATATCAAACATTTTTATCTGAAAAATGCTAGTTCTAGGATTAGGAAGACGGTATTTTAGCACTCGGGTGTGTTATCGTTAAGTCGACTCAGAACCAGAATAGTTTCTGATGACACGCACCATATACTCATTCATCAGTACTAAATTATGATTCGCACCAAGCGAAGATAATGATTTGGGTCCAGTTTTTCAGAACTTTTGTTTGTTTGTTAGTATTTAAATTTAACGGGCTAGTCAACACTATTTAGACTATTTTTGAGCCGATCAGTTTACCTTTCCACACTTTTCCTGGGCAGACTTAAACGTAAGCGGTTAACCAGTACAGTCAGAAACTGACAACTGCCCTTCTTGAATCAACGGAAGGGAGAAATGACCGTAGAAAAGATTTCATGATCAATCTCCACGAAATAATGTTGCCGACCCCGGCAGGTATCGAACCCGCGTCCTCCTGATCACCAGTCAGACGCGCATCCGACAGAGCGACCGAGGCCGGCTTTTCAGAACTAACGATGTCGTTAGTTAACAAATAGACAAATTTGTAATAATTTAACATGGCAAATATACCAATATTTTCGCTGAAACAAAAAAAAAAATGTGAGTGGCTTTGCATATCACATTTAATCAGCAAAAATACTAGATTTTTAGATAATGTATTTGCTATGGCAGTTAACATTTTGATCTAACAAAACCGCATTGTTTCTCATCTCCAAAATGGATAATTTTCTGATGAAAATCCGTGTGATTTCTTTTCTTATTTATACTACAAATATGGGTTTTGGGTTCCCGTTAGAACCACCTCATTGAGGCTGTTCTAACGAGTACCCACAAACGAGGTCTTGGAGTAGAAATAAGAAAAATAATGTTTACCTCCGTAAATCCCAGTTTTCTCCATATAAAGTGGGATTTAGGGGGTGTTCATTTATCGGACTTGTTCACGTTATAACGATGCTTTGAACTACTGGACTACTGATGACCAGGGTGATCGATTTCCAGTCTCTTATAGTTTGAGAAGTCTCCGTGGTGTAGTGGTTACGCTACTCGTATTGTAAACCAGAGTTCGCAGGATCGATCCCGGGCTTCTCCAGACTTTCGGATGAGTCTTTAAACAGAGGTCCCGTCTCCGTATGACCTTAGCTGTTGGTGGGACATAAAACTTAAACACTCACTCACTCTTATATAGTTTGAGTAGTCTGTTACCTGATTACTGTCACTGATTACGTATCATGCTCAGGATCCATCTCACGGAGAGATAGCTCAGTGGTTAGTGCACTTGCCTCTGATGCTAGAGGTCCCGGGTTCGATCCCCGGCAGCGGCGATAAAATTTCGGTGTCCGAACACGCTCCATTGGCATCATTTGCAGGGATGAATGTCATAAAGTGCACCGTCCTTCGGATCGGGACGTTAACTGGAGGCCCCCTGTGCAGGGAGAACCATCCCCTGTGCAGGTTAAAGATCCCTACCGTAATTACATGATTACTGTGTAGGCTTTCATCCTGCAAAACCTGGAGTGTATGTAATATACACCTGCGGTAATGGTCAAATGTGACCGACGCAGTATCAGAAGATAGATAGATAGATAGATAGATAGATAGATAGATAGATAGATAGATAGATAGATAGGATCCGGTTCTGCAAAGCACCATTACCGTAAGAGCTCGCTAGTGGTCGAATTATTAACCGACTGTTCTAACAAGTACAATATCTAATACTCTGACATGTTTGCAGGTTTCGACGAGCGCTGGCTCTGAAGATCCTTTGCATCACGTTAACAAGTCCTTTGAATCATCACGTGGACAAGTCCGTGAAATGAAGACCCCCCTCCCTAAACCCCATTTTATACAGAGAAAACGGGGGTTTACATTATTTTTCTTATTTCTGCTCCAAGACATAGGTTGTGGGTACTCGTTAGAACCGCCTCACTGAGGCGGTTCTAACGAGCACCCTCAACCTATGTTTTTAACATTTATAACAAAAATATCAAAAATTTTCATCAGAAAAGTAGCCATGTTGGAGATGTGAAAAATGCACTATGTCGCACGGGTGAGTTATCGTAATGCAAAACCCCTCTAAATCCCACTTTATACTGTATACAGAAAAGTGGGGTTTACGGGGTGTATACATTATTTCTGTTCACAGACATATATGTATGTTCCCAGACCAGAACCTAATAAAACATTACATGTACATACCGATCCAGCAGACCCGTTAGAAGCCATAGTATGTCCTTATAGTTCACTGGTCAAGTGGTCAATGGATATGGGTGGTTGAAATTTACACAGGTAGCAAATGGTTCCCGTTTTTAGCTGGCACACAATCTGACAATTAAGTGGAAAATTCATGACCAGCGGCTTAAAAAGTTTTATAATACTGTTTACAGGTAAGCCGCGTTCGTAGAAAATGTATATTATTACCTCGGCTTACTCCGCTTTGAATTAGGTTAATATTGGCTTTCCGTTTGACCAGGCCTGCTGTCCTTTCATACAGGGGGAATGTTTTGTTTTTTTTTTTTTTTTTTTTTTTTTGAGGGGGGGGGTACGGTCCTTTCAAGATTATTTAACTCATATCATGCCGATCGTTAATCAGAGGTGGGCGAAAACCGGAGTACCCGGAGAAAAACCACCCGACCTTCCTTTGCAGAACTTGGCGTCTCACATGTGACCCGAACGAGGCTCGAACCCGTGAGAGACCTAATGAATAAGAGTCAGCGCTCTTATACCCTAGGTCACGGGGGAATGTTGTTATTTTTCTGTTTCTACACTTCCATTCATTTTCATCTCTTCTACTATGTCTTCTATCTCTTTTCTGACTTTCTTTGGAAGACGACACAAAATTATTCACACGGGTTGACGTGTTGCTAAACCCAAAACTAAGGTAATTTACCGAGAGGGCACATTTTCCGTGCCCCGCCCAGCTAGAACTGTTGAAATAGCTGCACAATATTCTACGGGAAAAACAACAACAACAACAAAACAACAACAACAACATCAACAAAACATTATCCTATGAACACCCCCTGCAAATCTCATTACAAACAGAAAAGTTGGGCTTACAGTGGTAGGCTTTATATATATGATCGTGGGTACTGGTTAGAATATTCTCAAACGCTTCATAATCTTTTTTTTTGTAGCAGAAAGAAGAAGAAAAAAAATAATTTAACAAGTTCTTGAAATGAAAATCCCCGTAAACTCCACTTTATACAGATAACATTGGGATTTTTAGGGAATATCTATTATTTTTGTTATTTCTGCTCCAAGACATAGGTTGTGGGCACTCGTTAGAACTGCCTCAGTGTTCTAACAAGCACCTGCAATCTATGTTTTAAGTAAAATAATAATGAAGAAGAATAATATCACAAATTTTCATAATAAAATTGACCATTTTGAAGATACGAATAAAATTCGCTAAGCTTCACGGATGCGTTACCGTTTGTTTGTTTGAATTGAGGTTTAACGTCCCCCGTCAACACTATTTAGGTCATTTTTGGAGATATTAACCAACACTGAGATGAAATGCCATCTCAAGCCTTGCCGCCCAATGAAAGCAAAGGGCTTATATGCATTGGATATTATGAATATGAAGGATCAATCTTTCCGTGAACTTCACAAAATTCCTCATAAACCTGGTTCGTCTTCTTTTTCAAAAACTGGGCCCAGTTGTTCAAAACTAACGACGTCGTTAGTTAACGTATCGTTAAAACTTTGATCATTAAATATGGCAAATATGCTGAAATTTTTGTAGAAAAAATGTGAGCAGCTTTTGCAGAAGCAAAAGCTACTCACATTTTTTCAGCAAAAATACCAAACTTTTCGATATTGCATTTGCTAGAACAGTTAACAATTTGACCACTAATGAGCTCGTTATGCAAACAATGTTTTGAACAACTGGCCCCTGTTGTCTAATCAATCTGTGAAGAAAATTCGGCAACACTTACCCCTGCCATGTTACATGTATTTTACCTCGAACGGACTACAAAAACCGGCCCCGATAGCTCAGTTGGTAGAGTGTCCGCTCCGGGGAACGGGAGGTCACGGGTTCGATCCCGGGCCGCGACATACCAATTTCGTTAAAAATGGTACTAGCTGCTCCTCGCTTGGCACTCAGATTTACGGGGTAGAGCTAGGACTGGTCGACCCCGTGTCAGGATAATGTGACTGGGTGTGGTATCATGTAATGTGTCTGGGACATGATACTTCAGTGAGGCAGCACTATAAAAGTGAGCATTGAGCTCCCTGTCGCAACCAGACACCGTCGTGATATGACTGAAAAATTGTTGAAAGCGACGTTAAAACCGAAATCACACACACACACACACACACACACACACACACACACACACACACACACACACACACACACACACACACACACACACACACACACACTACAAATATCAGACTGACCGATAAAATTGTGTAGCCATGTATAAGGCACTGAATTGTAATAAGCGAAAAGCATGCACTTACCAAGGGTCAGTAACTGGGTTAAGCCAGTTAAATATTGAACGACCCTCGTAGATTTTATACAAGGCAGGTGGCCATCCGTTTGCCTGTATTTTAAACTTCTTTACCCAATTGCGATGTATTTTTGTGTGCGGGTGGAGATGGTGTATTGTGTCCTTATCCTGCTGAATAAATTAATTTTGCCATACCGATTTATGACTGTCAGCAAATCAAATTACATGTACTTGATCTAAACTATATTCTCTGGATCTACACTGTTTACAAAGGTAGGGGTTGTCGTGTTCAGCAGGACACAAGGATAGTTAGCAAGTCCGTATCATAAATCCCTTGTAAGCAGGACTTCACATGGCCGCCAAGCTTCAGGCATCACGAAAACACGGTTATATAATTTTGACCCCCTTGAACCCCACTTTTATATAGTAAAACTGGGGTTTATAGGGGTATACCTTATAAAAACTGATATTTTTCTAAGTTCTGCTCTAAAATATCGATTGTGGGTACTCGTTAGAACCACCTCAATGAGGCGGTTCTAACGTGTACACACAATCTATATTTTTAGCGAAAATTAGAAAAATATCACAGTTATTTCATCTTAATATATTCATTTTTCGGCAGTTATGTTTACAATGTATTTATATAGGTGTGTTTTCGTAATGTGTGTAAATGAGAAAATGACTAAAATACATCTTACTATACCACGCTGGTCAATACATACGCACAGGCTGCGTAGCGGCCGCATAGGCTTCGTATTTTGGACGCATAGGCTTCGATGAAAAATGGCGGTTGACAGTTCGTCAATGCAGGTAAGAAACTGTTTCTACGTTAATCTAACTGTTGTATTGCATTGCCCGATACTGACATCTGCCTTACGGACCACTTTATTAATGTGCGGCTTCGTCTGTTGCAAGAAAAAGTTTGACAAACGGAATATAGAAAAATAGACCCCAAAAGAAATTTGGCAGTCAACACAGATTCACCTGTATTTTCACTTTGGTCCGGTCGCCCTATGTAACTACACGTTTTTGGCTGGTGTTCTGGCCGATATATTGTGAATAACGATAATGAAATCGAAAAGCTTATATGCAACTTTCGTCATATCTTTTGCGAAAAATAAAAATCTTGATATTTCGATACAACGCGCGTAGCTTCGTTGCATATTACAACGCAGAGGCTGCGAACTAAATTTGAAAGCCCTGTATTATGTGGAATAATAGCGAATGCTGTTAAATTAATCTCAAGGAATCATTCAACCAGCGTTAGATGGTGATTCTAAAGACATTCTGTATCATTTATACTGAAAACATTTTCAGTCTAAGCTATGCAAATACATGTACAACATTTTGATTCGAATGCACAAAATCTGTCAATTTACAATTATTTACACCACCGTTCATAAACTCGGCAACTCCTCGTCAGATCTGTTAAGTATTAAGTCAAATAATATTTGCACTGTATGAATTTCTGTCGTGTTTTTTTTTTTAAAGCACGTGGCTTCGCAGGTTACAGAGATGGGAAGATGTATTACGAAAACACGCCTATTAAAATACCACTTAAAAGATAAAAAACTTTCAGATAAAACATTCTGACAGTTTTAATATTTCTGCTCAAGACATAGTGTATTGGAACTTGTTACAACCGCACGGACGAGGCGGTTTAATCGCGTATCCACAATCTGTATTTCTGAGAAGAAATAAGGAAAACAATGTATATCCCTTTAAAGCTCAGTTTTACTATATAAAATTTGGATTTAAGGGGGTCAGAACTATATAGGCATGTTTTCGTGATTCTCCGACTTCTTTTTAAATACTTGAATCGAATACCTGCAGCTCCTACAAAACTTCAGCAAAGGTTCATTAATCGCGCCTGCACTGTCTGTCTGATTCCAGTCTTCGTTTCCGATAAGAGAAGCATCTGCTCATTAAACAGTAAACATTTAAGCTAATTCTAGCCTTTGTAGGATCAAAGAAGAAAAAAAAAACTTTTCTTTATCTCAGATCTATTTTCAATCTCTGTCCTTACATCATAATTTTTGCTAACCAGACTGTCTTCTGCAACATAGCCTATCAGAATCTGAATTTCATAGTGATTTAGAATATAAATTCAGAAAAATACTTGCTTGCAATGATTTCAGTAACACATTTCGTGAAATCATTCTTCGATATAATAAGATAAGATAGAAAAAAAAAATGTTTTTGCTTTACGGCCCTTTCATAACTCTATGACGGCTCCGGCCCAAAGGTTTACTTTTTTTAAGAAAGTCTGTCGGCTGGATGCTTACTTATGGATTTAAACTGCTTCCTTTAACCCTTAAAATACAATTTAAAGCAAAAAGTGAAGACCCTGATAAGACGCTGCGTTTTGCCCTTCAATTCATGTAATGTGAGCAAACAGTGTAGCCCCTGATTAGACACCGCGTTCTGCGGCATTAGATCTGGACATACACTGTTTGAAAAGCCCAATCCATGATCTGTGGATTACCGTTTTACGCAACACGCTGACCTCTCTTCGATAAAAATAAACGCTGCTGTTTTCTATATACAAAGTAGAAGTAAAACAAAGACCAGGAATCGATAAATTAACTTACTCCACCAATCAAAGACACCAAAGGGAAGTTCCCTGAATTTCCGACAAACCAGTGATAATCACTGTAGAGCTACTTGCATTTTTTTTACTTTGTGACGATTGATAAATAATCGACCCAAAACTAGTATTTGCCTTTTCAAAAAGTAAACGGGTCATTCCTGTTTAGCAATTGCAAGTATGCTTTATATGCGGTAGGGTTTGAGATGTCATTTCGTCTCAGTGTCGAGTAAAAGTCCCATAAATTCGGAAACAATGTCTCAAAAATGACCTGAATGATGCTGTCGGGGACGTTAACATCAACACAAACAAAAAAGGTTCTACTGAGTCATGCGCTATGACATGAGAGGATTCTCTACCAATAATGAATTGACATACAACCGTTCGTTAGGAATACCAGCCTAGGCCGAATTCATCTGGAGCAAATGGCTAGCTTTGCTACTTTGGTTGCTGTTTCATTTTCCTATATCACGCCTCCGGCAAGGGTCAAAGTTAGGCAAATCCATAAACAGCCAATTAAAAATGAAGACTGCTACCTCCATTTTAAGAGTGTTCATAAGTGCGCATGCGTGGAAAACCGGGCGAATCAACTGTAAGAAAACCTGAATTGTAAAATGGCTCCTGTTTATATTGTCTGCCGCATCTTCTTAAAGTTTTTTTTTTCTTTATTTATTTTTTAAATAATATTTTCGCTTATTGGCAAACAGTGTGGACCAAGATCAGACTGGATCAGACTGCTCCTAAAGGTGACCTTAAAAGAAAGCATCAGATGACTAAGCAGACGACAATTGTTGTCATTGATATGTAAGATAGCTATCTTCAGAGCTGCTGCTTCCCTCACTAAATTCCTGATCACAAGTTTCCCTGGACTCAAACATATAAGGCTGACTATCTAAATTGAAGTCCCCTCAAAGAGTGGCCAGTTCTTGCTTATTTTGCTCCATTTTAAGCTTCTGTTTTAAACTTCAACATTGCTACATCTGCCTATTCAGTACACACCAAGCTTCTAGATTCCTCATGGATGACGTCAGGGCATATGTGTGGTTAATTGGATTTTTCAAGGTCAGTTCTTTAGCAGAGTAAATGGCTGGAGATTACACAGTGATAAAATCCTTATCAGACAACTTAGAAACCTGCAATATTCAGTAGAAGAAAGGGTTTATTGATGTTTACCTATTTATTGTAACATATTATTGCTTTCCTGTCTCCTTTAACAGATTTGACGAAGACAGACTGACCAACGGTAGTGTACAATGACAGATTTTCTGCATTTATGATATTTCCTTATTTCTTCTCAGAAACACAGATTGTGGATACGCATTAGAACCGCCTGGCCCGGGCGAGCAGAAATATAAAAACTATCAGGATGTTTTATCTGAATGTTTTTATCTTTTTAGTGGTATTTTAATAGGCATATTTTCGTAATGCGTCTTCCCATCTCTGTAACCTGCGCGTCCTAAATTCCGAAGCCACGTGTGTTGTAATAAAACACGACAGAAATTCATACAGTGCAAATATTATTTGGCTTAATACTTAACAGATTTGACGAAGACTTACCAAGTTTATGAACGGTAGTGTAAATAATTGTAACTTGACAGATTTTGGCATTCGAATCATAATGTTGTATTTGCATAGCTGAGAATGAAAATGTGTTTGGTATAAATGATACAGAATGTCTTTAGCATCATCAACTAATGATGGTTGGCTGATTTCTTGACATGAATTTAATATCATTCGTTATAATTCTACATAATTCAGGGCTTTCAAATTTAGTTCGCAGGCTCTGCGTTGTAATAGGTAACGAAGCTACGTTCGTTGTATCGAAATATCAAGATTTTTCTTTTTCGCAAAAGATGTGACGAAAGTTGCATATTAGCTTTTCGATTTCATTATCATTATTCACAATTTATCGGCCAGAACACCAGCCAAAAACGTGTAGTTACATAGGGCGACCGGGCCAAAGTGAAACTACAGGTAAATCTGTGTTGAATGCCAAATTTCTTTTGGGGTCTATTTTTCTATATTCCGTTTTACAAACTTTTTCTTGCAACAGAGGAAACCGCACGTTAATAAAGTGGTCCGTAAGACAGATGTCGGTAATTGGCAACGCTATACAACATTTAGATTAACGTAAAACAGTTTCTTACCTGCATTGACGAACTGTCATCCGCCATTTTTCATCGAAGCCTATGCATCCAAAATACGAAGCCTATGCGACCGCTACGCAGCCTGTGCGTATGTATTGACCAGTGTGTATACTAAGGGAAATAAGTTTAGCAATTTTTTGCGGCCCACCTTTTTTCAAACTCTGAGGCCCTGACTTAATTTTGTTTGTTTGATTTGATGTTTAACGTCCCCGTCAACACTATATATGTCATTTTGGAGACGTTGCTTCCAATTTTGTGGGACTTTTACCCGACATTGAGATGAAATGACATCTCAAGACCTGTCGCCCAATGAAACCAATAGGACGAGTCGGACCGACTCGCACCGCTTTGCCTGGGCAGACTAATATCCTCTAAGTGGTTTACCAGTACTCGTGTGCGGTCAGATTCAGCTCTGCGTGAAAACATCATGCAGCCCATTTATTTCTTCAAGTCCCAATGGGCGGGGGCTGAAGGGCTAACTTAATAAAATATGTCTTATAAGTCAATTCTGATACCAAACTCACTATTTCTGTATTTTTTTTCACGCTTTGCTCGCTGCCACGGACGTTTGGCGTAATTCTACTCAAATCACGTGCAGTCAACAGCGATGTTAATCAACTTGGTCCATGCCCATAAACAAATAAACCGTCGAAAAATCATAAAAGTTCTAATAAGATGGGGCGCCGTCCTGGACTGACGTTAGACAATCGTAATATGGCTATTGGGATGCTTACTGGCGGCATGAAAGTTGAGGAGGTTACAGAACATTTTCGTGTTAGTGAATACCAGGTCAAGACTCAGGTCAAAGTTCCGTCAAACTGGCACCGCCAAAGACAGACCCGCGTAAAACAACACGACGTGAGGACAATTATATCGTGACGTAATCTCGACCTAATCGGTTTCTCAGCAGTACCAGAATCGCCGGTATGGTTCGGAATGCAACTGGAACACGAATTTGCGGTAGGACTGTGAGGAATAGACGAGCTGCGCGGTTACGTGGACGTCGACCGTACGTAGGAGTTCCACTGACGCGGTACCACAGACTGGCTAGACTCAGTTGGGCAAGGGCACATCGTCGAACCAAGCTGTGTTCATGGACGAATCCCGTTTCCATTTGAAATTTGCTGGCGGACGAATACGCCTATTCACCATATTTGCATTATTTGCTGGATCCCAGCTTGCACATTGTCAGTATTGGAAAAACAGGTAACCTGACCCCCTGACCTTTTAAGGTCGGGGGGGGGGGGGGGGGTCTGGTAACCTGTTTTTCCAACACTGATAACCTTCAGACTAGAACCAGCAGATACTGCAAATAAGGTGAATGGCTAACGTCATTCAGCATGACCGTTTTGAAGTTGACAGCGTTATGGTTTTGGGCGGAATCTCGCTTCGGGCCAAAACAGACTTAATGACTGTTCAGGGAAACTCGAATACCGTCCGATACTGTAATGAAATTGTTCGACATGTGTTATTGCCTTTCTCAGGTCAAGGACACGCCACGAATTTTCAGCCGCGGATAACGCACGCCCTCATGTTGCACGTTATACAATAGACTTTCTGCAGGCAAATAATGTGAATGTGTTAGACTGGCCAGCAAGATCACCGGATCTTTCGCCTATTGAGCACCTCTGGGACCATCCGGGAAGACGTATCAGAATGAGAAATGACGTTAAAAACGTAAGAGACCTTGATCGTGTTCTTCATGAGGAATGGAATCGCATACCCATGGATGTGGCTCGGAGGCTTATTTCGAGCATGAGAAGACGGTGTGGTGCTGTTGTGGACTCAGATTGTTGGCATACCAGATACTGATAATTGGTGTGAGTCTTTGTGTGACACCCCGACGTTGATTGACGCTACGCAGCGGGTGTACCTTGTTCTTTTTTCAAATCAAATTTGAAAATTTTCATAGCCAATACATTAAATATTGAAGTGTAATAATTTGGGTCTATTTTGGATCCAGCCAAGAGGGAAATTAGACGTAAAATATAAAAAAGCTTATTTCCCATAGTATACAGCTTGTATTAGCCACTGAAATAATTTATCCATGAAGATATTGGAAGCAACCTTCAAGGGAGAAAATTTTCATCAACATATAATTGCTTTGGTATTTCAGCCATGATTGTAGGCCGGTGAACCCTTCCATTGTTCTATGTTAATATTTCAGGGGTGTCCCGTTATTATCTTTTTTAATCTGTTTCGATGCAAAATCGAAATCGCAAACAGTTTAGACCCTGAGCAGACATCGCATTTTGCGGCGTAATATATAATGCGGGTCTACATTTGTTTTGTTTGATTTGAGGTTTAACGTCCCCGTCAACATTGTAAAGGTCATTTTGGAGACGTTGCTTCCAATTTTGTGGGACTTTTACCCGACATTGAGATGAAATGACAACTCAAGCCCTGTCGCCCAATGAAACCAATAGGGTTTATTAGCATGGACGGTCTGCCTCGCACCGCGGTTCCTGGACAGGCTTAGATCCTCTAAGCGGTTTACCAGTACTAGTGTGCGGGCCGGATTCAGCTCTGCGTGGAAGCATCATGTAGCCCATATATTTCTTCAAGCCCCTATGGGCGGGGTAATGCGGGTCTGCATTATTTGCCTATGTCCCTATATATTTCGCCATTCCAACTAAGAAAGCATCACGGTTTTTGACCCCTTGAACCCCACTTTTATATAGTAAAACTGCACTGAGAAAAAAAAATAGTCATGCCGACTAAGGAACCTAGTCAATATGATTGTCCAAAGAAGCACTATGCAAAATAGTCGATGTGACTAGGAAGACCTAGTCAAGCATTTTGACTTGAAAAAACTAGTCAACTTGACTAGCTTTACTTAGCCTAGTACATTTGACTAGCTTCATCTAGTCAAAGTTCACTAGTTTAAGCTAGTCATATGTACTAGCTTAATAGTCAAATGTACTGGTGTGACTGTCAAAAGTACTAGCAAGCATGGTCAGGATTACTAGATTCTTAGTACTGATTACTAGTTGCTTTAGTCGTAGATTACTAGATTCTTAGTACTGATTACTAGTACTCAAAACACATATGGAAAAACATGCTGTGTAAAGGCGCCTTTAGGAAGATAAGAGAAGAAATAAAAGAATATTTCTTACCTGCAGAGTTATATTTTCATATTGCAGAAAAGAAAATCCCCATTATTTATGCTTGGATTCACGGAAATGTGGACTTTAGAGCTTCTGGACGTATATTTGTATGTTGACATTGTTGTTGTTGTTGTTTATCTTGTAAGCATTATAACGCTGCTTATAACCACTAGGTGCTTAAGAAATAAAAGAATATTTCTTACCTGCAGAGTTACAAACAATAAGAACAAAGTGCTCAAGGTGAGTACAACAACCCACTGTATGTTTGGTGAAATAATATCAGAATCAACCCACTGTATGTTGGAGCATGTTCTCCTAAACGTTAAGATGGCGTCTGGAACGCTTCCTCTACACATTCTGCAAGCTGTCAATCAACATTCGGCGGGAAAACTGTCTAGACACCCTAGTCATACTGACTAGAAAGGGTAGTCATACTGACCAGATGCCCTGTCAACGATTATTGATCTTCGCTTACTAGAGAGACTAGTTAAATTGACTAAGAATGCTCAGTCAACCTACAGACGACTAGGTGACCCTCTGTGTTTACTAGGTAAACTAGTCGAATGTACTAGTTATTTTTTTCAGCGTGGGGTTTACAGCAGTATACCTTATTTTTCTTATTTCTGTCCTAAAATATATATTGATGGTACTCGTTAGAACCGTCTCGATAAGGCGTTTCTAACGAGTCCCCACAATGTAAATTTTGAGCACAAATAAGAAAACTATCACAATTTTTCATCTTAAAATTTTCGTTGTTTCGGCGGTAAAGTTTACAATGTATTTGTATAGGCATGTTTCAAACATGTAATGTTTTGTTTTGTTTGATTTGAGGTTTAACGTCCCCGTCAACACTGTAAAGGTCATTTTGGAGACGTTGCTTCCGATTTTGTGGGACTTTTACCCGACATTGAGATGAAGTTGGAAGCAACGTCTCCAAAATGACCTATACTGTGTTGACGGGGACGTTAAACCTCAAAACAAACAAACAGAAACAAACCATTGCTATATGTTGCACAAGTCTATTTGTCACATAAGGGGTGGTAGGCCTATTTTTTCGTTTTTTGTCGCGCCTGCTATTAGCATGGCGCGATATAGGCGCCCTGTTTTCCGTCCGTCCGTCCGTCCGTTTGTCAAGGCGTCAACATTTGCGACCACCCTAGCGTTCACCCTGAGGTTCAAGTTTATTTCTCAAGAACTATAAGAGCTTCATTTATGATACTTGGTACAAACTTGTATCACGGGATGACAACTTACATGCAAGCAACCATATTTGACATTGACATACATTTAATGGGTCACTGACTTCGTAAAATATTGCGACCACCCTAGCGTTCACCCTAAGGTTCAAGTTTATTTCTCAAGAACTATAACAGCTTCATTTATGATACTTGGCACAAACTTGTATCACGGGATGACAACTTACATGCAAGCAACCATATTTGACCTTGACCTACATTTCATGGGTCACTGACTTCGTAAAATATTGCGACCACCCTAGCGTTCACACTGAGGTTCAAGTTTATTTCTGAAGAACTATAAGAGCTTCATCAATGAAACTTGGTACAAACTTGTATCTGGAGATGGAAACATAAATGCAAGCATCCATATTTGACATTGACCTACATTTTATGGTTCACTGACTTTGTAAAATATTGCAATCACCCTAGCGTTTACCCTAATGGTTAAGTTCATTTCTCAAGAATTATTATAGCTACATCAATGATACTTAGTACAAGCTTGCATTTAAGAATGACAACTTCTATGTAAGCATCTATGTTTGATGTTGGCCTAGATGTCATGGTTCGCTGACTTTGCGCCCCCACAGGTGCGACATAGCCTTCGGCGGAATTCTTGTTATTTTTATTAGGGAAAATTCTCCTATCAAATAGTGCAGACCCTGATCAGACGCCGCGATCTGCGGTGTCTGATCTGTGCCTGCACCGTTTAGGGGTTTCCCCCATAAAATGGGTTAAAGGGTTTTGGATCGATCGGTTTGGAAAACCAATTCTTTGGATGAATCGTCTGTGTTTAGTTTTTTTCTTTGACATCTCTTAGAGTCTACTTGAGTAAGAAGACTTTTTCCAAATGTCCGTACAATGTATATTCACAGCCAAAAGAAAGTAAGTACAGCTAAATTCTACCAGAACAGCCACAATCCCGTATACCCCACCCGCCCTAGAAGAAAACAGCTGCTTTTGCTGAACTGCTACTGTTCGTTTCTTTCATTCTTGTGCTTGGCATTCCACATAAGTATGGATTCTGGTTCAGCAGAGACGGATACCATCTTGCCATGTGTAAAATGCTCGTCCCCAGTCACTTACGACCAAAAGGGACTGCAATGTGACACCTGTAACCTGTGTTATCACGCACCCTGTCAGAGAGTTGGCCAGACACTATATGACTGACTACCTCTCAAATTCATGCTGTTAGCCTGGTGGTTCATGTTTCTCCTTACAAATTCAAATTCTGTTTTTATCTTTTAACTATATTAACAACTCTTTTCGCACTGTACAAACTCATTTCACCAACTTTTCTTTACCTTTTTTATTTCAACTAACCCACTTCAACACTTGGTTCACCTGAACCCCGTCTGATGTCCCCCTTGTCAGATGGAAGATAAGATAGATAGATTAAAAAAAAAACGAAAAAGCTACGCTGTTCACAGGGTCGACAGTGGCTATTTTGACAATCAAGGAGATGTAACTCTGCTTGCAATGGGCCAATCCCATTTGCTAACACGTTCGAGACTTTATGCATCATCGGCCAATGTTAGCTGCGAGATTTATAAAGATCGATCAAAAAAAAAAAAAAAAAGTTACGCTGCTGACAAGGTCAACAAATGGCCATTTTGAAAATCAAGTCTGCTATTGTTGGTCCGATCACAACCATTTTCGAACTCGCCTAGATTTCATTGTTATATGCAAGTTTCATTAAGACCCCCCCCCCCCCACCACCCCCGCATAAAAATAAAAAATGAAGAAGCTACGCTATTTACAAGGTCGAAAATGGCCATTTTGAGAATCAAGGGGACGTAACTAAGCTATTTTTGGTCCGATCTGACCCATTCTCGAAATCGTTCGAGATTTTATGCATGTTCATTTTATCTGCCAGTTTCATTAAGACCAGACAAAAAATGAAGAAGCTACGCTGTTCCTGTTTATAGGTACCCATAATTATTTATGGATATCCATAATTCGAATTAATGATATCCATAATTCGAATTATGGATAGCCATAACTCGATCTGAATTATGGATATCCGTATATCGAATTATGGATATCCATTATTCGATTTATGAATATCTATAATTCGAATTATGGATATCCATAAATCGAATTATGGATATCTATAAATATTGACTAAATAGTAAAACGGCACTCCATAGTTCACAAGGTCAATCTTTCGGAATAAAGGGGGGTAACTCTGCTACTTTAAGTCCTATCTAATCAAATTTTCAAACTCGTCCGAGATTTTATGCATGAAATTGTTTTCTGAAAGTTCCATAAAGATCAAACATAAAATGAAGAAGCTTCGCTGTTCACAAGGCCAAAATGGCTATTTTTAAGAATGAAGGGGACGTAACTCAACTATTGTTGGTCCGATCTACCTATTTTGAATCTCTTTCAAGATATTATGCATGTCATTGTTATCTGCCAGTTTCATTAAGGATCCGACAAAACATGAAGAAGCTACGCTGTTCACGATGTCGAAAATGGCCATTTTTGAGAATCAAGGGGACGTAACTCTGCTTCTGTTGGTGCGATCTGACACATTTTCGAATAAGTCCGAGAGTTTATGCATGCCATTGTTATCTTTAATTTTCATGAAGATCCAGCAAATAATAAAGAAGTAATGGTGTTCACAAGCATTTTCCCATAGTAAGCCTATTGGACTTATCAGTTGCCATAGCAACCAAAGTTCTTAAGCAATTTCCTGAAAAGCAAATGCAAGCAATCCTCTACCAAAGACATGCTACAGATACAATTTGGCTGAGATCTGCTTGTGCAGGCTGCAAAGATATTGCAGTTTGAAAGTGTGGACGACGGGCGACGATGACGGACGACGGAGGCTGCCTCAGATGAGCTAAAGAAATGTGACTACCTTTTGAAAATGCAAAATATACACTTTTTTTCAACAAACAAGAGGCAACATGGGCCATTATGCTCACCAGAGCTCAGGCGGGCACTGCCCACTGGCAGCCATGTATAGTTTGAGATTTTAATTTATTGATTATAAAGTCTCCCAAACAACAACGCCCCCCCCCCCCCTAATTTCCAAATGAGCACCCATGTGGACTCTGTATCTGAAATATTAGGCCTTTTATGAAGAAGAGGGATTGGGACATGGACCGAACAGAGCCCCGGTTGGTATCGCTGAATGCGTCTTATCACAATGAACAAGGATATATATGGTTTAAAGGTGGGGATGTGTACAGTTCCTAAGATATAAGGCCTTTTAAGCTGTGGAGGGGTTGGAGCATGGCCCTGGCAAACCCCAGGAAAGCCAAGATTGTTGTCGCTGAATGTGTCTTATCATAAGGACTAAGAAAATATATTGTTTAGGGGTGGGGATCTGAACAGTTTCCGAGAAATGATCGAGGCCCTCTTATGAATTGAAGAGGAGAGGAATGGCCCCTGTGGACCACCAAGTTGATGTGACTGAATGTGTCTAATCATAAGGAACAAGAATATACATGTATATGATTACGGGGTGGTGATCTTAATGGTGTCTGAGATATATGGCCTTTTATGAAGTGGAGGGGCGAGCCATGACATCAGCACATTGCCCTAGCACAAAGACCCCAGGTTGATATGAGTGAATGAGTCTTCTTATAGGGAACACAAATATAAATGTGTTAGGGGTGGAGATCTGAACAGTTTCTGACATAAATGGCATTTATGAAGTGGAAAGGTGGGGCATGGCCCCAGCACACCCCCGGAGACCCCTAGGTTGGTACCAATGAATGTGTCTTATCATAAGGCACAAGAATATATATGGTTTAGGGGTGGGGATCTAAATGGTTTCTGAGTTATTGGGCCTTTTACGAAGTGGAGGGGGCTGGGCATGGCCCAGGCACATCACAGAGGACCCCCAGGTTGGTGTCAATGAATGCGACAAGAATATATATGGTTTTGGGGTGATGATCTGAATGGCAATCTAATTAAGATCCGATCTCGCTGCGGCTAGTAGGCGTACATAGTTCAGCTTAGATCGGGTTTCAATCAGATTGATCTGAATGGTTGCCGAGATATATCGCGCACTATGAAGTGGAGGGGTGGGGCATGGCCCCTGTGCGGCCCGGGAGACCCTTAGGTTGGTATCACTGAATGCGTCTTATCATAAGGAACAAGAATTTATATGGTTTAGGGTTGAGGATCTGAACGGTTTCTGAGATATTAGACCTTTCACGAAGTGGAGGGGTGGGGCATGGCCCCAATACATCCTAGGGGAACCCCAGATTGGTGTCACTGAATATGTCTTATCATAAGAAACAAGAATATATATAGTTTAGGGGTGGGGATCTAAATGGTTACTGAGATATATGGCATTTTATGCGGTGGAACGGTGGGACATGGTCCCAGCGCAAACCGGGATACCCCAAGGTTGGTATCACTGAATGCGTCTTATCATAAGCCACAAGAATATATATGGTTTAGGGGTGGGGTTCTGAATGGTTTCTGAGATATTGGGCCTTTAAAAAAGTCGATGGGGAAGGGCATGTCCCGGGCACATCCCAGGGGACCCCCAGGTTGGTGTCACGGAATGCGTCTTATCATGTGGAACATAAAATATATATGGTTTAGAGGTGGGGATCTGAACGGTGTCTGAGATATTGGGACTTTTACAGAGTGGAGGGGTGGGGCATGGCCCCGGTACATCCCAGGGGTCCCCAGGCTGGTGTCACTGAATGCGTCTTATCATAAGAAACAAGAATATATATACTTAAGGGGTGGAGATCTGAATGGTTTCTGAGATATATGCCCTTAATGCACTGGAGTGGGTGGGGCATGGCCCCGGCACACCCTGGGGGACTCCTAGGTTGGCATAAAAGCATATGGCTAAAAGAAGTTCACAAAAGAAATATTTCTTTAAAAGTTTTGTCAATATATCTGCAAAGGCTTGGCAGTAAATGTCATTTTTCAATTTTCCCCATTATAAGTCTATGGAAACTACAAGTTGCCATAGAAACCAAACTAATAAACCGATTTTCATAAAATACACAAACTTTCAATCACTCAGCCCAAGGATGCTACAGATAAAATTTGGGCCCAATCGGCCCAATGGTTTCATGAAAGTGTTGACGCCAGACGACGACGACGCAGACGACGACGACGGACAGCTGCCTATCCTATAAGCTCCCCCGGAGCCTTCGGCTCTAGTGAGCTAAAAAAACCTCTGGTGATCACCACCAAGCTCGTTATGTTTTTTGTGTAGAGATTTTACATCCTAATTAACACTGTAGCATTTGCCGGGTCGTACACGAAGTCAAGCAACGCGGTAACCCATCCAGGAACTAACCACTATATCCATTGCTTAACTTTGTGAAAATGGCCAACCACTCTACCCACGTCGCCAAAAGAGCCGGCTCCTACAGCAAGGCTGTAGAAGTGGTGTATATCCATTCCGTTTCATTTCTCCCCTCATCTCTTGGCTTCGTCCCGAAGTAACACATGCCTCACTAGGCAAACTCGAGGGTGGAGACTATGCAACAAACCGGCGCCACCGCTGCCACCAAAGTAGCATTTGCCACCAAGCTCGATAAGGTGGTTTTACGTCCCCATCAACACTGTAGCATTTGCCGGGCCGTCCGCGAAGTCAAGTAACCCGGTCACACATCCAGGTACTAACCGCAATATCCGTTGCTTAACTTCGTGAAAAAGGCCAACCACTCTACCCGCGTCGCCAAAAGAGCCGGCTCCAACAGCAAGGCTGTAGCAGTGGTATATATCAATAAACATTTCAACACTATTTATGTCATTTTGGAGTCGCTTCATCCAATTTCGTGGGACTTTTTCCCAACTTCGAGATGAAATGACATCTCAAGCCCTACCGCCCGAAGAAACTGTTAGGGTTGAAGGCGCGGTGCAACTCGCACCACTTTTTCTGGAAAGGCTTGTACATTCCAAGCGGTTCACCAGTGCTCAAGTTCGGTCGGTTGCAGCTCTGCGGGGAAACATCATGCAGCCCAGTCTATTTCTCCAAGCTCCGATGGGCTCGGGCGCAGCTCGCTAAGATTGGGATGCTTTGAACAACTGGACACTTGCAGTTTTAATTTTCTACTGATGTTTTTGGGCCCCCGCCCATAGGGGCTTGAAGAAATATATGGGCTGCATGATGCTTCCACGCAGAGCTGAATCCGACCCGCACACTAGTACTGGTAAACCGCTTAGAGGATCTAAGCCTGTCCATGAACCGCGGTGCGAGGCGGACCGTCCATGCTAATAAACCCTAATGGTTTAATTGGGCGACAGGGCTTCAGATGTCATTTCATCTCAATATCGGGTAAAAGTCCCACAAAATTGGAAGCAACGTCTCCAAAATAACTTTTACAGTGTTGACGGGGACGTTAAACATCAAATCAATCAAACAAACAAAACTGTTTTTTTTTTTTTTTTTTTTTTTTTGTTTTTACAGCCCTGACATGGTTTCTGTGAAGTTTAATTTAAATCGGCCCATTTTTTCTACTCTGGTGGCAATCTTGTTCGTTGAACCATTTAACCTATTTTGGATTGTGAAATTTGAATGAAACTGTTCAAATGTTATAGGAGGAGTTGTCATTTAAAGATTATTTCTATTACAGCTCGTTTGACCATTGTGTTCATTAGAGTGAGTGGAGAGCTAATCTGGTAGAGGGCCACATATGCAACATTCCTGTACAGTTTGAATAAAATTGGCCCTATAGTCAGTTATAGCAAATTGTTAACACCACATGACGACCGATGGAAATTGACCGAACACAATAGCTCACCATAAGCATAGCTGACCATGAGCACTTTGTGCTCAAAAGTGCTCAGGTGAGCTAAAACACGTGTGATATAAGAACTCATGGACCACTTTACTCACCAGAGCTCAGGTAATAGAAATTGGCCCTGTCCCCTGGCATGCTTTTCAACAAAACCATGGTGGCTACAAGAGAATAAGACAAATTCACCGCTGTGCCCTTTTTTCCATGAGAAATGTCTAAGTGACCGAAAATGACCATGATGTAAAATAGATCAAGGTCAACCGCTAGGAATTTCAATTCTGATGTCACTAGCAACAACAAACTAAGAAAAGCCACTGTTTTGCCTTTCTCTCAGTGATCAAAATTGACCTTGACATAAGATAGGTCAAGGTCACCTTTTAACAAACTTGGTTGGGGCTCCCAGAGTCCCCAATGATACATTCAATGTTTCAAGGACAATGGCCATTTGGTTTCTTAGATTTCCAAAGGGTTTCTACCATATATGGGCATGATCATCTTCATCGTTTTGTGACTCCAAACCCACATAAATTTTCATTGCCCGATCTCATAGAGGCTCCACATGTAATCAGCCCTTCAGTTTTAGTGGAGAAGATAAAAATACTAATCTTGGCCATCCAGGACAAAGGTCAGTAAATGACCTTGACCACTGAAATTGATACACTTCCATTCAGCTGACTCCAAATATCAGTTCTGATTCTACATTCAAAGGTCTGACTGACCAAAGTTGACCTTGCTGTAAAATTGGCAAGGTCATTCAAAGGTCAATATTTGAACTTGAACAAACTTGGTAGCCCCCACCCACCCCGAGTTCTCGATGCTGCATATCCTATAAGCTCCATGGGAGCCTTTAGCAACATTTTTTTGCGACAAATTTTGATTGGTGCTCTTTACTATAGGTAACAACAAACAAATTTTGAGCTAAAATAAGAAAAAAAAATATACCATTTGTAGAAGGAAGCAACTTTGTGACCTTCTGTTTACTTTATGTTATGATGACAAAAAGTTTTGATATTTTCCTTAGTTATACCCCAAACAAAGGTTGTGGGTGCTTGTTAGAACTAAATCATTGAGGCGGTTCTAACGAGTACCCACAACCCATGTCTTGGAACAGAAATAAGAATGTGCTCCTGAAGAAAAATTATTAAATCTTGAGATTAGATCCCAATGTAAAATGGAAACATAAATGTTTTTGAACAAGTTGCCTCCTCTTGGATTGTATCCTTTGCCTGTAGAGTTTAGGACAAATATAAATAAAGACAAAATCTAAGTACTCTAAGCTTTATTTGTTCTCTTAATTATTAAGGATTGAAAAGACAAAATAGCAAAAACATGAAATGGGTGATATGAACAGTCATTAGCCCTCCTTGTTCCAGTGGACACTGTCTACCTAGGTAGGGAAGTAGGGGCCTGGTACATTAACCCATTTTTTACTGAAAGGAATTTTCCACTAGAGGTCCATGTCAAAATTAAGGGGTACCAGTTTGAAATAAATTTAGAAATTGATTTAAATTGGCTGAACAAATTGCATAAAGTGAAGTCCCTGATCAGACACTGCTGTATGCGGCTTCTTATCTGGGCCTGCACTGTTTGCTAATGACCTGGGGATTCTCAAATAAAATGGGTTAAAGCAAAATATCCATCCTTCAGGAGATCTTCCTTAAATCTTTTCTTTAAATGTAAAAATCCTAAAACTTCGTACACCTTGAGGACTTGCTGTACTCCTAAAATTTTAACAAATTTGTTTCTTGATCCAGCAAGGAGTCCAAAAGGTGCAGAAGGAATTGCAACGAGTGAAGACCCTGATCAGACTGCTCCTTAAGGAACAGTCTTATCTGGGTCTGCTGTACTGCTTGCTTAGGCCTGTCTATCTCAATACGTAGGATCATTACTGTATTCCACGACAAGAAGACAACCTATCTTACAAGAGATACGAAATCATATCATGGGACTAATAAAGGCTCAGATCAGATCTGTCTGCTGGAGACTTGTACTGACCCAAAGGTACACCACGAGTTTCTGAAATGGAGTCTTCCATATGTCAAAGCCAATACAATACATATACAAACACTATAAATCCGGATGAGACAGCCCAAGCCACCTACGTTGTTTAATATCATGTTAATGATTTTGCCTAATCTCCAAATTAATGAGAATGGGCATTAAGAAAATAAAAAATTACTCAAATCAAACTTAACAGAAGCAATAGCTAATCTAAGTTTTGACTGGGTCCTGTTGATCAACGGTTATTAATTTAACAAACTAATTATGAAGTGGTCAAAATGAAATGCAATCCATTTGTTTTTACGGAAATAAGAAAGTTACTCATTATTTCAGTGTAGGAGGGGTGAGTGTAGTAGACAATTTTCAGAATGGTGATGGTTAAGATTTAATGTAATGTTAACTACCCGGTAACATCACGAAAACACGCCTATATAATTTTGACCCCATTAAAGGTCATTTTTATATATTTATTAAAACTGGGGTTTACAGGGATATAAATTGTTTTTTCTTGTTTCTGTTCATAAACATAGATTGTTGGTACTTGTTAAAACCACCTCGCAGGGGTATTAATTCTTTTTCTTATTTCAGCTCATAAACATAGATTGTGGGTACTTGTTAGAATCCCCTCAGCGAGGCGGTTCTAACAAGTCCCCATAATCTATGTTTTGAGCAGAAATATGAAAAATATCGGAAGTTTTTCTCTGCAGAGTTTCGTTTTTTTTGGCAGTAAAATCTTCAGTATTATATTTGAATAAGAGTGTTTTCGTTATGCTGACTGTTTGCTATGAACAACTGGACCCTGGTTTGTGGACCCAGAAAACATGGCATGGCTGAAATATTTTCAAAACCAGAGAATTAATGGTCCTGAGCCGCTCACCTGAGTGCTAAAAGTTTATGGAGCCATTTCATTTCTGAGAAGAAGATTTTTAAAGGGTTTTTACCATGGTAGACATCTTGGGCATGTGACCTGATAATGGGCTCATTAGTTCCGGAGAAGATTTCTGGAGGGTTTTACCTTATATGTGCATGAAGGCCATAAAGGTCATGCAACCAAACTCATATTAATGAATTTAATTTTTTTTTGTTCCTAAAAGCTTTCATGTAACATTTGGTTAAAAATGGAGCAGTGGTTTCTGTGAAGAAATAAGTGTTTATTTTCACATCTGAATGACCTTAGGTCAAGGTCAGAGAATGACATTGACCTTTAATAGTCAAGTAGTTTCATCCACTCGACTAGCTAACTGCATCGACCAATGTTCAGATCACAGGTTGCAATAGTTTCTGAAAAATAGACAGTTTTTAATTTTTCCCCATACAAATGTCTATGCAACCAAATATGACATTGGCATAAAATAGGCTATGGTCATTCAGGGGTCATCATTTGAAAAAAGGGGTCATCATTTGAAAAAAAATCTACAAAGAACCCAAGTCCCCAATGCTACATATCAAGTTTCATGAAAATCGGCCTGTTGGTTCCGCTAAAGAAGGTTCTGAAGTGTTTTCACCTTATATGGCCATCATTGCCATATTGGTCATATGACCAAACTCAATTATTAATTTTCATTTTCTTGTTTCTATAAGCTTTTATGTAAAATTTGGTCCCAAACAGCCCAGAGCTTCCAGTGGAAAATAAGTTTTATTCTTCATTCTGAAAGACCTCAGGCCAATGATCTTGACCTTGAATACTCATGTAGTTTCATTCACTCGACTAGCTAACTGCATCTACCAATTTTCAGATCAGAGATTGCAATAGTTTCCGAAAAATACATAGTTTTGACTTTTCCCATAAAAAAGTCTATCTGAGTAAAAATGACTTTGGCGTAAAATAGGTCATGGTAATCCGAGGGTCATCATTTGAACAAATTACAATTGACCTGAATCCCCATTGCTACATACCAAGTTTCATGACAATCAGCCCTTTGATTTGCGAGAAGAAGATTTTTGAAGAGTTTTTATCTTATATGGGTAAAGCGGTCATCTTGGTCATGTGAACGAGCTCATTTAAATCAGTTTTCATTTCCTGGTTCCTAACGGTATTTATATGAAATTTGGATACAAATGGCTTATTGGTTTCTAAGGAAAATAAGTTTTAATTATCATATATGAATGACCTTGGGCCAAATTCAAAGAATGAATTTGACCTTGAAGATCACAGGCTGCAACAGTTTCCAAAAAATTAACAATTTTGACTTTTTTTTCCATACAAAAGTCTATGTGACCAAATTTGACCTTGGCATAAAACTGCTCAAGGTAATCCGAGTCATCATTTGAACATTTTTCCAGTCTACACTCAGAGACAATCAACCTACCAGTACTGTTAGTGCTTTGATTTGAAGATGAAAATATTTTTCTCATTGTGCATTCTGAACTAGTGATAAATAGCATCTATGATGCGGCTGAGATCGAGGCAAGGAAATCTCAGGCAAGTTTTCAGTTTATTTAAGTCTCATTCGAGGCTTTGCCTTGTTCCCACAGCTAGGCTTTCAGACCCTTACTGCAAGAACTGACATTTATAAAGATTGGAATGCCCTTCCCGATTCGATTATTTCGACGGCTGAAGGTGCTGAGGATTGTGTAGCTAGTTAGAGCTAGGGACTAACTTCCAATAACACAGGCCCTGGTGTATGAATGTCATTTAACGTGTCACCAGTAACAATTCTGATTCTGATTAAAGATTGACTGTATATAGAATTTATGTAAGAAAACACAATATTTTGCAAACAAATATATCCACTAATAAGAAAGCAATAACAAAATTATGAAAATCAATAACATGCTAAATATTTAAGTGGTCTACGGTAACATAAATAACAATAGTTAATCCTTTAGATGCAAGAAAAAAAAAAAAAAACGGATCTGAAAGTGTGGTGTGTTAATGTCATCTGTTGCGATTTTCATACAAACTTTTTCGAAATATTTTTGCAATAAGGCAAACAGTGTGGACCCTGATCAGACTGCTCCCAGAGAAGCAGTCTGATCTGGGTCGACACTGTTTGCAAAAATGACTTTTAAAGTTACCAGCAGATGACACAGCAGACAGCAACTGTTTTGATTGGTTAATAAAATTTCATATGAGTGAGCTCATGACAGAATATAAGAATCTGATATGGGGTTCTGTTGTAGCCTCGGTGCCGCTCAGCACGGTCATCTCGAGGGTTGGAAACGCCCATCTACAACAGAACCCCATATTGGATTCTTTTTCTTGCGCAACACCTCCCAAACATTTCCTTTTTATTTTGTAGTAAATAGCAGAACTACATACAGTATTTCTTTTCTTCTTTTAAAGACTTCACACAAAAGTCCTGTATTCAGTGTCCTTTGACAATAAATGTGTCAAATAATTATCATCCTTATTGATTTTTTTTATTTCGTTTTTTGCCTGTTAGTTTTGACACCTCGCACATGTATATTGTTTACAAAATAAAAGTAGTGTGGAAGTAGTGTATAGTGTGAATAGAATTGAAGCGCACTTATGTTTGTTGCCTGGGTCGGAACACTAGGGTCGGAACATAAATTTCTATCCCAAAGTAAAACCACGGATTTCCTTGTCTGGTGTGCAAGACATGTACTTATCACACAAGTGATGGAAAGGGTTTGGCGATACTGTGCATAAGCACAATACAGAGGACCCTCTTTATAACGACAGTATTTGTTCCCTAACAATTTATCCTTTTAAGAAATTTGCAGCTATAAAGAATCTTCATAAGTTGTTGAATTATAGGTAATAAAGGGCCTTTTCCCTTCAATTACACCAAGAAATATGTTGTGGATATTTTTCAGGATTGCCTCAGTGAGGCTATACCAATAAATATCCACATTTGTTTTGTTCAAGTAAGATATTCAATATTCTTTAATATCTCGATTAATCAGAGGATTCGTTCCATTGAAAGTGTATTTGAAACAAGTTTTGTCATTATCAAATGTCAGTATATTTTATTTGATTTGAGGTTTAGCGTCCCCGACACACTGTAAAGGTCATTTTGGAGACGTTGCTTCCAATTTTGTGGAACTTTTACCCGACAATGAGGTGAAATGACATCTAAGCCCTGCCGCCCAATGAAACCAATAGGGTTTATAAGCTTGGACGGGACTACTCTGACCGCTTTGCCTGGGCAGGCTTACCTCAGGCAGGCAGTCCTCACCTCTGTGGTTCTTTTTGTGTTCATGGAGATGTTGCACTGATGAGTTAGGAGGCCTTCATGCGGACTGAACAAATTATATGTCTAAATCGCGACGGAAGTAAGGGCGAGGATTGTGGCCACGTAAAATCGATTTAAGCCCCCAGTGGAAATCATTCCACTGACCCTTCCAAGGCGGTTCTTCTGTGGCGGTTTATTTATGGTGTTGTTTGTTACTTACTGTGTGTATCACTTGTGTCTTTTTATTTTGGATGGCCATATGGCCATTTTGTGGGAAAGTAACTGTCCTTATGGCCTTCCTTTGTTTAGGTTTCCATTATGGTCTGGTCGCTTAATGTTTGTGTTTCTTTCCCTTTGGTGTCTTTGATGGGTGGAGTAAGTTAATTGTATCGATTCCTGATCTTTGCTTTACTTCTACTTTACAGCCTTTAAGCGGTTTACCAGTATTCGTGTGCGGGGCGTTTTCAGCTTTGTGTGCTGGTCGGTTTCAGCTCTGCCTGGAAGCATCATCTATTTCTTCAAGCCCCGATGGGCGGGGGACAAAATGTCAGTATAAAGAAGGTTATATGTATTACCATAGCAGTGGCTCCCAAACATAAAAGGGAGACCTTCAAGCAGCATCTAGCCCAATGATACATTTGAAGAACATAAAGCAATATTTACATTCATAGTGCATTTATAGAAAACCCCCTATATAAAACTATGTACCAGAATGCACCCAGCAGGCACATGACGTAATTCTGACGTCACATCAACTTTGGTACAACGTCACGACGTTCATGCAACGTCACATCTACGTCGGTGCAACGTCATGACGTTGCACCGACGTTGATTTGACGTTGCCCTAGCGACTTGTGCCTGCCGGGCAATGTTGTTCATACCCAAATGAATACACTGACTCACATGATGACACAGCCCAGCGGGTCTTGAAGAAATAGTTGGCCTGCATGATGCTTCCATGCAGAGCTGAAACCAACCACACACGAGTACTTTTAAACTGCTTAGAGGATCAAAGCCTGCCCGGGCAAAGCGGTGCGAGACAGACTGTCCATGCTAATAAACCCTAATGGTTTCATTTGGAGACAGGGCTTGAGATGTCATTTCATCTCGGTGTCTGGTAAAAGTCCCACAAAATTGGAAGCAACATCTCCAAAATGACCTATACAGTGTTGATGGGGACGTTACAAACAAACAAACACATGATGTCACATGATCATTAAGTGAGGTCAAATTCTCTCCAATATGATTGGATGATTGCGACATCACGTCAACTGCGTTCTTCCTCTATTAAATACAGTCGTTTTCTTGTTCCAATTTTAGCCCACAAACTATTTTTTTTTCTTCCATAATGGATGAAAATAATGTCAATATGTAAATATATGATAAATAATGGCAATTTATTTAACATTCATTGGAGTAGGACTTTTACATGTATTGTATATATACACTTCACTTCAACAAAAATACAATCAGGATATAACAGTTTAATTAACTACATATCACAGGATCAACACTATAATAACACATCTGTGTGACATAGTGTAGTTTTTATATATCCGAAAAAGATATTTACCAGCATTTGAGTCCACCCCCGCTCATCAGACCTTGAAGAAGTAGATGAGGTGCATGATGCCTCCACGCAGAGCTGAAACCCACCACACACGAGTACTTGTAAACCATTTGGAGGATCTAAGTCTGCCCAGGCAAAGCGGTGCAAGTCGGACCGTCCATGCTTATAAACCCTATTGGTTTCATTGGGCGGCAGGCTTGAGATGTCATTTCATCTCAATGTCGGGTAAAAATCCCACAAAATTGGAAGCAAAGTCTCCAAAATTACCTTTACAGGGCGACAGGGCTTGAGATGTCAATTCATCCCAATGTCGGGAAAAAGTCCCACAAAATTGGAAGCAACCTCTCCAAAATGACCTATATGGTGTTGATTGGGATGTTAAACCTCAACTCAAACAAACCAGCATTTGTGACATTTTTCTTATTTATACTTCAGAGGTTGTCAGTGCTCATTACAACTGCCTCATTGATGCTGTTCTTGTGGGTGCTCACCAGAACCGCCTTACTGAGGCTGTTCTAACAAATATCCACAACCTGATTCTTAGAGGAGACACTAGAGCTGTCAGTGAAACTGACTAAGGCCCTGCAGAGCTATCAGAGGAGTTGGAATTAAGATGAAAACAAAATATGAAAAAAGCTGAATTGTTTAGTTTTTCAAAGGGCCATAACTCGTTGTGACCTTATGTTTAACGATTGGAATTAATGCGTTGGAAGGTTTGTAAGTTATTAAGAAACAAGAGGACCATGATGGTCCTATATCGCTCACCTGAGCTAACAGATTTGCATGTGTGTGCCCCGCGGGGCAATATATTGGTCCCAGGTCTAAAATTTGAACAATTTGGTAGAGGTCCACAAAAAATGAGCCTGCGCATAGCAAAATCTACAAGAAGGCTTGAGCTTCCAGCCAAGACTCAGATCAGCCTGCACATTCATATGGTCTGATCAGAGTCTTTGCTGATCGCATGTACCTATTATAGGCTAATATCTATGATAAGAGACATAGGCAAAAGGTCTTGTCATAGTGGATGGCAGGTTGATTTGAGTCTCTGTTGGTCGCACCGGTCTTATTGTAGGTTTTGTCATGCGCCGGCTCAAATATCAAAGGCATGGGCCTTCTGCTTTTAGACAAGGAGATTTTTTAAAGTTTTCCGTATACAAGTCTATGTAAAATCAGTGGGCCCTGGGGTGGGGCCATTTTTGGCCCCAGGGCTATAATTTGAACAATCTTGGTAGATGAAGCTTCATACCAAACACCAAAGACCTGGGCCTTCTGGTTTCAGACAAGAAGAATTTTAAAGGTTTTCCCTATATAAGCCTATGTAAAACGAGAAGGCCCTGGTGCGGGGGCATCTATGGCTCTATGGCTATACTTTGAACAATCTTTGTAGAGGTCCACAAGATGAAGCTTCCTAAACAGTGTCAAAGACCTGGGCCTTCTGATATAATTTCATCTCGATGTTGGGCAAAGTCCCACAAAACTAGAAGCAACGTCTCCAAAATGACCTGCACTGTGGTGACAGGGATGGTAAACCTCAAATCAATAAACAAGGGCAGGTAACTCCAAAGCGGTTTGTCTCATGCAGCCAAAATTCGAACTCTATGTAGACTGTATGTCCCTCCTGGTTATTTATTGATCAGAAATGGCGGAGAAAAAGTGGAGACGTCGTTTTCCCCATTATAAGTCTATGGAACCTTTTTGTTTCCATGGCAACCACAGCTCTGATCAAAACTGGTCCAAAACCTAATGCAGTCAATCCCCCAACCCAGTGATGCTGCATATAAAATTTGATTGGGATTGGCCAGCTAGTCACTTAGATATTCAAGTTCAAATGTGTGGACGACAGACGGAGGTTTTATGTTTGTTCTCATTTACTGAAAGTTTAAAAAAGATCAGATTAGAAACGGCTGAGAAAAGGTAGAGACACTATTTTTCACTAGTATTTATGCTCAAGGGCAGGTAATTTGAAAGTCTTTTGTCTCATGCGGCCCAAATTCGAACTAAACATAGACTGTAAGCTCCTTCTTGTTATCTGCAAGTTTGGTGAAGGTCAGGTTAGAAATAGTCAAGCAAAGCTGAAGACATCGTTTTCCAATTTTAAGTCTATGGGAAAATTTTTCACCCTCAAGGGGATGCAACTCGAAATCCGGGGTCAGATTCAAGCCAAAATCGAACTCAACATAGACTGTATGCCCTACCTGGTTATCTGCAAGTTTGATGAAGGTCAGGTTAGAAATAGCCAAGCAAAGTTGAAGACATCGTTTTCCCATTGTAAGTCTATGAAAAAAATTTTCACCCTCAAAGGGATGCAACTGGAAGTCCGGGGTCAGATTCAAGCCCAAATCGAACTCATTAGAGATTTTATGCTTATCCTCGTTTACCAAAAGTAACAAAAAGATCTGATCAAAAACAGTTGCAGAAAGCTAGATACACCATTTTTCGCTAATATTTATGGTCTATGGCCGGTAACCCAGAAGTCATTTGACCTGCGTGGCCCAAATTCAAACTCAACATAGACTGTATGCCCTTCCTGGTTATCTGCAAGTTTGATGAAGTTCTGATTTGAAATGGTCGAAAAAAGCTGGAGACGTCGTTTTCCTATTGTAAGTCTATGGGAAAATTTTTCACACTCAAGATACAACTGGAAAACCACTGGTCAGATTCAAGTCAACTTCGAACTCGCTCGAGATTTTACGCTTGTACTCTTTACCAAAAGTTGCAAAATGATCCAATCAAAATCGGCTGAGAAAAGCTGGCGACACCATTTTTCACTTACATTTATGCTCAAGGGCAGGTAACTCAGAAGCTGTTTGTCCCGTGCAGCCCAAATTTGAACTCAACGTAGATTGTAAGCCCCTCCTGGTTATCTGCAAGTTTGATGAAGATCGGATCAGCAATGGAGGAGAAAAAGTGGAAACGTCGTTTTCCCCATTATAAGTATATGGGAAAAAAATTCACGCTCAAGGGGATTTAACTGGAAAACGGCTGGTCAGATTCAAACCAAATTCGAACTTATCCGAGATTTTATGCTTGTCCTCGTTTATGAAAAGTTACAAAAAGATCAGATCATAAAAGGCTGAGAAAAGCTGGAGACACCATTTTTCACATATATTTATACTCAAGGGCAGGTAACTCCAAAGCTGTTTGTCCCATCCATCCCAAATATGAACTCGACGTAGACTGCAAGCCCCTCCTGGTTATCTGCAAGTTTGATGAAGATCGGATCGGAAATGGCCGAGAAAAAAGTGGCGACGTTTTCCCATTTATAAGTCTATGGTACCTTTTTGTTTCCATGGCAACCACAGTTCTGATCAAAACTGGTCCAAAACATAATGCAGTCAATCCCCTAACCCAGTGATGCTGCACATAAAATTTGATTGGGATTGGCCAGGCTCTTATAGCATAGATGTTGTGCTACAAACCGCATGCTGAGCCCAAGTCACATGCCCTTTGTTTATTTGTTTGAAATGAGGTTTAAGCTCTGACCTTCTAAGCTGTTTACCAGTACTCAAAATGTTTGATTGGTTCAGCTCTGCTCGGAAGCAACTTGCAGCCTAATGTTTTTCTCCAAGCTTTGATGGGAGTGGGGGCAGGTGTGTATGTGGGGTGAGTGGGGAGTGAGCACAACAAGCTTTTAATGTGCCCATAGAAAAATTCATATGAATTGTAGTTTCAATCTATTTATATTTAGTAGTTTGAAAGGAAAAGAAGCTTTTTGAAGGTATAGTCAAGCATCTTAATGCTTAGCACTCTGGGTAAAATATCAACAGATGACATTTTAAAATATTTCTCTTATTTTCCCAAAATTAGAAAATGTTATCAATTTGTTGTCTGCTGAATTTGCCCAGAATGTGGAAAACGTTTCAGAGGAGTGTTCAAAACTAGCTGATGGATAGAGGGAAGTCTGACAATAGGACCTGCCCATACTTGAAGCTGCCAAAGAGCCGTTGGTTGGCTCTGGTGAGCTGAAAACAAAAGTGGATCGAAAATCTGTTTTCTTTATATATAAAACAACAAAACATGAACTGGGAGTACTCACAGGAGCAAAATGTGCAACCAAAATAGGTTTCAAATGTTTCAGCAGCATAACTTTATCAAAATGTGTGCTGTACAGTTGGGATAAAAAAATCAATGACATACACATGCATACACGAATAAGATGGGCTGCATGCCATGCCAGTCGGACCGTCCATGCTTATAAACCCTATAGGTTTCATTGGGCAGCAGGGCTTGAGGTGTCATTTCATCTCAATGTTGGTTAAAAGTCCCACAAAATTGGAAGCGATGTCTCCAAAATGACCTTTACAGTGTTGCAAGGATGTTAAACCTAAAATCAAACAAACAAACAAACAAGAATAAGAAAAAAAAACATAATCTAACATAGGAAGTATTCAATATCCCAAGCAAAGAGAAGTTGTTAATAGTAAACACCCTACATCATCTTAATAAGTTCGTGTAATGACTACCCCTCTAAACCCCATAGTATGAAAAAGAGAAAACTGGGGTTTATGTTTGCATTATTTCTGCTCCAAGACATAGGTTGTTGGTACTTGTTCAGGAGGTTCCAATGAGCATGCACAACCTATGCCTGGAGTAAAAATAAGAAAAATATCACAAATTTTCATCAGAAAGGTAATCATTTTGGAGAAATGAAAGAATGCTGTATGTCACATGGATGTGTAATTGTAATGATAAGTATTGATGTGATGTGGATACTGAGAAAACAAAATCACCCCAACCCCCATACAAAAACATTTGACATAAATGTCAGCATAGATCAATACCTCACAATATCACATACAGAAACATATGACAGTTGGAAAAATACATGATCAACAACTGTCAACCCTTAAAACAGCACTGAAAATACAAGAGCAGATGACAATACTTTTATTCCGCAGAGAAAGTAAGGTTTGAGAACATTACAATAACACATCCGTGCGACATAGTGCATTTTTTCACAATTCCAAAATGGCTACATTTTGGATGAAAATCTGTGATTCTTTTCTTATTTATACTGCAAGCATAGGCTGTCGGTGCTCAATAGAACCACCTCATTGAGGCAATTCTAACCAGTACCCACAATTTATGTATTGGAGCAGTAATTAAGGAAAATAATGTATACCCCATAAACCTCAGTTTTCTCTGTAAAAAGTGGGTTTTAGGGGGTATTAAATTCACGGAGTGGTTCATGTGATGATATTTCCTGAATCACCTACCAATAGGAAGGTCACAAATACACCAAAATCTCTGCATAACATAATCATCTTAAGCAGAGACTGTGCTTGTTATACAACTGTGTTACATGAGCCAACACAAGACAAAACCTACAATAAGACATGTGCGCCCATCAAAGACTCACATCAGACTGTGCATCCATATAGTCTAACCAGAGACTTCTCTTGCTGCATGAAGAAGCACTGGGTCCTTAGCTATCCTTAGAGCGCACAACGAAGACTCTGATCAGACGGCATGGATGCGCAGGCTGATCTGAGTCTTCGTTGGGAGCACATGTATCATTGTAGGTTTTGTCATGCGCTGGCTCTTATAGAATCGAAAATATATCTGTACATTATATAGAAAACTGACAATTTAGGGTCATTTTTCTATATAATCTCTATAAATTTGGAATCCAAAAATACAACAATGATAATAGTAACAATAACAATACATGTAATACTAACCATCTGTATATTTTTGGGATCCATTATTCGCCGGTGTCGTATGCGAAACAATGTTATAATGAACATTGTTATAGACTGTCAAGCCATATGTTTCAGAAGAATAAGAAAAGAAAAACTCAGTTATTCAGTTGTTAATACTGTCTCCTAGTCATGATTTGGGCTTGTGTTTAAAAAGTATTCACTGTCCAAGGCAAAGAAACATCTGAATAAGCAGGAATATCATCTTGGGTGACGCCCTTCACTGCCAACTCATCTTTCACCCTGTCCAGGTAGCCAGGGTCTGGATAGCCAAACCTGAAACAAAATAAAACGTTTTATTCTTGAGTTTCGGAAATAGAACCTTCCAGCTTTGAATCTTCTCACACCCAATTTTTAAAATGGGGGTCGGTGGGTAGTGAAAGTTAAGTCAAAATCATTTACAGAATGACAAACAGTGTAGAACCACATCATGTTTACAAGTCCGTGTAATGAAAACTCCTCTAAACTCCACTTTATATAGAGAAAACTAGGGTTTATAGCAGTATACATTATTTTTGTTATTTCAACTCTTTTATTATTTCTGTTCTGGTCGTGGGTACTCGAACAAACCTCCCCAATAAGGCAGTTCTAACAAACACCCACACCTACATTTGGAGTATTAAAAAGACAGGTTCGCTCACCTGTGTGTCACTGTCTCGAGTACATTCTATTTTAAGCTCTGGTGGCCATCTTGTTCATCAGCAGAGTGTTTTTAGCTTATTTGGTAGGGAGTAACCTAGGCAACATTCCTGTAAACTTTGAATCAAATTGGCCTCAGGGTTAAGGTGGTGTTTCCATTTGAATCAAATTTACAATATTTTTCTATTTTTAGCTCCAGTGGCCCTTTTGTTCATCGGAGTGGGATCGTTTTAGCCTTTTTGGTAGAGAGTCATCCATCTAAGCAACATTGTCGCAAGGAACCTACATGCTAAATATAAAGGTTGTATCTCAAATGCTTCAAAAGTTATGACAAAGTAGGTCAAAGGTCAAGGTACTAAGTCAAGAGTTTTTAACGGTTGAGAAAACCTATGTGAACATACATGCCAAAAATGAAGGCTCTATCTCAAATGGTTCAAAAGTTATGATAAAGTAGGTCACAGGTCAAATCTTTATATGAGTGGGAAATAAAAGTCAAAAATGAGTTCCTTTAAGAGCAATGAAAACATTCATTAGAAAGAAAATGGGTCATACTACGTAGTTTCGGCAAATAAAGCCTCATCAGTGACCTTGTAATGGTCCGGCAATGAAAGCCAGAGGAAACATACTGCAAATTTGCGAATTTCGAACAGGCAGTCGATTCAAAGACTGATATAAATCAAAATGGGGTCCAAATAATTAAAAACCTGTCTAGAATATGAGTCTAAACCAATAATTTATTTCTGATTTCTCCGAATATTCACGCTGATCTTAAAAGACCAAAAGTAAAATATAAACTGCACTATGGTTGATGTACGGGGAGACGTTTTACGGCCGCCACACGGAACAACACCAGCTGCAGTGAAGGCAAATAAAAATCAAAAATGAGTTCCTTTAAGAGCAATGAAAACAAGGAGCAAGGGAAGCCCTTGTTCTAAGGAACCTACATGCCAAATATGAAGGCTCTATCTCAGATGGTTTAAAAGTTATGACAAAATAACCTACTGATCTACTTTTTGATTTGACATGACCCATATTGGAACTTAACTGAGAAATTGTCCAGATGATCTTTCTGAGTAAGTTTTATGATGATTTGACTTAAACTGTGGCCTCTTAGAGTGTTCAAAACGTTTATCTATGATTTGACCTGCTGACCTACTTTTTGACCCGACATGACCCATATTAAAAATTGACCAAGATATTGTCAATATGATCATTCTGAACAAATTTGATGATCTGACCAAAAGTGGGGCCTCTAGTGTGTTCACAAGATTTTTCAACAATCTGACCTACTGACCTACATATTGACCAGACATGACCCATATTCGAAATCGACCCGAGATATTGTCAAATGATCATTTTGAGCAAGTTTGATGATGATCGGACCAAAACTGTAGCCTCTAGTGTGTTCAGAGGGGTTTTCTTTGATTTGACCTACTGGCCTACTTTTTGACCTGACATGACCTGTATTCAAACTTGACCGAGAAATTGTCAAGATGATCATTCTGGGCAAGTTTAATGATGGTCGGACCATAACGGTAGCCTCCAGTGTGTTCACAAGGTTTTTCTCTGATTTGACCTACTGACCTACTTTTTGATCCAACATGACCCATATTCAAACTTGACCAAGACATTATCAAGATGATCATTCTGGGCATGTTTGATGATGATTGGACCAAAACTGTGGCCTCTAGTGTATTCACAAGGTTTTTCTATGCGCTACTTTGTGACCCGACATGACCCATATCAAATAAGACCAAGATATTATCAAGTTTATCATTCTGAGCAAGTTTGATGATAATTGGACCAAACCTGTGGCCTCTAGTGTGTTCAGAAGGTTTTTTCTATGATTTGACCTACTGACCTACTTTTTCACCAGACAACACCCATATTTGAACTTGACTGAGACATTGTCAAGATGATCATTCTGGACAAGGTTGATGATGATCGAACCAAAACTGTGGCCTCTAGTGTGTTCACAAGGTCTTACTCTGATTTGACCTACTGACCTACTTTTTGACCCGAAATGACCTATATTCGAACTTGACGGACATACTGTCAAGATAATCATTCTGGGCAAGTTTGATGATGATAGGACCAAAACTGTGGCCTCTAGTGTATTCACAATGTTTTATAATGATTTGACCTACTGACCTACTTTGTGACCCGACATGACCGATATTCGAACTTGACCCAGACATTGTTAAGACGATGATTCTGAGCAAGTTTGATGATGATCTGACCAAAACTGTGGCCTCTAGAGTGTTCACAAGGTTTTTCTATGATTTGACCTACTTATTGATCCAATATGACCCATATTCGAACTTGACCGAGATATTGTCAAGATGGTCATTCTGGGCAAGTTTGATGACGATCGGACCAAAACTTTGGCCTCTAGAGTGTTCACAAGGTTTTTTCCATGATTTGACCTACTGACCTACTTGTTGACCTGACAAGACCCATACTCAAACTTGGCCAAGATTTTATCAAGGCAATCATTCTGATTAAGTTTCACGATGATTTGACCTACTGACCTCATTTTTGACCGGACATGACCCATATTCAAACTTGAACACAGGAACCAACATCTTATGGTGGTTTAAGTTGTGTACAAGTTAAAGTCAAATCATAAATGAAACGGCTATTGTGCTGATAAGACCAAAGTAGGCAATTTGTGCCCTTTCAGGGGCCATAACTCTGGAACAGATGATGGGATATGGGTGGTTCAACAAAGGAACCAAGATCCTATGGTGCTTCAGGTTGTGTGTAGATTTGGTTAAAACTTTATCATAAACAAAACAGCTATCATGCAGACAAGACTAAAACAGCCAATTTTTGCCCTTTCAGGGGCCATATCTCTAGTACCCTTGATGTGATATACCTGGTTCAAGAAAGGAACCAAGATCTTGTGCAGGAACAATTGTGTGTAAGTGTGGTTAAAATCAAATGATAAATGAAACGACTATTGTAAAGATAATATCAAAATAGGAAATTTTTGCCTTTTCCGGAGCCATAACTCTAGTACCCATGATGGGATATGACTGGTTCAAGAAAGGAACCAAGATTTTGTGGTGGTACAAATTGTGTGCAAGTTTATTAAAAACCAAATCATAAATGAAACAGCTATCATGCAGACAAGATCAAAATAGGCAAATTTCGCCCTTTCAGGGGCCGTAACTCCGTAACAAATGATGAGCTATGGCTGGTTAAAGAAAGGAACCAAGACCTCATGGTTGTACAAGTTCTTTGCAAGTCTGGTTAAAATCAAATCATAAATGAAGATGCTATCGTGCGGACAAGAAATTGTTTACGCACGCACGGACGAAATGTGATCACAAAAGTTCACCTTGTCACTACGTGACAGGTGAGCTAAAAATATCATAAATTTTATCAGAAAAGTCATCACTTTGGAGATATGTAAGAATGCACTATGTTGCATGTGCTAACGTAATGAGACAGTTAAAATGTATTCAGGAACAGCAATGATCATATCACGTTAACAAGTCCCTGTAATGAACAACCCTTAAAACCCCACTTTATATAAACAAGAGGGGATCAGGGGTTACCTGTACATTATTTTCCATATTTCTGCTCCAAGACATCTGTTGTGAGTACTCGTTAGAACTGCCTCATTGAGGTGGTTCTAACAAGCGACCACATTATAATAGTTCGTCTGTCATTACTGACTATGACCAATCTTAATCATATTTGAGAGATACTACTATTTGTGTGTTCTAAGATGGCTGATGAAGCGTTCTAGCTCTGAACTGTCCGTCGCATATACAGTAGCAGAGGCAAGAGGAAGACAGCCAAGTTGGTGGTGCCTAAGCGCTGGCTTTGCGCTGTGTGCGTTTCTGCTCAGCTTCACTGATTCTTTTTGCCTCATATTCATTGGCACCCCTTCTGATGAGACCTCTCCACTTTGCTCGGTCCTGAGCAATTTGTTCCCGCGACTCTGCTGGAATGTTGATTTGTTTGTTTGATTTGAGGTTTAACGTCCCCGTCAACACTGTAAAGGTCATTTTGGAGACGTTGCTTTCAATTTTGTGGGACTTTTACCCGACATTGAGATGAAATGACATCTCAAGCCTTGTCGCCCAATGACACCAATAGGGTTTATTAGCATGGACGGTCCGCCTCGCACCGCAGTTCCTGGACATGCTTAGATCCTCTTAGCGGTTTACCAGTACTTGTGTGGGGGCCGGATTCAGCTCTGCGTGGAAGCATCATGCAGCCCATATATTTCTTCAAGCCCCTATGGGCCAGGGCCGGTTGGAATGTTGAAGTCCCTGAGTGGGGCTTTGAGGGTGTCCTTGTAGCGCTTCTTTGGAGCGTTTGCCCATTTCTAGTTCTCCATAGTGAATGTCCTTGGTAAACGTTCCTTAGGCATTCTGGTAACATGGCCTGTCCTTCTTAACTGTTCTAATTTCAGATGAGTAAGTACACTTTGCATCCCTGCCCTGTTCAGGAATTCCGTGTCTGGAATCCTGTCTTGCCACTTAATATTTAACAATTGTCTAAGACAGCTTGTATGGAAGTGATTCAGTCTTTTGGGGTGCCGTTGGTAAACAGTCCATGTTTCACAAGCATACAATAGTATTGGCAGCACCACGGCTATGTAGACTTTCAGTTTTGTGTCAAGTCTGATTCCACTTCGATCCCAGACACTACCACGTAGTTGGTTAAATACTGCACTAGCTTTGGCAATCCTGGCATTGACTTCATCATCAGATGACAGTGTGCTCCCAAGGTAGGTGAACTTGTCTAGCACTTGCAATCTTTGACCTTTCACTATGATGGTTAGCTCTTTGTAAGGCTTGCCAGGTGCTGGCTGATAGTCTACTCCAGTCCTTTTTATGCTGAATGTGAGATCGAAGCTATCACAGGAGTCGGATACTTGATCTATACCTTTTTGCGTCTTCTCTTCTGTTGGAGCACATTTTGCCATGTCATCATCAAAGAGGAACTCATCTAGCACCACTTTCTGCACCTTGGATTTGACTTGCAACCTTCTGAGATTGAAAAGCTTCCCATCAAAGCGATACCTAATAGGTATGACATTGTCACCATCCTGAAAATCATCTGTGAGCAAGGCAGAAAACATCATGCTGAACAGTGTTGGGGCTAACGCTCAGCCTTGCTTGACTCCATTTGTCACAGGGAATGGATATGAAAACTCACCATCATTTTGGAGCCGTGCAAGCATACCATCGTGGAACTGTCTCACCATTGCTATGAACTTGGGTGGACAGCCAAACTTCACCTTGATCTTCCAAAGACCCTCACGACTGACTGTGCAAAATGCTTTGGTGAGGTCAACAAATGTCTTGTATAGGTCCATGTTCTGTTCCTGGCATTTCTCTTGCAGCTGCCTTGCTGTGAAGATCATGTCAATTGTTCCTCTATCCCTGCTTAACCCAAATGGCTTTTTGGTAGAAGTCCTGACTGTTCAAGGTGTTCATTCAGTCTGTTAAGTAGGAATCTTGCAAGGTCTTTTTCAGCAATTGACAATAAAGAGATGCCACGGTGATTGTCACATATCTGAGGGTTCCCTTTCCGTCTGAATACTCAATAGGTAGATAATTGAAGCATCCTTGAATACATGAGGGATGGCTTCTTTTCTCCACATAATATGAGATTGCTTTGCAACTAGAGTACCACCTGCTCTGTAAATCTCAGCAGGTATTTCATCTGGTTCTTGGGCCTTGCCAGATGCCAGAAGTTTTATTGCTTTCACGGTTCCAGTAAAGGTTGAGAACTTTTCATGCAGCAGATTACATTCAACCTGTGGTAGTCTGTTGACAGGATCATCATTGATAGAGGATGAACGATTAAGAACACTATCAAAGTGTTAAGCCCATCTTTTCGACATAGCCTATTTGTCAGTCAGAAGACTAGTCCCATCTGCACTGAGGAAAGGAGTGGTTTCTGAGCTCTGGAGACAATAAACTGTCTTTAGTGCATCAAGCACCCACAACATATGTTTAGAATACAAAGGAATAAAGTATCACAAATTTTCGTCTGAAAATTTACCATTATGGAGAGTTCGAAGAATGTACTATGAAGGTAGAATGGACTAATGACATTAATGACACAACACAACCAGCTCACACCAAAGAAAGAAGAGAAAAATTTAGCAACATGAAGGCAAACACACAAAACAAAACAAAACAACTTTATTAGTCGTCTCATTTTTATATGCACTGTTTGCGTAGGTACCAGACCACAAGTTTGAAATGGTTGTGATGAAAGTGTACCCCCTTATGGACAGATCACTGTTTTGCACCAGGAAAACACACCTATGTGTGATAGAAATATCTTCCATAGTTCCATGAAGAGCCCTTTTCATATGCATATTTATGATATTTTTTTTTATTTCTGCTTCAACCATAAATTGTGGGTTCCAGCTAGTACTCGTAGCTACAGTCTGTGCTGATGAAAAAAGGCGTGTTGATAATGCTAAAATGGCAATAAATCTCTATAACGTTTATTTTTCAGGAAATAAAATTTGATATTTTTCTTATTTCTAGCAAGTACTTTAAGCAAAAATAAGTAATATCCCGGTAAATAAAAATAAAAAATGAGTTCCTTTAAGAGCAATGAAAACATTCACAAGAAAGAAGATGGGTCATACTACGTAGTTTCGGCTAATATAAAGCCTCATCAGTGACCCTGTAATGATCCAGCAAAGAAAGCCAGAGGAAACATACTGCAATTTTGCGAATTTCGAATAGGCAGTCGATTCAAAGACTGATATAAATCAAAATATGATCCAAATAATTAAAAACCTGTCTAGAATATGAGTCTAAACCAATAATTTATTCCGATTTCTCAGAACATTCACGCTGATCTCAAAGGACCAAAAGTAAAATATAAACTGCACTATGGTTGATGTACGGGGAGACGTTTTACGGCCGCCACACGGCACTTTTCGTTTTATAAAGCTAGCCAGTCTGGCCCAGAAAACACCTACACTTCATATTTTCCAGTTCTGTGGCGTATTCCTTGCTTCCAAAGGATAACCCTTTCATAGAACATATTTAAGAGGGTCTGCATTACACAGACTTGATATTTCCATTAGTGTCTGTTGTTTCATGTTTGTGTTTCTTTCCCTTTGGTGTCTCTGATGGGAGCCCTTGGTTAATTGTATCGATTCCTGATCATTGCCTTCACTTCTATTTTGTAAACGGGATGGAATATCTACCCCTCACACCCATATAGGATTCTTTTTCTTGCATACCTTCCATTTCTCGGCGCGGATGTTAATGCTGCAGTCACTTCGGTTACTGACGTCCGCCATATTGTGATGACACTACAGGGATGTTTAGTGATGTCACGTAAATGGCTGTGATGTCAACCTTAACGACGGCGCATATGAGGTCGTTTTCAACCAGTGCATTAATCAAACACGCAATTTGGGAGTAAGAACACCAGGTCAAGAAAATAATTTCTATCCCAAGCTAAAACTATAGATTTCCTTATTGGGGTGCAAGAAAATAACGTGTACTACTATAAACTCCATCTTTCTGCATATAATATAAAGTGAGGTTTACAAGGGTGTTCACTACACAGACTTTTTATAATTGAGCCGGCGCATGACAAAACCAAAAAAAAGACTGGTGCTACCAGCAGAGACTCAAATCTTCCTGCGCATCCATCTACTAAGACCTTTTACTTATGTGTCTTTGCTTAGATATAAGCCTAGCACATGCGATCAGCGAAGACTCTGATCTGACTCCACAAATGCGCAGGCTGATCTGAGTCTTCGCTGGTCGCCCAAGCCTTCTTGTAGGTTTTGTCCTGCACTGGCTCATATACTATAGAGACAAGTGGGGCTTATGCGGGTAAACATCATTTTCTTTATTTCTGCTCCATGACGTTGTTGTTGGTACTCTATAGAAACCTACGTTTTGAGTAAAAATAAGAAAGTCTCACAAATTTTGATCAGAAAAAAAGTTCGTTTTGAATATGAAAAAAATACACAAGGATGAGATATCATTATTATGAGGGTTACTCCAAAAGCGGATAATTTGCTACCTTTCTCTCTATGTATCTATGTATATAATATGTTTGATTGGGTGCTCATAAAATGGCCTTATAAATCTATATATGACAAAATCTTCCGACTCAATAGTCCTAGATAGACCTACATTGGGACTATGAGGGGTCTGGTTTGTTTTAGTTAAGGTTTACCAAAACATCCTGTGAGAGAGCGAGTGTTTGCGGTTTACATCCCATCAACAGCTAAGGACATACAAATATGGACCCTCGGTTTAAAGCCTCCTCCGAATGTCTGGAGAAGCCCCGGATCGATCCTGCGACTAAAACAAGAGGGCCATGATGGCCCTGGATCCCTCACCTGATCCATAGAGTAACAAGTGGGCCCCGGATAGGGCCATTATTGACCCCAGGGCTATAATGTGCATAATGTTGAGGGAGATCTAAAAAGGTGAAGCTTCATACCATGATCAACAAAGGCTATGATTTGAACAATCTTGGCAAAGGTCCACTAGATGAAGCTACACACCAAATATCAAAGACCTGGGCCTTGGAGTTTCAGAGAAGATTTTTTAAAGCTATTCCCTATATAAGCCTATGTAAAACCAAATGGCCCTGGGCGGGGGCATTTTTAACCTCAGGGCTAAAATTTAAACAATCTTGATAGAAGTCCACTAGATGAAGCTTCACATCAAATATCAAAGACTTGGACCTTGCTGTTTCAGAGCAGAAGATTTTCAAAGATTATCTCAATATTAGTCATGTAAAACCGGGACGGGGGCATTTGTGGCCCGAGGGCTATAATTTGAACAATCTTGGTAGAAGTCAACTAGATGAAGCTCCATACCAAATATCAAAGACATGGGACTTGTAGTTTCAGAGAAGAAGATTTTTAAAGATTTCCCTATATAAGTCTATATAAAACCAAAAATGGTCTTGGGGCGGGGGCATTTTTGGCCCCAGGGCTATAATATGAATAATCTTGAAAGAGGTCCTCTAGATGAAATTTCACACCACATATCAAAGACCTGTAATTTCACAGAAGATGATTTTTAAAGATTTTCCCTATATAAGTCTATGTAAAACCAAAGGGCCCGAGGCGGGGGCAATTTTGGTCTCAGGGCTATAATTTGAACAATCTTGGTAGAGGTCCACTAGATGAAGCTTCATACGAAATATCGAAGACGTAGGCCTTGTGGTTTCAGAGAAGAAGATTTTTCAAGATTTTCCCTATATAAGTCTATGTAAAACCAAAGGGCCCCAGAGCGGGAGCATTTTTGGCCCCAGGGCTATAATTTGAACAATCTTGGTATAGGTCCACAAGATGAAGCTTCATAACAAATATCAAAGACCTGGGCCTTTTGGTTTCAGAGAAGAAGATTTTTTAAGGACTTTCCCTATATTAGCCCATGTAAAGCCAAAGGGCCCCGGGGTTGGGCCATTTTTGGCCCCAGCACTATAGTTTGAACAATATTTGTAGGGATCTACTAGATGAAGCTTCATACCAAATATCAAAGACATGGGCCTTGCGGTTTCAGAGCAGAAGATTTTTTAAAGATTTCCCTATATAAGTCTATGTAAAACCAAATGGTCTCAGAGCGGGGGGATTTTTGCCCCAGGGCTATAATTTGAACAATATTGATAGAGGCCCGAGGCGGGGGAATTTTTGGTCTCAGGGCTATAATTTGAACAATCTTGGTAGAGGTCCACTAGATGAAATTTCACACCAAATATCAAAGACCTAGGCCTTGTGGTTTCAGAGAAGAAGATTTTTCAAGATTATCCCTATATAAGTCTATGTAAAACCAAAGGGCCCCAGAGCGGGGGCACTTTTGGCCCCAGGGCTATAATTTGAACAATCTTGGTGGTGGTCCACTAGATGAAGCTTCATACCAAGTAGCAAAGACCTGGGCCTTGCAGTTTCAGAGGAGAAGATTTTTAAAGATTTTCCCTATATAATCCTATGTAAAACCAAAGGGATCCGGGGCGGGAACATTTTTGGCCACAGCACTATAATTTGAACAATCTTGGTAGGGGTACACCAGTTGAAGCTTCATACCCAATATCAAAGACCTGGGCCTTGTGGTTTCAGAGAAGATTTTTTAAGTTTTCGGTGAAAAAAATCTATTTTTGGCTTCTGTGAACTAGATGTGCAATGGACCAGAACCTTTTGAACAGCTTTGAAAGGGGACCACCTAAGGATCATTCCTGTGAAGTTTGGTCAAAATCCGATCAGTGGTTAAGGAGGAGATGTCGTTTAAAGAAATTGTTTACAGATGGACGCACGCATGCATGGACGCAGGACGGACAAAAAGTGATCCCAAAAGCTCACCTCGTCACTATGTTTACCTAACCACACTTTTTTCTGGGCCCATTCTCTTGCCAGAAATTACACATTCTATTGCCATAAACTGACGACTGCTCTTCCTGAATCAGTGGAATGGGAAGAATGATTGTAGAAATCATTTCATGATCAATCCTCATGAAAGATTGTTTCCAACATTTTGGTGCTCAGCTCACTTAGCTACTTTGTCCTGCTCATAAATATGAGGCCTGTTCCAATGACACTTTCATTGTTTCTCTTTAACTGCAAATGTTAAAATGATTTTGACTTTGTCCTGTCCCTGAAAATGCTCTCACTCTGCCCTGCCCCTGAAAATGCTCTCACTCTAGCTGAATACAGGTTTTTAGCCGGTCAATCCACTTTAAAAAGCATTTTCATACTCTCTTATGGGGACATCAGATACTTTTAAAGCGCAGATACAAGGGCATTTATTGAATTACATTTCTTTCCAGATAGATGATATTTGAGTTTTGGAACCAGAAAATAGTTGCAGGGGGGGGGGGGGGGGTCAGGGGTCATGAAAATGGAGGATGTAGTAGGACGGTGATCTTATCTGACTCCAAAACAAGAGCACCGCATGCGGGTGCCAACGCTCGGCTGCAGTTTCTTTCTAACAAACATTCTAAGTCAAAAAAGCGCCAAAACTGTGCCAAAAATATTTTGAGGGTTACCTCACCTATTGGTATGAGTTCCCCTTTTCATAATGAACAACTATTCCGAGTTTCAAGTAAATCTGTTCGGTAATGACAGAGATATTACAAAATGTCCAAGTTTTTGCAAAAATTCAATCGAAAAAGGGGCATAACTGTGCCAAAAATATTTTGAGAGTTACCTCACCTATTGATAGGAGTTCCCCTTTTCATAATGAACAACTTATCCGTGTTTCAAGTAAATATGTTCAGTAATGACAGAGATATTACAAAATGTCCAAGTTTTTGCACTACGACGACGCAGACGACGCCAGAGCTATGAAAATACCTCGTCGTTTTCTTTGAAAACAGCCGAGCTAAAAATGCAATCACAAAGTGCGTAAGAGTCAGTTTTATGACAGAGGATTTCGTATTCTTCAATTTTCTTAGAACAACATTTTTACAGAACTTTGCTGTGGCAGTTTTGGCTTTTGGCATGATTGGCCCTTATCATAGCAGATAAATATATACAAAACCTTCTTTGCTGTTCATATTCCTCTAGCAATAAATGGACGTCTCGCGTTTTTGGTGACCCAAATTCAGTTGGAACACTTTTGCTTTGGTCCAATATAATAGACCAGTGACTAAATTGTCAAAAGCTTTATTGCTACATTTTGGAAACATTTTCAGAAGTTTTGTTTTGCATAGGCTATACGAGTTCCTTTTTGTTCATCTGTAACCCTCTTGCATTTATTTTCTTAAGTTGTTAATGTTTCTTTTAAATACCATGAACTGGTAATGAAAAGTGTGTCACCGGGCTAATTGCATCAATGTGAATTGGGCATCTTTTTCTAAGATATTGCGGATTTTTTCGATGTCACTTTTAGTTGCTGTTGTTGCAAGGTGACCTGTGTGAGCAGCATCATTAAGTTGCTGCTGCCCGTTCCTAAGTTTAGCTACTGACTCTGACAGCAAATCGCCCTGTTACACATTTGTTCCTCACCATTGATATCGCATACCTCACTCTGGTTGTCTACATGTTTTATACTGAGTTGTGACCTACTTTTTATAAAGGCCCTAATTTCAAGCACATTATAAGAATCATACATTGGTGTGAGGAGTGGAACGAAAAATCCGTCCCGAGATGTCGGACAGTGATCCCGAGGGACGGATTTTTCTGTCCATCCCTCACGCCAATGTAGGATTCTTTTTCTTGCATACCTTCCGTTTCTGAGCGTGGGCTACTGCAGTCACTACTGATGCCGACGTCCGCCATATTGTGATGATACTACAGGAATGTTTAATTGCGTCACGTTACGTGCTGTGACGTCAACCTTAACGACGGCGCACATGAGGTCGTATTCAACAAGTGCATTTATCAAATACGTGCGAACATTCCATTTTGGGTAAGAACACAAGGGTTAGAACAGAATTTCTATCCCAAGCGAAAACTATGGATTTCCTTATCTGGTGTGCAAGAATTTGTTAGTTCTTACCCAAGTTGTTTTGTGTACAGGGTAATGAATAAGCTATGAGGACATATATACATAAAAAGATCAGTGAAGTTATGTGAAAGATTTTTTTATCTATGTTTTTCTTTAGCGCTGACTTTATCAGCACAAGTTTGTTTTCAGCACACATTGCACGACTGGTGTGAAATAAGACTACATTGACATTACATTTGGAACAACCCTCGACTAAAACGCCAAGGACTCCATACGTGTAACGTTATGGGACGTATCTAACCAATTTGCATCGGATTACCCAATTAAATACATGACACTTTTTCATTCTCAGACGCGATGTCATATGATAAACAAGTCTTTGTAATAAACACCCCTAAAAACCCACTTTTTAAGAGACAACTGGGGTTAAGGAGGTATTTATCTTAGACAAAGGTTGTGGGTGCTCGTTGGTTGCGAGGCAGTTCTAGCAAGCACCCACAACCTAGTCGGTTCTTACGAGCACCCACAACCTATGTTTTGAGTATGAATATAAATACTATAACAATTAAAAATAAAAAATGAGTTCCTTTAAGAGCAATGAAAACCTTGTTCAGAAAATTAAGTTTTGGAGATATGAAAGACTATGTTAGACAGGTTTGTTATTATATTGAACTTACTGTGCATGTGGTTTGGGGTTGGTTTTATGGTGTATATCATTCCAGGTGATCACTCCCTCCTGGCCTGTGGTCCTGGAGCTGCCGATAGTAAACACAAGTTTTCTCTCAAAGGCTACCCGCAACATCTTGCACACCTCCCGTCCCTCCCTGTTGTCTGGTAGGAAGGCAGTTCTTGTGATACCTTTATATGGTTTGCCTGGACTGGGATGATCTGACTGTAGGTACAAGAAAATAGGTAAATTGAGCATAGTTTTTGTCTGTTATGTTTGAATTGAGGGTAATATCCCCGTTTACACTATTAAGATCATTTTGGAGATGCTGCTGCCCATTTTGTTGGACTTTTACCAGACACTGAGATGAAATGACTTCTCAAGTCCTGCCGCCTAATGAAACCAAAAGGCTTATATGCATTGGATGGTCTGACTCTTATCACTTTGCCTGAGCAGGCTTAGTCCTTCAAAGCGGTTTACCAATACTCATGTATGGCAGTTACAGTTCTGCGTTGAAGCACCATGCTGTCCAATCTATTTCTTCAAGCTCGGATTGGAGGTGGCAAATTTAAGCCTGGTCAAAAGGAACCCTGTCTTCAGTATTTGATCAGGCAAGATGCAAACAGACCTGATCGGTTATGCAGACTACCAAGAGCTGAAATTTTAGATCTAGAAACTAGCAACAATGTACTGTCTAATCAGTGAACACTAGGGTGCTGATAGGGCTGGTCTGCACCTTTGTTATTCCTGAATAATAATAAAAGCACTGAGAGTACTGGTGGGTCGATTGTCTCTGAATGTAGATTGGGACAATGGGCCTGAACGGGGACTTAGACTATTTCCTTTAACCCATAAATTCCTGTACTGTAAGAAAACCATAAAACCCTGATCAGAAAATTTTCGTCATCTGACCCTTATATTCCTGTACTATAAGCAAACATTGTAGACTTGATCAGATGCCGCATTCTGTGTTGTATGACCTGGGTCTACACTGTTTGCCAAACCCAACCCATGATTGCAGCCCAGATTCTACAGATAACCCGTTGACCTCACTACGATAAAATTCTGAAAAGAAGTTACATGCCAGTGATAGTCACGTGGACTCCACCACTAAAAGGGGTTTTGATTTCATAACTTTGGGTCGTATAAACCAATCGACCCCTCAAAAAAGGTTTTCTCATGGCACACTGAATGATGAAGCTGGACTTATCTTTATCTTTATAGAAGGGAATGAAAAATACGAACATCAACAAAAATAAAATAAAAATAAAATACCAGAAATAGCTAGTTAGTCACTGTAATGCAAACGATTTAGCTAGAGAATAACCACAAGACATAGGATGCATCACGTAAACAAGTCCATGTAATGAACATCCCTATAAACCCCAATTTATATTGTGAGAAAACTGTGGTTTACAGGGCTATACATAATTTTTCTTATTTTTGCTCCAAGACAGAGTTTGTGGGTACTCGTTAGTACTGCCTCAATGGGGCGTTTTACAAGCACCCATCTGTTTGAAGTATCAATAAGAAAAAACTGTCATCAGAAAAAATTACCGTTCAGGAGAAATTAACCCATATATGACAATGGAATCTTCCATCTTATAAATTTGGAGATGTCCATTTTCAATTATAGGGGTGTCAGATTTGTTTTGTTTAATGTAAGCTGTACAAAAATGTATATTCTTTGAGCAAACAGTGAAGACCCAGATCAGACGCCGCGTTCTGCGGCGTCTGATCTGGGTCTACACTGTTTGCCAACGTCCCAAAAAAGGGCCACTAGGCATATATGGGTTAAAGAGTGCAGTATGTCTCATGGATCTTAATGGTTTGAAATTTCTCAAGAGTATCAGAACTTCGAACATGTGTTGCTATGTCACTCTATAACATTAAACCTGAGAAGCTATTTTTTTTTAAAATCTATTTTTGGTTTTAGTATAAATAATTTTGCATTTTGTGCTGATTTTAGGTTAAAGTTGTGCCTGTGCTTTGCTATTTTGGAATTTATTTTTCATGTACACTGGAAATGATGGGTCATTTATGGATTTATACATGAGAATTGACTTTCTGTACATTACTCCTTGTCAAAGAACATCCAATTTAGTTCTTTAAATGATTCCTTTGACGGGGTATCGAACTTTTGTGTAAAATTGTTCTGGCAGACATCATTCCAGTCAATTAAGAAATGACAATTATTTTTCTGCTGTTCATGAAAGTATGAATGCAGTGGGCTGCGTGCAAAGTAAATGAGCCCCAAATGGGTTCATGTAAACTTTGCTAGTGACCCACTGTCGTTCATACTTTCATGAAAAGCAGAAAAATTAAGTTTATTTTTTTATATTTGCATTCTTTGGCCCTTATCACTGGGCGAAAAATGCTTATAGGACAAACTTTTTAAGCTGGAAAACATTTACACACTGTTTTTTTTTTTTACAAAGAGCAGAACATTGTTGAACTCACCAACGCCCGTAGAGAACCATGGTTTAGAATGACGTCACTTGACGGCACTGAAAATCATGTGACTCTATATGTTCATGGAAGTATGAACTACATTGTTTTCTATAATTTACATTAGACTTTACACTGGGAATGTAAATAATAAAGTATGAACAGCATTATGTCCCAATAGTTCAATAAATGTTTCTCTGAAAATACACTGAGAATATAAAATATAAAGGCTAAATATATAGTATATATAAATGTATAAAAGTTTAAATATATGCATTTCAGTATCTTAAGTGGAATATAATACAATGATTACATTCAAATACAGTTGTTAACTAGAAATGTGTCAATACAACACAAATGCCCCCGCCCAGGGACCTACCTCACACCCATCACCTTAAGGTCATGCGTTAGGGGTGGGGTTATGGCTGAATGAAACTTTTGACATGTATCTATCATAATTCCAAATATGTAGCAAATTATCACACGGTTCAAGAAATATGAGCTCTCAAAAATATGATATAAAAAGTTTCTATGTCTGTGACCTTGACCTTCAGTTAAGGGGTATGACTCAATGAAACTTTGGACCTGCAACTATTGTCATACCAAATATGAAGCAAATCCATTATAGAGTTTGGAAAATATAAGCTATTAACATGCTTAATTTTGAAAATTTCTATGTCTGCAACCTTGCCCTTGAAGTCATAGGCATGGGTGGGGGTATTACTGAATAAATCTTGGGACCTGCATCTATCATTAAACCAAATATGAACCAAATGAATCATAAAAGTAAAAGTTCAACTTGGTACAAATACCTTAACCTGAGTGTTAAACATTAAAAATTTCTAAGTCCGTGACTTTTACCTCGAGACCATGGGTAGGTTTGGGGGTATTGCTGGATAAAACTTTGGACCCATATCTATCATCATACTAAATATAAACCACATCCATTGCATGGTTTGAAAAATATGAGCTCAAGTTCTACCCTGACCAAAAACCTTAACCTGAGTGTTAAACATTAAAAATTTCTAAGTCCGTGACCTTGACCTAGAGACTATTGGTAGGTGCGGGGGTATTGCTGGATAAAACTTTGGACCCATATCTATCATCATACTAAATATAAACCACATCCATTGCATGGTTTGAAAAATATGAGCTCAAGTTCTACCCTGACCAAAAACCTTAACCTGAGTCTAACAGGATTAGAAGCTTCCGTGGTGTAGTGGTTACGCTACTCGTCTTGTAAACCAGGGGTCGCAGGATCGATCCCGGGCTTCTCCAGACTTTCGGATGAGTCTTTAAACCGAGGTCCCGTCTCCGTATGACCTTAGCTGTTGGTGGGACGTAACACTCAAACACTCTAACAGGATTACGTACATACGTACACACTTTCATACAGAAGGACGTACATTCGGACGCACGTAGCACGTACCCACATATGGAAAACCTAAAAACTATCTGCCCCCGGCATCATATGATGCTGGGGCATAAAAACTTTTTTTGTAAAATCATAGACGAATGTCACTTCAATCTAAGTTACATTTATGTTTATATGCTGCAGGTCTCCATGGTATATTGGGTAAGGGTGCTGTCACTGAACTCGGTCAATTAAAGACAAATGTCACTTCAATCTAAGTTAAATGTATGTTTATGTGCAACATGCCTCCATGGTTCATGGGTAAGACTGCTGCCACTGAACTCAGTGGTTGCGCCAGATGATAACATTCAGATGCAGCGGTTCGAAGACTTTCTTTCAAATCCAAGACAAATGTCAATTCAAAACCAGTGCTTCAGCTGAAGTGCACGACCCGCCGGATGCTTTTAGCTTTATGAGTGCTACCATATATGGATATAGCGGCCATTTTGGTCATGTGACCTGGACCTAAAACGGTTCCCCCAATAAATGCGCCTTATCGTAAGGAGCTAAAATATATCTTATACTTTAGTACTGTATTCTGAATCGTTTGCAGGATAAAATGCATTCTTACTTTTCCAATACAAAAGCATATGTGTCAAGTTTGACCTAGGCACAAAGAATGTCAAGGTCAACTCAGGGTCACCAGTTTAGCACTTTATGATGGGCCTACGTCCCAGATGCTATTTATCAAGTTTCGTGGAAATCTGCCCAGTGGTTCTGGAGAAGACTATTTTTGAAGGGTTTTTAACATATATGGCTTGGCGGCCATATTGGTCATGTGACCTGGACCCCATGAGCAAATTTTGGTTTTACCAATCTCATAGAGGCTCCATATGAAATTTGACTTCAATCGGCCCAACGGTTTCCGAGGAGAAGCAGTTCGAAAATTTTCACATTTTTCGCCTCGGCGAGGCTATACTTAATGGAATGTAATATTTGGCAAGTTCATTGGTTAGATCTCATTGATATCTATCAGTATGCCAAAAATATTTTAAATATTCCAATCGGTTAAGTCACTCTCACCAATTTTCACAAACGGGTTATGGACAGACAGACAGACTGACAGAATGACACGATGATTTTAGGGCACTCTTAGAAAATCAACAGACTTCAGTCTGCGGGTCGTGCAACAAGTTACATTTAGGGATATCGGGGTGGTAAATCAGCTGTTTTACAGTCAGAAATTTCATTTTACGGTAACACTCGAGCGAAGCCAAAATTTGTGACTGTAAAACTGACAATTTACCTCCCCTAATGACAATTTACAATACAGTTATCGCCCATCGGGGCTTGAAGTGTGTGTGTGTGTGTGTGTGTGAATTCGGGTTTAACGTCGCTTTCAACAATTTTTCAGTCATATCACGACGGTGTCTGGTTGCGACAGGGAGCTCAATGCTCACGTTTATAGTGCTGCCTCACTGAAGTATCATGTCCCAGACACATTACATGATACCACACCCAGTCACATTATCCTGACACTGGATCGACAAGTCCTAGCTCTATCCCGTAAATCTGAGTGCCAAACGAGGAGCAGCTAGTACCATTTTTAACGACTTTGGTATGTCGCGGCCCGGGATCGAACCCGAGACCTCCCGTTCCCCGGAGCGGACACTCTACCAACTGAGCTATCGGGGCCGGTCGGGGCTTGAAGAAATAGATGGGCTGCATGATGCTGCCACGCAGAGCTGAAACCAACCGGCACATGAGTACTGGTAAACCGCTAAGAGTATCTAAGCCTGCGCTACCAAGGAGGTGCGAGAGTCGGACAGTCCATGCTTATAAACACTATTTGTTTCATTGGGCGGCAGGGCTTGAGATGTAATTTCATCTCAATGTCGGGTAAAAGTCCCACAGAATTGAAAGCAATGTCTCTAAAGTTACCTTTGTAGTGTTGACGGGGACGTTAAACCTCAAATCAAACAAACAAATAAAAACAATACAGTTATCCACATTCAAATGCACTAATTTGGCTGTTTTGTTAAACAAGAGGGATGTGATGGCACTGGATCGCTCACCTGATCCATAGTGTAACAAGTGGGCGCTGGAGAGGGCCATTATTGGCCCCAGGACTGTAATTTGCATTATCTGGAGGATGGTCTAATATCAAAGACCGGGGCCTTCTGGTTTCAAACAAGAAGATTTTTAAAGGTTTTCCTCATATTAGTCTAAATAAAACCTGTGGGCCCTGGGGCAGGATCATTTTTGAACCCAGGGCTATAATTTGAACAGTCTTGGTCTAGGTCCATTAGACAAAGCTTCATACTAAATAGCAAGGAACTAGCCCTTCTGGTTTCAGAAAAGAAGATTTTTTAAAGGTTTTCCCTATATAAGTCAATGTAAAACCAAAGGGCCGCGTGACAGGGGCATTTTTGGCCCCAGGGCTATAATTTGAACAATCTTGATAGAAGTCTACAAGACGAAGCTTCATACCAAATATCAAACACCTGAGCCTTCTGGTTTCAGACATGAAGATTTTAAAAAAGTTTTCCCTATATAAGTCAATGTAAAACCAAAGGGCTTAAGGGCAGGGGAATTTTTGGCCCCAGGGCTATAATTTGAACAATCTTGGAAGAGGTCCACTAGATGAAGACGCAGACCAAATAACAAAGACCTGGGCCTTGTAGTTTCAGAAAAGAATTTTCATCACGAAAACACACCTTTATAATTTTGACCCCATTGAAACCCACTTTTATACAGTAAAACTGGGGTTTACAGGGGTAAAAGCTGAGCGGTTTCAGAGGAGAAGATTTTTACTTAGATTTTTCCTATATAAGTCAATGTAAAACCAAAGGGCCCTGGGGTTGGGCATTTTTGGCCCCAGTGCTATAAGTTGAACAGTCTTGATAGAGGTTCACTAGATGAAGCTTCACACCAAATATTAAAGACCTGGGCCTTGCAGTTTCAGAGAAGAATTTTCATCACGAAAACACACCTATATAATTTTGACCCCCTTGAACCCCACTGTTATATAGTTAAACTGGGGTTTACAGGGGTAAACCTTATTTTTCTTATTTCTACTTTAAAATATAGATTGTGGGTACTCCTTAGAACTGCCTAAGTGAGGCGGTTCTAACGAGTACTCACAATATATATTTTAAGCAGAAATAAGAAAAATATCCCAATTTTTCATCTTCAAAAAAATCGTGTTTTCGGCCGTTAAGTTTACAATGTATTTGTATAGGTGTGTTTTCGTAATGGTTTGCTCGATTTACAGTTTATCGTCCCCGTCAACACTCTATAAGTTTGAGATGCTGCTTCCAATTTTGTGGGATTTTTACCCGACATTGAGATGAAATGACTTCTCAATCCCTGTCGCCCAATGAAACCAATAGGGTTTATTAGCATGGATGATTCGACTCACACCAATTTGCCTGGACAGGCTTAGATCCTCTAAGCGGTTTACCAGTACTCATGTGCAGCCTGTTTCAGCTCCGTGTGGAAGCATCATGCAGCCCATCTATTTCTTCAAGCCAGTGTGGGCGGAGGCCGGTTTCTGAGAAGATTTTTTTTAAAGATTTTTCCTATAAAAGTCAATGTAAAACCAAAGGGCCCCCCGTCGGGGGCATTTTGGGCGAAAGGGCTATAATTGGAAAATCCTTGGTAGAGGTCCACTAGATGAAGGTACACACCAAATATCAAAGACCTTGTGGTTTTAGAGGAGAAGATTTTTTATCATTTTTCCTATGAGTCAATGTAAAACTAAAGGGGCGCAGGGCGGGAGCATTTTTAGCAACAGAGATATAATTTGAACAGTCTTGATAGAGGTGCACAAGACGAAGCTTCATACCAAATATCAAACAACTGAGCCTTCAAGATTTAAAATCTTTTCCCTGTATAAGGCTATGTAAAACCAAAGGGCCCCGGGGCAGGGGTATTTTTGGCCCCAGGACTATAATTTGAACAATCTTGGTAGAGGTCCACTAGATGAAGCTACACACCAAATATCGAAGGCCTGGGCATTGTGCTTTCAAAGGAGAAGATTTTTTAAGTTTTCATCAAAAAATGTATTTTTGACTCCCGTGACCTTGATGTGCAACGGACCGGAACCATTTGAACAACTTTGAAAGGGGACCACCTAAGGATCATTCCTATGAAGTTTAGTAAAAACCCGATCAGTGGTTTAGGAGGTTGGAGAAATTGTTTATGCAAGCACGCACGGACGCACGACAGACGAAAAGTGATCCCAAAAGCTCACCTCATCATCACATGACGTGAGCTAAAAATATACTTATTTGCAAAACGCGGCAACCCCTGTCAGCTGTGCAAAAACCAAATGCTAGCCAATGAAAAGCTACGTGGTGATGTCGGGTCTCTGACAGTATATCGCAGAATATTCTGTAACAAATTTTTGACATTATCCAATCAGACATGCAACTACATGATACTTATGTTTATATGCTACATGCCTGCATGTTTTACTGGGTAAGAGTGCTGCCACTGTACTAGGTAGCTTTTGTATAGGCATGGATGTAATGCTGCCTGATAGTTATCAGCCATCAAGCACGATGGAAATTTTTCACAGCAGACAGCAACTGCATGTACAGTCCAACCTGTATTAAGCAAGCACCTATGGGATATTCAAAAAGAGCTTGCTTAAGACAGGTGCTTGCTTAATGCAGGTGAATTTTAATGCATTTACCTTTTTGGGAACTGAATGCCTGCTTGCTTAAGACAGGTCGCTTGCTTAATAGAGGTGGCCACTAATGCAGGTTTTACTGTATGTTTATTTCTTATTTTTCTGAGAAAAAAGGTTAAAAAGAAGAAATCAGAGATTCAACTTCGGTGAAGTTGATGTCGCATCTGCTCCCCACCTGCCCCACACAAAAAATGTAAGTTTATTTAAGGCAGAAGAAATGAATATATGGCTTTGAGAAGAATCCATAGCCTATATATGTGTGGTAAAAACCTGACTAAGTAACTCACAATGTGGAAAAAGTGATAAAAATTGATCCGAAGATAAAGTCCAAACCACATGCACATCCTCATACCATAGCAAAAACACACATACAATTTCACAATGTGCAAAAAGTGAAAAAAAAAATATTCTGAGAATTATGTCGAAACCACATGCACAACCTCATACCATGGCGAAAGCACACGCAAAATTTCAAAATGATCGGTATAAAACTGCAAGAGGAATTGCGATGACAAGAGGTACCTAACATATAACCATTGAAGGTTAAAGTTCACAATGTGGAAAAAGTGACAAAAATTTATCCGAAGATAAAGTCCAAACCACATGCGCATCCTCATACCATGTCAAAAGCACACACAAAGTTTCAAAATCGGTATGGAACTGTAGGAGGAGTTGCGATGACAAGGGGTACCTATTGTATATCAACTGAAGCTTAAAAATGGCTAAGTTCATAAAGTGCAAATAGTGAAAAAAATATTCTGAGAATTATGTCGAAACCTCATGCACATCCTCATACCATGGCGAATGCACATGCAAAGTTTCAAAATGATGGGTATAAAACGGCAAGAGGAGTTGCAATGACAAGAGGTACCTATCATATATCAATTGAAGGTTAAAAATGACAAGTTCACAATGAGGAAAAAGTGACAAAAAATGATCCGATGATAAAGTCCAAATCACATGAGCATCCTCATACCATGGCAAAAACACACGGTCGGACAACCGGACGAACGGACAACCGGACGGACGGAAACTTGCACGCCTATGTCTTCCTGCTAAAGCAGGTGTGACAAAAATGCTTTGAAAATGCGATCTGCCATTCGTGATTGGCACATGAAGGGTCAAAAGTACAAAACCACTTTTTGCGTGCTCAGTTGATACTTTCTAAATTCAAAACAAGGTTCTTACCCCTTGTTTCCCAGAACCAAAGCTGTAGGTAATTATAATAGCCCCAACACCTTCATACCCTGCACAGTGAAAGTTCTTGTCAAGCTGCATCTCCATCCTCCCTGGAGGCTGATATCCCTTGATCATACCACACACAGCTCCACAGGTTGGACAAACTTTCTTGTAATTCGAGAAATAACTGTCAATGCAGTCAGCGCAAAATACATGGCCACATTTTAACTTCTTGGGATTAGTAATGGTGTCCATACAGATAACACAGTTGTCATCCTGACTGTGTACAGTCTCCAGATCTTTTCCTGCCATCTGTAAGCAAATCAGAGGCATGGACGACTCAAAAGTCCGGTTGTTCAAAACTACCACTGTCCTTAGTTAACATCTCGGCTGTGCACTTTGAATTTAAAACTCTGATCATTTAATATGGCAAATATGCTAATATTTTTGCTGAAAAAAATGCGAGTAGCTTTTGCAAATGCAAAAGCTACTCACATTTTTTCCAGCAAAAATTCCAGAGTATTAGGTTCTGTACTTAATATTTGACCACTTACAAGCTTGGTAAGCTTCCAAGCACGCTAAGCTTACAAGCTTGATAACCTAACAAGCCCACTTAGCTAAAAAGGCTTCACTGACTTCACTTCTATTTTGAACAACTGGGCCAAAGGTCTAACAAACAATGCATCTTTATGGAGCTTCCTGTTTCAATACTTCCCAATAGCCAAGTGGGGCCACTCCTGAAGGAAACAAGCAAAAGAACAGGGTACCAAAACTATTGACAAATATAATTCTAACCCTTAAAACACTGCAGAAAATTACAGAGCAGATGACAATCCATTATGTTTTAAATCATTTTTCAAGAAAAATAATGCCAATCAGATGATTCACATTATTTTCACTGAAAATAAGAATCAGAGGTGGGCCGAAACTGGGATACTCCAAGGAAATCACGGTCCCGACCTTCCATTGCAAATCTCTCACCACCTGTGACCTGAGCAAGGCCGAAACAAACAACCGGGAGAGACCTAATGTTTAGGGATCAGCACTTTTAACCTTAACCTTTGGTGTCTCTGATGGGAGCTACGGGTTATTTGCATCGATTCCTGATAATTGCTTTCGCTTCTATTTAGCCCTCTCAGTTTTGATCAAAGTCTTTGTTGTGCAGTTTATTGACAGAACATGATGCAAATGCCATTCTGGTGGACAAAACAAGCAATTTCTTCTTAATGAGTGGGTGCTCTGAGTATTCAGTGAGCATAACATATTGATCCTGAGTATTGGGACAGATAGGCATAAGCAAAGACTGCAGACCCAGATCAGACTGCTCCTGAAGGAGATGTCTGACCAACGTCTTCACTGTTTGCCATTCTGTCTGCACCTTTTGGACTCTTTGCAAATCATGAAACAAAACTGTAAAAAATTGTGGAAAATTAAAGCAATTCCTAAGGGTGTCCGAAAATTTTGTATCTTTACGGTACATATCTGAAAACATTTTATCATATGACGTCGCGTCTGAAAATGTAATAACGCTGTGTAATAAATTCGATAATCCAGTAGTGGTTTAAATATGCAAATCAGTTAGATACGCTCCGTAACGTTATATATACGACGTCCTTATTTCGACGTCGCGCTTACTACTGGCAGAATATTGGCATTTTTGTTAAACAATTATAAATAAAATGCGCTTTAAATTCATATGATAAATAGAATCTTGCATTCGTGCTAATGTATTATTGAATTTATCAAACTCGTTGAGGAAAGGGGATATAATTCTCGGCAAAGCCTCGTATTTTATCCCTCCTCCTCAACTCGTTTAATAATAGAGGCTCTTACATGAGTGTTCATGTATTACTGAATTGATCAAACACGTTGAGGAAAGGGGATAAAATACTCGGCATAGCCCCGTATTTTATCCCGTTTCCTCAACTCGTTTAATAAATTTAATAATACATGAACACTCATGTAAGATCCTCTATTCAACTTGACTTAGCTCAAATATTTACCTGAGACTGCAAATGTGTTTTTTTCTTCTGGTCTGTATCATCTTCAACATTAAAGTGTGATTTAGAACCAGTGCTATCACCATCTTTGCTTTGAAATGAGGAGGACATGGCTCCATACTGACTTGCCTGAGAAATACTGGAATAATGCTCAATATTTCTACTTCCAACATTCTCTTCTCCTTTCTTTGGACATGACTGTCCTCTAGGATTTGGTGGCCTTGCCGGTTGGGGACGATTTCGTCCAGTCATCTTCACCTTGTCAAAGCCATCTGTTCTGCCTCCTTGCTTGCTTTTTGACTGTCCTTTAGGATAAGCATCTGGTGGCCTGGCTTGACTTGGGCACTCTCGTGATGACTCTTTAAGGGCTTTTTGCAAGGTGACAAAGTCTTTAGTCATCTGTTCAACGAGGTTAGTCTTCCAGCTTTCATTGTTAATAAGATATACAATCAACTTCATTGTTGCTGTTTTAGAAAATTCTAAACAACTCTCAAGAAATCTTTCTGTACAAAAATTTGGGTGAACATTGCCTTGACCTGGAAGTAAAGGTAAAGTCGAATTCCAAACAAAACAATCAGTAAATTGTCAGAAAGATAAAAATGTGAATAGAAAAAAAATTCAGAGGAGGCAACTCTTTAAAAAAACAAGAGGAAAGAGGACCATGTTGGTCCTATATCGCTCTCCTGAGCTAAGAGATTTACACGTCGGTCCATGGGCAGGGCAATTTTTGGCCTCAGGGCTATAATTTGATCAATCAAGGTAGAGGTCCACTAGATGAAGATTAATATCAAATATTATAGGCCTTGGCCTTCTGGTTTCAGCTAAAAAGATTCTTAAAGGTTTCCCCTATATAAGCCTATGTTGGCCCCGTGGCAGGGGCCATTTTTTGGCCCCTAGGCTATAATTTGATCAATCTTGATAGAGGTCTTCATGCCAAGGCCTTTTGGTGTCAGACAAGAGTAAGAAGGCATTCCCTATATAGGCCTATGTAAAACCTAGGGATAAAGCCATTTTTGGCCCCAAGGCTATAAGTTGAACAAGAAAGCAGTCTGAAGGACATCCGAATCCCCCGCCGCACTTAGTATCAAGGCTCAACCTTGTGAACTTCGCCGGTCACCTTGACCTTGAGTTGGCATGGTTAGCTCACTGAGGGGGAGTTTTAAACTCGTGACCGTCAAATGTGACCTTGACCTTAAGTCAGCATTGTTCATTTATAGATTCTGCACATCAGCTCACTGCGGGGGATAATTGACCAAAGTTTAATGAAAATCTATTAAAGGGTCCGGGAGATATGGAGCGGACAGGAAAAAATACGGACAGACAGACGGACGGATGGATGGACAGACGGACTGACGGACACAGATTCTGCACATGAGCTCCCTGTGAAGAATATTTGATCAAAGTTTAATGAAAATCATTCCAAGGGTAAATGAGATATGGAACTGACAAAAAATTCCAAGTTTCAAACTGGTGACCTTCAACCATGACCTTGACCTTGAGTCGGCATGGTTCATTTATAAGTTCTGCACACCAGCTCACTGAGACAAATAATTGACCAAAGTTTAACATAAATCTATTGAAGGGTTCAGGAGATATGGAGCGGACAAGAAAAAAATATGGACAGACGGACGGACGGACAGACGGACTGACAGACGAACGGATGGACATGGGTTCTGCACATCAGCTCACTGTGAAGAATATTTGACCAAAGTTTAACGAAAACCCTTCGAAGGGTAAAGGAAATATGGAATGGACAAAAAATTCCAAGTTACAAACTCGTTACCTTCAACCATAACCTTGACCATGAGTCGGCATGGTTCATTTTTGTGTTCTGCACACCAGCTCACTGAGACAAATAATTGACCAACGTTTAATGAAAATCTATCAAAGGGTTCAGGAGATATGGAGCGGATAAGAAAGTGTTACGGACAGACAGACGGACAGACAGATGGACAGACGGACGAAGGCCATTCCTATAATCCCCGCTCCGCCTCGCGGCGAGGGATTAACAATCTAGGTTGAGGTTCACTACATGAAGATTCATACCAAATATCAAAGACCTGGGCCTTCTGGTTTACGAGAAGAAGGTTCCCCGTACATCACCATAGTGCAGATTATTTATCTGGTCCTTTGGGATCATTGAGTTCATTTGATATCATTTTGAAAATAGAGTTCTGCTTAAGCCGGTGCTAGAGGGCGTGGCCGGTGTTGCACATTTCAGTACTGGTCATGAACAGACTCAATAAAACCGAGTCTGAAATTTTCGTTTATTTGGTGTATTCCTTGCTTCCAAAGGATCTAACTTCGGAACTCATTTAAAAATGTTCGCTATACAAGCCTGTGAAAAACATGTGGGATCTGGGGCTGGGCCTTTTTTGGCTTAAGGCTATAATTTGAACAATCCGGGCAGAGGTCCATTAGATGAGGCTTTATCATAGTGCAGATTATATTTCCTTGTCCTTTGGGATCATTGAGCTCATTTGAAAATAGCGTTCTGCTCTTAAGCCGGCGCTAGGGGCTGTGGCTGTGGTGTTTCAGTAATGGTAATGGACAGACTCCATAAAACCAAGTCTGTTATTTTCTTTTATCTGGTGTATCCTTTGCTACTAAGGAACTGTGCACCTCTTGTGGCTGATCTATTCTTGTAGTGTTATGAAAGAGACTTCATGTTGTCGCTTTCCATTGATAACCAATCTGAAATTATTGGAGCTTTTAGCTCCACTTCTAGATATTTAGATGATTTATTAAATATTGATAATACCTATTACGATGGTTTGATCAGTCAGATTTAACCCCCCCCAGAACTTCAGTTAAATAAAGCAAATTCTTCTGATACCGAGGCCCCGTTTTTGGATTTACATCTATCTATTGCAGATGGGTTTGTTTCGTGCAAAATTTATGATAAACGCGATGACTTTGATTTTGAGATTGTAAATTTTCCTTTTTTGGATGGTGATGTTCCTCGTGCGCCATCCTATGGCGTTTATATTTCGCAATTAATCCGATTTGCTAGAGTGTGTAGTCATGTAACTGACTTCAACACTCGTAATAAATTATTAACGGCTAAACTTCTTAATCAGGGTTATCGGTACCATAAACTACGCAAAGCCTTTTCAAAATTTTATAGACGCCATTCTGATTTAATTTCAAAATTCAATATTGGACTTAAATCTCTTCTGCTACAAGGTCTATCGGAACCCGAATTTTATGGTGACTTAGTATATAAATTCAGAAAAAAATACAACCGCAATGACTTTAGCAACCAATTTCATAAAACCATTCTTCGATATAAAAAGATTGGGTACAACATGGATATTATACGACAGACTGCATGCATGGTAGTTAACCCAATCACGGTTGGCAACTTTGCTTCCCTCTTTAATTGCACGCCGGTGGGTCAGGCCTCAGATTCTATGACGGTTCCAATGTAAAGGCTTATTGAGAATCAGAGAGATCTAATTCAAGGTAATGTTGATTGGTGCCTGATGCTCTGTCTCTGGTCGGGCCCATCGGAGTCTAATTGTTGGTTTTCTTTTGCTGTTTCTTGCTGTCGAGTCCTCACCGTTGTCTCACCGTTGTCTCACCTCTGTGGTGCTTTGATTATTTGTGTTCACGGAGATGTTGCATTGATGAGTTAGGAGGTCTGTATGTGGACTGAACAAATTATTTGTCTAAATCACGGGGGAATTAAGGGCGAGGATTGTGGCCACGTAAAATCAAATTAAGCCCCCCCCCCCCCCCCCCCCCCCCCAGTGGAAATCTTTCCACTGACCGTTCTTCTGTGGCAATTTATTTGTGTTGTTGTTTGTTACTTACTGTGTGTATCACTTGTGTCTTTTTATTTTGGATGGCCATATGGTCATTTTGTGGGAAAGTAACTGTCCTTATGGCCTTCCTTTGTTTAGGTTTCCATTATGGTCTGGTCGCTTAATGTTTGTGTTTCTTTCCCCTTTGGTGTCTTTGATGGGTGGAGTAAGTTAATTGTATCGATTCCTGATCTTTGTTTTACTTCTACTTTTTCTAACTTCAGAACTTATCCAAACAAAATATCAAATACCTGGGCCTTCTGGTTTCAGACAAGAAGATTCTCATAGGCTTTCCCAAATAAGCCTATGTAAACCGAGTGGGCCCCGGGGTGCGGCCATTTTCGGCACCAAGGCAATAATTTAAACAAACTCGGTAAAGGTCCGCTAGATGAAGCTTCATACCAAATATCAAAGACCTGAGCCTTTTGGTTTTAGACAAGAAGATTTTTAAAGGTTTTCCCTTTCATAAATATGTTCTACAAAATGGTTATCATTTGGAAGCAAGGAATACACCACAGAGCTGGAAAATATGGAGCGTGCATGTTTTCTGGGCCAGACTAACTAGTTTCTGCCAATTAATAAGTTCTGAATAGTTAGATCCTTTGGAAGCAAAGAATACATCAAATAAACGACAATAGCAGACTCAGTTTTATTGAGTCTGTTCATGACCAGTACTGAAACGTGCTTCACTGGCCACGCCCCATAGCACTGGCTTAAGCAGAACTCTATTTTTAAAATGATTCTAAATAAACCCAATGATCCCAAAGGACCAGAAAATATAATCTACACTATGATGGATGTACGGGGAGGCTTTTTAAGGTCGCCACACGGCACAGCACCAGCTGCAGTGAAGATAAATAAGTTCTGAATAGTTAGATCCTTTGGAATCAAAGAATACATCAAATAAACGAAATAGCAGACTCGGTTTTATTGAGTCTGTTCATGACCAGTACTGAAACGTGCTTTACCGGTCACGCCCCCTAGTCCCGGCTTTAGCAGAACTCTATTTTCAATATGATTCTTAATGAACCCAATGATCCCAAAGGACCAGAAAATATAATCTGCACTATGATGGATGTACGGGGAGACTTTTTACGGCCGCTACACTGCACGGCACAGCACCAGCTGCAGTGAAGATAAATACGTTCTGAATAGTTGGATCCTTTGGAAGCAAAGAATACATCAAATAAACGAAAATAGCAGACTCGGTTTTATTGAGTCTGTTCATGACCAGTACTGAAACGTGCTACAACGGCCACGCCCCCTAGCAGCGGCTTAAGCAGAACTCTATTTTCAAAATGATTCTTAATGAACCCAATGATCCCAAAGGACCAACAAATATAATCTGCACTATGATGGATGTACGGGGAGACTTTTTACGGCCGCTACACTGCACAGCATCAGCTGCAGTGAAGATTAATAAGTTCTGAATAGTTAGATCCTTTGGAAGCAAAGAATACATCAAATAAACTAAAATAGCAGACTCGGTTTTATTGAGTATGTTCATGACCAGTACTGAAACGTGCTACACCGGCCACGCCCCCCTAGCACCGGCTTAAGCATAACTCTATTTTCAGAATAATTCTAAATGAACCAACTGATCCCAAAAGGAACAGAAAATATAAGCCTCATCAGAGATCCTCCAATATTTTCAAAATTCCACAATGGAATCAATGATCCCAAAGGACAAGAAAATAAAAACTACACTATGATGTAGGGCAGGGAGACATTTTACGGCCGCCACACGTTCCCAGACACCAGCTGTATGACGTTAGGTATGTTCTACATAAGGGTTATCTTTTGTGCTGAGGTTGATACTGCGGTGCTGACGTCAGTGCTCAAGTACTGATTTAAATAACTATATTATATCTTTAATTTTTGCAGTATAAAATTCTAATTTTTCTGAAACTAAGACTGACTTTTCAGGTGTGATATGTATCTTAGCGGATTTGGTTTACACTTTTTGTTATATTTTAAATTTTGCAAGTCTCCCTACTTTGGACATCTCCTTCCTGATGCCCCGGACTTCCGTGGAGTGTGGGGTTGGCTCAGTGGGGGAAGCCGTGTGTGCGTCTCTTGCCTGATGCCTCCAGTTGACCTGTCTCATAGTCTACGTTGGTCGGTGTATGCTCAGAGTGGGGTGTGCTATGTTTGTCGGGACTTGTCCATCATCCGTTTCGGTTTCAGAACTTTTGGGTTGAGACACACCGATGAAGATTAAATAACAGAAAGGCCTCTGTGTCACTAAATTTGGTATAGTTACGCCTTAATTGGAAGCCAGGAATACACCACAAAACTGAAAAATATGAGTGTGCAGGTTTTCTGGGCCTATGTAAAACCAGGGTGGTCACGTGAGGCATTTTTGTCCCCTGGGCTATAATTTTAACAATCTTGGTAGTGGTCCACTAGATGAAGTTTCAAAATAAATATAAAAGACCTGGACCTTCTGGTTTCAGACAAGAAGATTTTTAAAGACTTTCCACTATGTAAACTAAACCTGTCAGAGAATCTGATTATAGCCCCGCTATAGCGCTATCAGAAAAGAGTTATGGACTGGATATGATTTATTACTGTACTGAGTATATACCAAGTGCCATTTTTCAATGTTCAAAGGGCAATAACTCCAAAAGTAGGCAATCAGAGTTATGGTTCATGTGCTCTGCACATCATCTTATACTTATTAACATTTTTGTGAAGTTTCATGAAAATACATGCACCTCTAACGGTTTTTGAGTTAAAGAGCAGGCAAGGGTAAAATTGCCATTTTTCAATGTTCAAATGGCAATAATTCCAATAGTAGGCAATCCAGAGTTACGGTTCATGCGCTCTGCACATCGCCTCACAGTGTTTTACATTTGTTTGAAGTTTCAAGAAAATATCTCAAACGGTTTTTGATGACAAGGTTAAAATTTCCATTTTTCCATCTTCGAAGGACAATAACTCCAAAAGTAGGCAATCCAGAGTTATGTTTAACGGGCTCTGTACATCGTCTCATAGTGCTTTACATTAGTGTGAAGTTTCATGAAATACCTCAAACAGTTTTTGAGTTATCAAGAACCACGGAATTATGGTTGCCATTTTTCAATGTTCAAAGGGCAATAACTCCAAAAGTAGACAACCCAGAGTTATTGTTTATGCGCTCTGCACATCGCCTCATAGCGCTTTACATTTGTGTGAAGATTCATGAAAGTACCTCACACGGTTTTTGAGTTATGATGAATAACGGAATTACAGAATTACGGAATCACAGAAGGACAAGGCAAATCCAATATAGCCCCAACTTTTTCAAAGCGGGGCTATAAATAGACGTGAAGGCAATGATCAGGAATCGATACAATTAACCCACAGCTCCCATCAGACACATCAGTGGGAAATTAACAAAAACATGAAACAACAGGCCATAATGGAAACATCAACAGCGGAAAGCCAACAGGAAAGTTACTTTCTCACAAAAAGGCCAACTCGCTAACCAAAACAAAATAATATAAGTGATACCAACACTCAAAGACAAACCATAACAAAACAGAAGAGGACCATAATGGCCCTTGGTCCCTCATCTGTTAAATTGGTTAACAAGTGGGCCCCGGGGAGAGCCATTACTGGCACCATGGCTATAACTTGCATAATCTTGGTAGTGGTCTAAAAGATGAAACAGAGAAGTAGAGACAATGATCAGGAATCGATTCAATTAACCCACAACTCCCATCAGAGACACCAAAGGGAAAGAAATACAAACATGAAGCAACAGACCCCAACGGAAACACCAACAGCAGGAAGCCAATAGGACAGTTACTTTCCCACAAAATGGCCAAAAGGCTATCCAAAATAAAATAATATAAGCGACACAAACACCCAAAGACAAACAATAACAAAAATAAAATGGGACAGAAGAGCCGCCTTGGAACGGTCAGCGGAAACGAATACCACTGGGGAGCTTAATTTGGATTTTACGTGGCCACAATCCTCGCCCTTACTTCCGTCACGATTAAGACAAATAATTTGTTCAGTCCGCATGAAGGCCTCAAAACTCATCAGTGCAACGTCTCCGTGAACACAAAAATCAAACAACCACAGAGGTGGAATTTGAAAATATCTGAGGGTCAATGATGAGGCCTAAATGGCCGAAACTAGCTAGTCTGGCCCAGAAAACATGTACACTCCGTATTTTTCAGTTTTGTGGTGTATTCCTTGCTTCCAAAGGATAACCCTTTCTAGAACATATTTGTCACGTGGATTTCCTCAAACCAAATATCAAGAACCGGAGCCTTCTGGTTTCAGATTGGAAGATCTTTAAAGGTTTCCTTATATAAGTCTATATAAAACTTGCGGGGCCCGGGGCGCGGCCATTTTTGGCCCAAGGGCTTTAATTTTTTTAACACATGGCAGGCACCAGAAAGCGTGACAAATGGATGGATGAACCAACGGGTAAATAAAGATAAATGTGACCCACCAACATTTCAAAGTTAGGGGGCATAAAAATCGAGCCTCTTTTTAAGATATTTTGCTGGCAAGGTAAAAATGTCCAAATTTACAAAGGATCATAACTCATAGAGTATTTTTCAGAATTTATTCAAAAGTTAATCAGGTCATCTCCTCATAACTGCCAATCTTATCACTGAATATCAGGGTGCTATATGTAGCTGCAATGGATTTTGGATCGATTGTTCTACAATCGACCCAGAGTTATTAAATAGCAAATCAAAAATTAAAGCTGTTGTCCACGTGATAATCCCGATTTGGGAAATATAAGAAGTCACGCTATTTTTATTGATGTTACATGTAGTTAAGGCGTAACTGTACCAAAGGAGCAGTCTCTATAAGGCTATTTTCATGGCCACAACCGATTTCCTTTAAACTTTGTAGCTTCAAATTGGTACATATTGGCTGTCTAATGGTGAATTTTTAGACTCTTTGGTCCACTGGTTTTTGCTGTATACACTATTAAAGTGGGTGGGGTAATATCACCCCATCAAGGGTATACCAACAAAAAAGCTATTTTTTTTGTTCAAAGTGCATGACTGGAGGCGATGTTTGCCGTATGCTTACTACCCTTTTAGGCATAACAGCCGGTGATAACAGTCTTATAGATATCAAACAAGAGAAGAGTTTATACGCGCTTGTACTTTGTACCCAAATATTAGTAATTTTTATTCCCCAACTTTACGAAAAACCACAACACCTTTACAGTTTTCAACTTATTTCAAAGATCTTTCATAAATATAATGTTGATGTTATAGTCATTCTAGGTATATGTCAGAATTATTTTTAGTTCATAAAACTTAATGAGTTACCTGCCCCTGAAATTGGATTTTACCCTTTTTTTAAATCACAGTGCATTTATCCGTTTGTAGTACTCACAACTTCATTTGGAAGTGAATAAACCGATTCCATGCAAATATAATTAAATAGATGTGGACAAAGAAGTCATTTGATTTAATAGTGCATGCTAGCAAGCACATGAGCACAACATCCCACGGTACAAGCACCACTTCTTCACCAACAGTACCATCCAGTGATTGGGTTTAGTCCTTGTGGTCTAAACACATTGCAAAACGAGCAAACAATTCTTACATAGTCGCCAACATATGGTATTTTACTATTGGATATTTTGTTTCTAAGGCCTTCCACTTTGTAATTCTCCCATTAGCTGATTCGACAACCTATCTCACCTTGTACCTAGCCTTGAATCATTCGCCTCTTCAGTCGTATATTGCTTCTGAGATTTGGTTAGGAAGTGAAGCATATGAGAATTGATTTCATAACCCTTTAGTATTTCTCTAACATCCCTGAATCATACATCAACTTTTGCAAATGTCCTATTTGGGGATTCAAATTCTGATGTTGCAATCGCAGTGGCTGATGGAACATACATATATATTGAGAAGAGTGGAAACTACTGATTTCAGAGAAGATCTTATTCCGTACATAAAGGACAGCCTTTGCTGAAACCTATGATGCTTGTGGCCACTGATGGCTACATTTTGACTGTGATGGGACCATATCTTGCAGATGGGAAAAACACAGATGCTAAGATTACCGAACACATGTTAAAGACTAATGCAGAAAATATTACTGACTGGTTTGAAGAAGATGATGTTCTCGTTGTAGACCGCGGCTTCAGGGATGCTATAGATATACCAAAGGATTTTGGAATCAATTCTCATATGCCTCACTTCCTAAACAAATCTGAAGCAACATACGACTGAAGAGGCGAATGAGTCAAGGCTAGTTACAAAGGTGAGATGGGTTGTCTAATCAGCTAATGGGAGAATTAAAAAGTGGAAAGCTCTTAGCAACACAATGCCCAAAAGTCAAATACCATGTGTTGGCGACTATGTAAGGATTGTTTGCTCATTGTGCAATGCATTAAGACCACCTTTGGTAACAAGCAAAGATTCAGGCAAAGTAATTGTTAGAAGAATGATGGCCCTAGCAAAAACTCCAAATAAGCTGCAGGATAAGGTTGTAACAAGAATTCTGCCGAAGGCTATGTCCCGCCTGTGGGGGCGCAAAGTCATCGAACCATGATATGTAGGTCAAGGTCAAACATAGATGCTTGCTCAAAAGATCCCATTCTCAAATGCAAGCTTGTACTAAGTATCATTAATGAAGCTCTAATAATTCTTGAGAAATGAACTTAACCATTACGGTGAACGCTAGGGTGGTCACAATATTTTACAAAGTCAGTGAACCATGAAATTTAGGTCAAGGTCAAATATGGATGCTTGCATTTAAATTGCCATCCGCAGATTCAAGTTTGCACCAAATATCATTAATGAAGCTCTTATAAATCTTGAGAAATAAACTTGACCATTAGGGTGAACACTAGGGTGGTCGCAATATTTTACAAAGTCAGTGAACCATGAAATATAAGTCAAAGTTAAATACGGATGCTTGCATTTAAGTAACCATCCCCAGATACAAGTTTGTACCAAGTATCATTAATAAAGCTCTTATAATTCTTGAGAAATAAACTTGACCATTAGGGTGAAAGCTAGGGTGGTCGCAATGTTTTACTAAGTCAGTGAACCATGAAATGTAGGTCAAGGTCAAATATGGATGCTTGCATTTAAGTTGTCATCCCCAGATACAAGTTTGTACCAAGTATCATTAATGAAGCTCTTATAGTTCTTGAGAAATAAACTTGACCATTAGGGTGAACGCTAGGGTGGTCGCAAATGTTGACACCTTGACGAACTGACGGACGGAAAATCGGGCGCCTATATCGCGCCATGCTAATAGCAGGCGGGACAAAAAATGGCCGGGATAAAAAATGGGTTATTTGGAAAAAGATCGATGATCAGAAACTTGAGAATTTCCCAGAGATGACTGTGGATGAACTCAGGGATTTGAAACTTGGGATATACCAGCTGAAACAAGCCAAAACCTACACAGATGAACATTTTTACGATAGCCCCCGCCCATAGGGGCTAGAAGAAATATATGGGCTGCATGATGCTTCCACGCAGAGCTGAATCCGGCCCGCACACTAGTACTGGTATCTAAGCCTGTCCAGGAACCGCGGTGTGAGGCGGACCGTCCATGCTAATAAACCATATTGGTTTCATTGGGCGACGGGCCTTGAGATGTCATTCCATCTTAATGTCGGGTAAAAGTCCCACAAAATTGGAAGCAATGTCTCCAAAATGACCTTTACAGTGTTGACGGGGACGTTAAACCTCAAATCAAACAAACAAAAACATTTTTACGACAATGGATCATATGAGATAATGGCACACAAAGAAGAAGATGGTGTTCTCAAAGCACAGATACGTTATTGCCACACGTCTAATAAAACATATAACATGTGGGTTGAATATACTCAAGGACTGAACCCAATCACCGGATGGTATTGTGGGTGCAGAAGTGGAGCTCGTACCATGGGATGTTGCGCACATGTGGCTTCTATTCTCTGGTATTTGGGATATTACCAGAACAAAACAGAAAATAGTGAAGCAAAACCAAGCCGGGAACATATTGATTTTGTTTATGATGCTGCTGTTAACACATGGAGTACATCAAGCGATTCAGAGGAAGATCAGTAAATTAACAAATTCTTAAACATGTCGTGAGACCATACAGGCTTATATTTAAGCACAGTATCAGTCTAGAATGAGGTTCCACAACATGAGCAAAGAAGAAGTAAAACAAAGATCAGAGATCGATACAATTAACTTACTCCACCCATCAAAGACACCAAAGGGAAAGAAACACAAACATTAAGCGACCAGACCATAGTGGAAACCTAAACAAAGGAAGGTCATAAGGACAGTTACTTTCCCACAAAATGGCCATATGGCCATCCAAAATAAAAAGACACAAGTGATACACACAGTAAGTAACAAACAACACGATAAATAAACCGCCACAGAAGAACCGCCTTGGAACGGTCAGTGGAATGATTTCCACTGGGGGGCTTAAATCGATTTTACGTGGCCACAATCCTCGCCCTTACTTCCGTCGCGATTTAGACAAATAATTTGTTCAGTCCACATGAAGGCCTCCTTACTCATCAGTGCCTGCTTTGGTGGTCAAAAATGTTTGACAGTTGACAAATGTTCCATTTGCACCTGGAAATTAAGAGTTCATAAATAACCAAAAAAAAAAAAAAAGAAATACTAGCATGCACTATTAAATCAAATGACTTCCTTGTCCACATCTATTTAATAATATTTGCATGGAATCGGTTTATTCACTTTCAAATGAAGTTGTGAGTACTACAAACGGATAAATGCACTCCGATTTTAAAAATGGGTAAAATCCAATTTCAGGGGCAGGTAACTCATTAAGTTTTATGAACTAACAATAATTCTGACATATACCTAGAATGACTATAACATCAACATTATATTAATGAAAGATCTTTGAAATAAGTTGAAAACTGTAAAGGTGTTGTGGTTTTTCGTAAAGTTGGGGAATAAAAATTACTGATATTTGGGTACAACTTACAAGCGCGTATAAACTCTTCTCTTGTTTGATATCTATAAGACTGTTATCACCGGCTGTTATGCCTAAAAGGGTAGTAAGCATACGGCAAACATCGCCTCCAGTCATGCACTTTGAACAAAAATAATAGCATTTTTGTTGGTATACCCTTGATGGGGTGATATTACCCCACCCACTTTAATAGTGTATACAGCAAAAACCAGTGGACCAAAGAGTCTAAAAATTCACCATTAGACAGTCAATATGTACCAATTTGAAGCTACAAAGTTCAAAGGAAATCGGTTGTGGCCATGAAAACAGCCTTATAGAGACTGCTCCTTTAGTGACACAGAGGCCTTTCTGATATTTTATTCTCATCCGTGTGTCTCAACCCCAAAGTTCTGAAACCGAAACGGATGATCGACAAGACCCGGCAAACACAGCACCTCCCCTCCCGGTGTTCGTAAATCAGATGTACCTATAGAGTCTAGACAGGAATCGTGTACTGAACACCGAATTAACAGACCAGAAGCCGCAGAATGTGGCGTCTGCTCAGCCAGCTGCTCAGGGACTAGAGTTTGCTTAAATACTGGCATTGAAGGGTTAAACGAAATAGTATAATTAACACCAGTCTGTCTTCCTAATGATAGGGAACAAAACTAATATATCTATATAGCCACGATGTCACATGACGACTTTCGGAACATTCCAGTCAATGGACGTTTACACCTTCGATGAATAAATGTTTTAAGCCAACGTTACTTTTGGAACTTCTGCTAAAAACTTGGTTTGAGAACCTAGAAATGTTTCAGACATTCAGCGTAGACCCAGATCGGATAGACAGTACACTGCATCTATAATTTGAACAGTCTTGGTAGAAATCCACAAAAAGAAGCTTCATACCTTGACCTTCTGGATTTTCAGCGGTTTTCCCAATATAAGTATATGTAAAATAAGTGGGCCCCGGGATTGGACCATTTTTGGCATAGGGCTATAATTTGAGCAATTTTGAAGTGGTCCACTAGATGAAGCGTCATACCAAATATAAAAAACATCGGTCTCAGATTTCAAACAAGAAGATTTTCAAAGGTTTTCCCTATTTAGGTCTATGTAAAACCATTGGGCACCGGGGTGGTGCCTTTTTTGGCCCCAGGGCTATAATTTGAACAATCTTGGTAGAGGTCTGCTAGACAAAGCTTCATACCAAATATCAAAGACCTGAGCTTACTGGTTTCAAGCAAGAAGATTTTTAAAGGTTTCCCTATTTAAGTCTGGGACCCGGGGCGGAGCCATTTTTTGCAACAGGGCTATAATTTGAACAATCTTGGTCGATGTCCACTAGACAAAGCTTCATACAAAATATCAAGGAACTGAGCCTTCTGGATTTAGTCAAGAAGATTTTTAAATGGTTTTCCTATATAAGTCAATCAAAAACCAAAGGGTCCCGGGGCGGAGGCATTTTTGGTCCCAGGGCTATTATTTAGAAAATCTTGATAAAGGTCCACAAGACGAAGCTTCATACCAAATATCAAACACATGAGCCTTCTGGTTTCAGACAAGAAGATTTTTAAGATTTTCCCTATATAAGTAAAATGTAAAACCAAAGGGCCCGGGGCAGGGGAATTTTTTGGCCCAAGGGCTATAATTTGATCAACCTAGATAAAGGTCCACAAGACGAAGCTTCATACCAAATATCAAACACCTGAGCTTTCTGGTGTAAAATAAGTAAAACCAAAGGGCCCGGGGGCGGGGTCCGTTTTGACCCCTGGGCTATAATTTGAACAATCTTGGTAGAGGGCCAATAGATGAGGCAACACACCAAATATAAAAAACCTGGGCCATGCGTTTTCAGAGAAGATTTTTTTAAAATTTGTCCTATATAAGGTTATGTAAAACCAAAGGGCCCCAGGGCAGGGCTATTTTTGGCCCAAGACTTTATTTTGTACAATTTCAGAATTTTGATAGAGGACTACTAGATGAAGCTTCATACCAAATATCAAACATCAGAGCCTTCAGGTCTCAGACCAGAAGCTTTTTTGAAGGATTTCCAAATGTAAATCTATGTAAAAACAAAGCGCCCCGGGGCGGGGCATCTTTTGGCCCCAGGGCTATATTATGAACAATCTTGGTAGAGGTCCCATAGATGAATATCAAATACCTGGTCCTTAAGGTTTGAGAGGAGAAGATTTTTATAAAGATTTTTACTTTAAGCCAATGTAAAACCAAAGGGCCCAGGGCGGGGGCAATTTTTTGTCCAAGGGATATAATTTAACAATCTTAATAGAGGTCCACAAGATAAAGCTTCATACCATATATCAAACACCTGAGCCTTCTGGTTTCAGACACGAAGATTTTTAAATGTTTTCCCTATATACGTCTATGTAAAACTAAAGGGTCCCTGGCGGGCCATTTTTGGCCCCAGGGCTATAATTGGAACATTCTTGACAGAGGTCCACAAGACAAAGAGTCATACCAAATATCAAACATCTGAGCCTTCTGGTTTCAGACAAAAAGATTTTTAAAGCTTTTTCCTATTTAAGTCTACGTAAAACCAAAGGGCCCCGGGATGGGGGCATTTTTGGCCCCATGACTATAATTTGAACAATCTTGGCAGAGGTCCACTTGATGAAGCTACACCTCAAATATCGAAGGCCTGCGGTTTCAGAGGAGAATATCTTAAAGTTTTCATTAAAAAAATCTATTTTTGGCCGGAACCATTTGAACAACTTTGAAAGGGGACCTCCTAAGGATCATTCCTTTGAAAAGTAGAAGTGTAACAAAGATCAGGAATCGATACAATTAGCTTACTCCACCCATCAAAGACACCAAAGGGAAAGAAACAAAAACATGAAGCGACCAGACCATAATGGAAACCTAAACAAAGGAAGGCCATAAGGACAGTTACTGTCCCACAAAATGGCCAAATGGCCATCCATAATATAAAGACACAAGTGAAACACACAGTAAGTAACAAACAACAACATGAATAAACCGCCAGAGAAGAACCGCCTTGGAAGTTTGGTCAAAATCCGATCATTGGTTTAGGAGCCGAAGCCGTTTGAAGATTTTTACGGAAGGACGCACGCATGGCGGACGAGAAGTGATCCCAAAAGCTCACCTCGTCACACGTTGTGTACGGGCCTGCATCAACAGGTAGAATGAAGTATTTTGTTGCAACATTGGACTGTCAGATCACTGTTATGCAGGAGCTTGGATGCAGTGGGAGAAGAGAGTGAACAAACAATGACAGTGATGACCCTTATCAGAAGTCATCGATGGATCCAGTGTTTGGAAAGGAGCAGCAGGATTAAATTTATAAATGTAAGACATTTTCCAGCACTTTGTCTTGCATTTGTCTCCAGCACTTTGCCTTGCATATGAGGTCAAGCAATGTAAATTCAGAAAGATGGATCTGTTGTGCTGGATGCAGAAGGGAAAAAAATAAACGCATTTTCAAAATGATAAGTATATAATTTTGAAATGCTACCGGTACAACAACAACAATGCCATTTTCTTTCAGACAACTTTATACTAAAAATATATTGAAGCGTTTTAACATGTATCCACAGTCTACGCTATAATGCAGACTTCCTATTGCTTGCTATTGTCTGCGTGACTATCGCTGAACATGTACAAGGAAAACCATGGTGCCGGTTATTTACATAGATGTTAAGTCCCGGGTGTTTAGTCTTCTCCTTGCGACGTCAGAGCGCTGTGTGGACTGGGCTCATGTAAGAGATATGAACTTATCAATCAACCCAAAGAATATCTTGACTGGGCCTGTGTACGAGGCATTAGAATAGCAATCGATCCAAAGATACTCACGTCACAGCGCACTGCAAAAGGAAAATTCTTGACTGTGCTCGCGCACGTGGACATTGGCAAACTGTGCATACTTAGTCTGTTGTCTGATCATGACTACTCTGCTTGCTTAAAATACTGGAATTTAAGAGTTAAAGGGACAGCTCAAATGTCAGTTCAGGACTATTTTCCCCAACCTACACTCAGAGACAATCGACCCACCAGTACTCTCAGTGCTTTGTTTAAGATATAATTTGCTGACAAGGCAAACTGCACATTTTCAAAGGACCATTACTCTTTAGTTTTTTTTGGTTTAAATTTACTCAAAATTTAATCGAGTCAACTACTCATTACAAACAATCTAACACCAATAAAAAGTCTGCAACTGTTACAGCATGGCTCTAGCTCTAACCATTTTTGATTTATTATGCTGACAAGACAAAAATGCAAATTTTACAAAGGGCCACAACTCATGAAACATTGTTAAGAAGTTATCCAAAAGTTAATCAGGTCATTTTGGTCACTAGAAATATATTCAAGAAAGATCAAGGCACTAGCTCCAACATTTTTGACATATTATTGCTTACAAGGGAACAATGCCCAAATTTACAAAGGGCCATAGCTCACGAAGTTACCTAGGTCATCTACTTATCACTACCAAACATACAACAAAATATCAAGGCTCCAATGATATTTTGCTGAAAAGGTAAATTAGCCCAATTTACCATTACGCAAACACGCCTATACAAATACATTGCCAACTTTATCGGCGAAAAAATGAAAATTTCATGACGAAAAATTGTGATTTTTTTCTTATTTCTGCTCAAAATAAAGATTGTGGGCACTCGTTAGAACCGCCTCATCGAGGCGGTTCTAACGAGTACCCACAATCTGTATTTTAGAGCAGAAACAATAAAAATAAGGTATACCCCCGGAAACCCCAGTTTTACTATATAAAAGTGGGGTTCAAGGGGGTCAAAATTATATAGGCGTGTTTTCGTGATGAAAGGCTGATAACTAATACCAAACCACTACTTGCTGAAACCAGTGTACTAAATGACAACAGTTGTTTAACACAATTTGTGCTTTGGATTTCATCTAATAATTCTACAAATTAGTCTATGGTGCATCTAGGTTTAAGTAGTGTCATTACTGAAGTTGTTACCTGTGAACAAGAGAGGCATCACAATAGTTGGGCACTTCTCAGCAACAGCCTTTTGAAATACCTGTGTAAACATAGATCTGAATTTATCTTCTCTCATTCTCGTACTGTCATTACGATTTTTACTTGCCATTACAGCCACAAACACTTTTCTAAAGCCTGTTCCTTCTCCATTAATTACAACAATTTCTCCAAGCCTAACATTTTGCTTGAAGGCTTTTTCCACTGCAGACTTGTATTTACGGCCACCATTATCTAGCAATGTTTTAGCAATAAAGCCTTTTCCTTGTCCATCTTTTTTGTCACTACACACAATAGCATCAACATTCTTGACTTTTTCAAACACTGATCCTTGATCCACTATTATATGCAGATTCGAAGAAACGTGACAGTGAAGTTCATGCTTAAATCCAGCTTCATAAGGAATTTCTTCACAGTATGGAAACTGTCTAGTTGCAGTATCTGCACCTGGTAGTTGAGGGGTCTGGTGACTATGGCCCACAAATGTCACTGAAAATATAATGACCTAGCACATGAGAATCAGAGGGCCATGATGGCCCTATATCGCTCATCTGAGCTAAGAGATTTACATGTGGGTGCCGGGGCAGGGCAATTTAGGCCCCAGGTCCATAATTCGAACAATTTCGGTAGAGGTCCTCTAAATGAAGCTTAATATCCAGTATCGAAGTCCTCGGCCTTCTGGTTTCCGACAGGAAGATTTTCAAATGTTTTCTCTATGTAAGGCTTTGTAAAGCCATTGGGCCCCGGGGCGGGACAAATATTGGTTATAATTTGAACAATCATTGTAGAGGTCCACTAGACGTGCAAAATTTATAAGAAACGCGATGACTTTGATTTTGAGATTGTAAATTTTGCTTTTTTGGATGGTTATGTATGGCGTTTATATTTCGCAATTAATTCGATTTGCTAGAGTGTGTAGTCATGTAACTGACTTCAACACCCGTAATAAATTATTAACGGCTAAACTCCTTAATCAAGGTCTATCGGAACCCGAATTTTATGGTGACTTAGTATATAAATTCAGAAAAAAATATAAAACCGCAATGACTTCAGCACCCAATTTCGTAAAATTCTTCGATATAAAAGGTCGGGTACAACATGGATGTTATACGACAGACTGCATGCATGGAAGTTAACCCAATCACGGTTTGCAACTTTGCTTCCCTCTTTAATTGCACGCCGGTGGGTCAGGCCTCAGATTCTATGACGGCTCCAACGTAAAGGCTTATTGAGAATTAGAAAGATCTAATTCAAGGTAATGTTGGTTGGTGCCTGATGCTCTGTCTCTAGTCGGGCCCATCGGAGTCTAACTGTTGGTTTTCTTTTGCTCCAGCATTTCAGTGATTTCTTGCTGTCGAGTCCTCACCGTTGTCTCACCTCTGCGATTCTTTGATTTTTGTGTTCACGGAGATGTTGCACTGATGGTTTAGGAGGCCTTCATGCGGACTGAACAAATTATTTGTCTAAATCGCGACGGAAGTAAAGGCGAGGATTGTGGCCACGTAAAATCGATTTAAGCCCCCCAGTGGAAATCATTCCACTGACCGTTCCAAGGCGGTTCTTCTGTGGCAGTTTATTTATGGTGTTGTTTGTTACTTACTGTGTGTACCACTTGTGTCTTTTTCTTTTGGATGGCCATATGGCCATTTTGTGGGAAAGTAACTGTCCTTATGGCCTTCCTTTGTTTAGGTTTCCATTATGGTCTGGTCGCTTAATGTTTGTGTTTCTTTCCCTTTGTTGTCTTTGATGGGTGGAGTAAGTTAATTGTACCGATTCCTGATCTTTGTTTTACTTCTACTTTGTAGACGGCATATGGGTCGGCGCAGACCCGGACAAGACGCTGCACAACGATAATGCAGCGTCTGATCAGGGACTCCGGGTGGGGGCCATTTTTTGACCCGGGGGCTATAATTTGAGCAATCTTGGTAGAGGTCCACTAGATGAAGCTTAATATCATTTATAAAAAAGAGGCCCATGGGCCACTTTGCTCACCAGAGCTCAGGTTGGCACTGCCCAATGACAGCCATGTATTTTAACATGGTATAATTTTAATTTGCCAATTATAAAGTTTCCCAAATGAACCCCTATATCCAAATGAGCATCCATCTGGACTCAGTATCTAAAACATTAGGCCTTTTATTAAGTAGAGGGTGTAGGGCATGGACCCAATGGAGCCCTGGTTGGTATCACTAAATGCGTCTTATCATAAGGAATAAGAATATATATGGCGTAGTAGTGGGGATCTGTATACCGGAGGTATAAGGCCTCTTAAGCGGCGGAGGGGTTGGGGCATGTCCTGTTGATCCCAGGAAAGCCCAAGATTGTTGTCCCTATAAGGACCAAGAATATATATACGTATATGGTTTATGGGTGGGAATCTGAATGGTTTCTGTTATATGAGTCCATTCTATGATTTGGAGAGGAAAGGAATGGTCCCTGCGACCCCAAAGTGGGTGTGATATTGATAAGGAACAAGAGAATATATGATTATGGGGTGGGGATTTGAATAGTTTCTGAAATATATGGCCTTTTGAAGTGGAGGGCCGGGGCGTATTGCCCTAGCACAAAGTGACCCCCAGGTTGGTGTCACTGAATGATTATAGTTTATGGGTGGGGATCTGAATGATTTCTGTTATATATGGCTTTTAATGAAGTAGAGCAGTGGGGCATGACCCAGGCAGTCCGGATGACTCCCAAACTACTGTTATTTGAATGTGTCTTATCATAAAGAAGATAATTATATATGGTTTAGGGGTGGGGCTCTGAACAGTTTCTGAAATATATAGCCTTTTGTGAAGTGTTTGGGTGGGGCAAGGCCCTGGCTTGACCCGGGAGACGAGACCTCCAGGTTGACGTCAATAAATGTGTCTTATCATAAGGAACAACAATATATATGGTTAGAGGTGGGGATCTGTATGGTTTCCAAGATATTGGGTCTTTAATGAAATGTAGGAGTTGGGAACGACTCCGGCACATCCTGGGGGACCCCCAGGTTTAGTGTCAATAAATGCGTCATATCATAAGAAACAAGAATATATAAGGTTTTGGGGCGGGGATTTGAATGGTTTCTGAGAAAGATGGCCTTTTGTGAAGTGAAGAGGTTGGGCAAGGCCCCCGCGCACCCAGGAAGACCCCCCAAATTGGTGTCAGTGAATGAGTCTCCTAATAAGGAACAAGAATATAAAGGGTTTAGGGATTGGGATCTGTAAGGTTTCCAAGATAATGGGCCTTTTATGAAATGGAGGGGGTGGGGCATGGCCCCGGCACAACCCGGGGGACCACCAGGTTGGTGTCACTGAATGAAATCTTATCATAAGGAACAAGAATATATATGGTTTTGGGGTGAGGATCTGAATGGTTTCTGAGATATTTGGCCTTTTGTGAAGAAGAAGGGTTGGGGCAAGGCCCAGGCACACCCCCGGAGACCCCCCAAGTTGGTGTCAGTGAATGTATATTTTCATAAGGAACAAGAATATATATGGTTTAGGGTGGGGGTCTGTAAGGTTTCCAAGATATTGGGCCTTTTATGGCATGGAGGGGATGGAGCATGACCCCAGCACGTACGGGGGACCCCCAGGTTTGTTTCACTGAATGGATCTTATCATTAGGAACAAGATTATATATGGCTTTGTAGTGGGGATCTGGATGGTTTCCAAGTTATATGGCCTTTTATGTAGAGGAGGGGTTGGGGCATTGCCCCGGTTTAACGCAGGGGACCCCCATGTTGGCATTGAAGCATATGGCTGAGAGACATGTACTCAAAGAACATTTCTATAAACGTTTTGTCAAAATATCTGCAATAACTTGGCAGAAAATGCAATTTTTCAATTTTCCCCCATTATAAGTCTATGGAAAATCTTAAGTTGCCATAGCAACCAAACTAAAGAGCAAAATTTTATATAAAAAACACACACACACTAAAGGCAAATATGGTGAATATTTCCAAAAACTCTCAGCCTAATAGAGCATTCGGTTTCTGAGGAGATGATTTTTGAAGTATTTTTTTTCTATTTTTTTATTTCGGGTTCCATGGCAGCCGATAGAAATAAGCAGTAGGCCTAAATATGGCAGACAGTAGATTGCCTAAGGAATATTTCTATGAAAATTTTGTCAAAACATCTGCAATGAGTAATGGCAGAAAATGGCATTTTTCAATTTTCCCCATTATAAGTCTATGGAAAGTCTAAGTTGCCATAGCAACCAAACTGAAGAGTTGATTTTTATAAAAAACACAAACTTGCAATCCCCCAGCCCAAGGATACTATAGATAAAATTTGGGCCCAATCGGCCCAGTGGTTTCAGAGGAGATGTCGTTTGAAAGTGTTGACGCAGACGCAGACGACGACGACGGACAACTGCCTATCCTATAAGCTCCCTAGGAGCCTTCGGCTCTAGTGAGCTAAAACCTGGGCCTTCTGGTTTCAGACATGAAGATTGTTAAAGGTTGTCCCTTAGAAGTCTATGTTAAACCAATGAGCCCCGGGGCGGGGCCAGTTTTGGTCCAAGGGCTATAATTTGGAAGAGGTGCACTAGGTGAAGCTACATACAAAATATCAAGTGCTGGGTCTACTGGTTTCAGTCAAGAAGATTCTTAAATGTTTTTTTTTCTTACAAGTATATGTAAAAAAGTGGGCCTCGGGGCGGGACCATTCTTGGCCCCAGGGCTATAATTTGAATAATCTTGATAGAGGTCCACTAGCTGAAGCTATATACCGAATACCAAAGACCTGGACCTTGTGGTTTAAGAGAAACTTTGTTTAAGTTTTCATTAAAATACATATTTTATCTCCTGATGTGCAATGGACCGGAACCATTTTAACAACTTTGAAATAGGATCACCTATGGATAATACCTGTGAAGTTTGATCAAAATCTGATCAGTGGTCAGTGGTTTAGGAGAAGATATAGTTTGAAGAAATTGTGAATGGTCCAACGACGACAACGACGACGGACGGTGAATGATCACAATTGCTGCCCTGAAGCCTTAGGCTCAGGTGAGCTAAAACGTCTTTTCAAATGTTTGTTTAAATTTGCAAAGCATCTAATAGCCATAGATGCATCGTTGATTGATTGTGTTGGGATTTAAAGACAAGTAAATCCCTGTGAGTGTTTTCTTACAGAGGAAGGGAAACCAGAGGACCAATGGTCCTGAGCAGCTCAACTGAGTGCTAAGAGTTAATGGAGCCATTTGATTTCTGATAAGATTTTTGAAGGCTTTTTACCAAGGAAGCCATCTTTGTCAGGTGATCTGATAATGGGCCCGGTAATTCCGAGTAAGGTTTCTGATGGGTTTTTACCTTACATTGGCATTGCAGCCATACTCGTCACGTGACCAAATTCATATTGATAATTTTTCATTTGTTTATTCCTATACTCTTTCATATGAAACTCAGTTACAAATGGGGAAATGGGGCAGTGACTTCTGTGAAAAAAACAAAGTTTTATTTTTCGTAACTGAATGACCTTGGGCCAAAGTCAGGCAATGACCTTGACCTTTTCTACTCAAGTAGTTTAAATCACTCAACTATCTAGCTGCATCTACCAATTTTCAGATCACGGGCTGCAATAGTTTCCGAAGAAAACAAGTTTTTTTTTCAAATGTCTGTGACAAAATTTGACCTTACTTTTAAATAGGTCAAGGTCAAGGCCAATGAAGAAAAGAGTTATTTGATTTTACGACATGATAAATTTGGTAACGTTATTTAAGCATTAGATTTATTTAAGTGATGAGGCGTTACCCGGGTCCCAACGCTGCGTAAGAAACGCTACGCCCGTTACTAGATGAATAGGGTTTACAGTCAGTTGTTAAGAAGACGTCGCAGTCAATCGTTCAGGAACAAACTGGAATTTGGATTCGAACCTGGTGTTCTGGCATTTATTCCATAATCGGTAAATATATTTATTCCATAATCGGTAAATACGTCGAAACACAAAATTGGTAGCAGAGAGAGGTTAAGAGACATTTAATCGAAGTAATTACAAAATTTACGGAAATATGGCGTCGTTGGAGAACGGCATCAACGGAGATGATCTGCGGGAACATGGCGATCAAAAAGGGGCAGCTGGCGATTTCACAAACTTTGAAACGGAATCGAAAAGAGAAAGGTTCCACGGATTAAAAACAAGGTATTGTTTTTTTAAACAGATCAGTCAGAAAAGCCTTGCTACGGGGGGTGGGGGGGGTGGGGGGGGATTGAGGAGACATGTTACAACATGGGTCTTATGGAGAGGGACATGTACAAGATGACAACATGTCCGGACTTTACGCGAAAAATTAGGAAAATAGAGCTGAACAATAAAGTAATGTTTGAGATGGAGAAGCTGTATGTTGAATTTTCGACAACATACGCGGTGGCGCAGCAACATATCCACGCACAAAAGGAACAGTCAAGTGAAACTTCGGAATTATTTTCAATTGACTTTCTGAGCCGAATGAAAATTTCTAACCAGTAGGAAACCTACCGAGAATGAGGATACGAGTATAACGCTTCACAATAGGTAGGAACTGTTGACTCGTACAGCAATATTTGCAATTCGGTGCCATTAAAAAGCAGTGAAAAACAAACAAACACTGAATACCAGAAAATGCCACGGTTTTATGGAGCAGAACCACAGCAAGCACTTAATAAGGACATATCGCTGCCAAATAAACTGTCTCTCAAGAAATTCATCGCCCCGTATAAACAAGGATCCACCAAACCGATCCCAGCCAAATTGGATAACAACGATTTATCGTCGAAAGTAGTATATACTACCGCTACAGGGCTGCTAGCTACACAACCAAAGTCATCAGGTCAGGACACTTGTCTCACGGAGAGGAAGGAACCGACAACACTTGTTACTCAAAACAACTTTAGGGTAGACTTTATAGGGCTTCGTACGGTTCCAGTCACCGTGAAGAATGGTGAACGGTCTTTGAAAATAAATGTCTTGCTTGACGACGCCAGCACAAAATCCTACATCAATGCTGACGTCGCAGCGGAGCTAGGCCTACAAGGAAGGTCCGAGAAAATGACCGTGAATGTACTGAATGGACTAACAGAGAAATTTCAGACCAAGCTTATCAATGTTGAACGGCAACATAAGCACGAGGGTAAACGGCCCCGCCCATCGGGGCTTGAAGAAATAGATGGGCTGCATGATGCTTCCACGCAGAGCTGAAACCAGCCAGCACAGGAGTACTGGTAAACAGCTTAGAGGATCTAAGCCTGCCCAGGCAAAGCGGTGCGAGTCGGCCCGTCCATGCTTATAAACCCTATTGGTTTCATTGGGCGGCAGGGCTTAAGATGTCATTTCATCTCAATGTCGGGTAAAAGTCCCATAAAATTGGAAGCAACGTCTCCAAAATGACTTTGCTTCCAAAGGATAACCCTTTTATAGAACATATTTAACTTCACTACAGCTGGTGTGTGGGACTGTGTGGCGGCGGTAAAATGTCTCCCTGCCCTACATCATAGTGTAGATTATATTTTCTTGTCCTTTGGGATCATTGATTCCATTGTGGAATTTTGAAAATATCTGAGGGTCACTGATGGGGCCTGATTGGCCGAGACTAGCTAGTCTGGCCCAGAAAACATGTACTCTGCATATTTTTCAGTTCTGTGGTGTATTCCTTGCTTCCAAAGGATAACCCTTTTATAGAACATATTTGACAGTGTTGACGGGACGTTAAACCTCAAATCAAACAAAGCACGTGGGTAACAGAATGCACAGTAAATCGTGCCACGGATAATATGCCGGTTGAAGAATTGAACAAGTTCAAGCAGCAGTGGTCTCACCTGAGATACATCGACTTCCCAACTTCACCCACGAAACAAACTGTCAACATGATGTTGGGATTGGACAGCGAAGCTCTGCTCTATGCCATCCAGGAAATGAGAGGCAAGCCAGGAGAGCCAATAGCCGGACATGCATTGGGAGTACCGGGTCCACTTCTCAAGAGGTTGCATCACTTGTGTCTTTTAATTTTGGATGGCCATATGGCCATTTTGTGGGAAAGTAACTGTCCATATGGCCTTCCTTTGTTTAGGTTTCCATTATGGTCTGGTTGCTTAATGTTTGTATTTCTTTCCCTTTGGTGTCTTTTATGGATGGAGTAAGTTAATTGTATCAATTCCTGATCTTTGTTTTACTTCTACTTTGTAATACTAAGTTTGCCTACAAATATTGCGTTAAAATCAGGCTGAGTTTCATTCGATGTTGAAACAGTTTCGGGAGATCGAAAAACCCAGTCATCAAATGATGTACCGATCGTCCGAATAGAAGAGCAACTCTCTATGAAACAAGTAGAACGACCTCTGCTTTTTAAAATAGCATGTGCAGAGTTGGTCTACCTTGGAAAACAAAGGTCTCTTCACTACCACATACTTATGAGATAGCTCTCAGCAGGCTGAAAGATACGGAGAAAAGACTAAAAAGGTCCCAGAGCTTGCTAAGGTATACAGCAAATGCATTGAGCATTACTTAGAGAAGGGTTACGTAACGAAAATTCAGGAACAGGACCTGTCGCTGTCAAGGTGGTACTTTCCACATTTTCCAGTACTAGGTCATGGCTGTGGACAGTATTTGACGCATCGGCGAAATACAAGGGCTCGGCTTTGAATGACATGATTTTTCTAGGACCAAAACTACAGCGTGAACTGATAGATGTGTTACTGTGCTTCAGACAGAACCGTGTAACAGTTGTGTGCGAGACTGCCGAAATGTATCCTCGCATTGGTATAGCACCGAATGACAAGCCTTTTCAACGGTTCTAGTGGGGGGATAGACCAATGCCGCCAACCGGACATATATGGATTTGACAGGCAGGGTCGTGTTTGGGATCAACTCCTATCCGTTCCAGTCCCAGTTTGTCTTACAAAACCATGCGAGGCAGTTCATGGAAAATTTTCCACTGGCAGCAAAACAGTTCTTAGATCTACTTACATGGACGACTCCATGGATTCGGTATTGAACGAAGATGAAGGAATAGAGCTGCACATTCAGCTGTCGTAGCTGCTGTCACTAGTCGGGGTGCATGCTAGAAAATGGCTGTCTAATTCATCAATGGTATTACAAGAGGTACCACTGCAGGATCGCATGGCTGAAGTCGATCTAGACACAGGCTACCTTCCAAGTGCGAAAACATTAGGGGCACGGTGGTTAGCGAGCCAAGATTTTTTTTTCGTTCAAGGAGAACACACCGTCGCGACGACATGAAGTTCACAAAACGGAGTTTCTTTTAAAAAGATAGCCACGCTGTTCGATCCTGTCGGGTTTATGGCCCCATTCACAATCTGGGCCAAAATACTGCTGCACGACATGCGGATGGCCGGACTGACCTGGGATTAAGAACTGACAAAGACATTAGTAAACTCAGTACGGGCCTGGGTTAGTGAACTACTTGACTTGACACAGACTCCAAGATGCTTGGTCGTTATTGACAAACAAATATGCAAAGTGCCATTGCATACCTTCACTGACGCAACTGAAGATGCTTATGGAGCCAGAGTCTATATAAGATGCAGCTACAAATATAAGACAGTCTCAACATACGTGGTGGCTGCTAAGACACGCGTCGCACCAAGCAAGGCTTCAAGTATTCCACGTTTGGAGCTCATGGGCGCAGTTTTTAGGGTCCGGCTAGGGACGAGAATAGCAGGAGTTCTAGAAATTCAAACGAGTCAGCAAATCTTCTGGTCGGATAGTCAGAATGTCTTATGGAGGATACGAGGGCGCAGTCGGGATTTCAAATCGTTCGTTTCCAATAGGGTAGGTGAAATAGAGACTAGTACAAGCCCAGAGCAGTGGAGATACATACCCACCAGTTTGAATCCAGCTTATACTCTTAGTGGAGGGATGAAAACAGCTGAGCTCATAGATTTTGAAAAATGGTGGACTGGACCTGAGTTCTTAAGACAGTCAGAAGATGTTTGGCCAACAGCAGTAATCAAAGATAAACACACAGGATATGACGAAATTAAAAGATCCGGTAGCGCTAAAATATTGTCCAGAATAGAAAACAGTCCGGAGTCTGTTTTTCAATGACTTTATGACTGTCACCGAAAATGACGGAAACTTTCCTCTGGATCTAAGCAACTACGCAAGTTTATTACGAATGAAGAGAGTGCTAGCATGGATGAACCGTTTCGTTGATAATAGAAGAAAGCAAAACGAAAACAGAACATCCGATGAAAGGATGAGAGATGAGCTGAAACGGGCTGAAGTTCAGTTTATCCATTACACCAAAGTCATAGATTTCACTGGCGAAAGGAAAGCTCTCTTGCGCAGAAAACCTTTACCAGCAAACAACAACTTGTTTGGTTTGTTTGGGCTACAACCAAACCTGGATGGCGACGGACTGATGCGGGCTGATGAACGTGATAATTGTCTTCACTTCTATTAAGCATGCCGAGTTCCTGTCCTACGATGGGCGGTTTCCAGTTGTACTTACAAGTAAAAATTGGGTTACCAAATTTATCATGAAGGAATACCACGAACGATGAAACCATGCAACAGGAACAAACCAGACCCTCACAGTATTATCATCTCGATAATGGTTACTTGCAGGACGTGACAATGGGAACAGGAATGCGCGGTATATCGCCGACGGAACACGAAGCCTTGATCACAAATAATGGCACTGTTGCCGACGTCGAGACTGAAACCATCTCTGCGAGCATTTGTCAGGTCGGCAGTGGGTTTCGGAGGTCCGTCCATTACTGTTCAAGGACGAGGAAAACGACGCGAGAAGAGTTACCTCTGCCTGCCTGTTCACTTGTCTTGGGACAAAGGCTGTTCACTTTGTGATGGCATACGGACTGGGCATGGATTCGTTCCTGAACGCGTTCTGTAAGATGGCCAGTCGTAGAGGTTTACAAGAGGAAATGTTCTCAGAAAACGGTAATAACTTTAAAGGCGCGGACGCGGAACTGAAGTCAATGGTTCGAGTTAGATGAGAACAGAATAAATCGTTCTACAGCTAACAAGGTGTCACATGGAACTGTAATTCACCACTGGCACCCCATTTCGGTGATGCCCACGAGACAACGATAAAGGTGGGGAAGAAAGCAATACAAGCCGTACTTGGTAAAGTGGACATCAACCACGAGCCACTCACAACAGCGATGATCAAAGCGGAGGCCTTGATACACTCGATGCCTTTGTCGTATCAATCAGTGAATCCAGAAGACGACGCCCCATTGACCCCAGGGGCATGTCGGGGGTCAATTTGCATCAACCTCCTGCGATGGAACGGACTTCAATCCAATAAAATGATAGGCGCCGTATACAGGAACTCGTGCGCCATTTCTGGAGTAGATGGATGCGAGAATGGTTGCCTGGGCTCAATGCGCGGCAAAATTAGTTCCAGACGCAGCGTGACGTGGCCGGTTTGAGACATCACCTGACAAATCGAGAGGGAACTGGCCGCTCGAATGGGTACTCGAGGTCTATCCAGGGCAGGACGGGCACGTGCGGGTTTCTGAAGATCCAGGCCGGAGAGGGGACGTTTATAAGACCAGTAACGAAACTTAGTCCACTCAGCCTGGAACTTTAACAAATCAACAATAAACAAGATTTGATTGTGAAACTCGAACATGTCCCGGGGCATGGTCATTTTTTTTTTCAATTTTGGTCACAGTATAAGGTCAAGGTCACACGTCAATATTATTTTGTTTGGGAGGGAAGCCCTTGACACAAGGAACTTACATGCCAAATATGAAGGCTCTGTCCTAAATTGTTCAAAAGTTATAATAAAATATTTTTTTTCTTTTAAGTAGGTCATAGGTCAAGGTCACAGGTCAAACAATTTTGCATGAATGTAAAGCGCTTGTCAGAAGAAACCTTCATGCCAAATATGAAGGCTCCATCTTAAATGGTTCAAAAGTTATGAACAATTTTATTTTTTTTCTTTTAAGTAAGTCAAAGGTAAAGGTCACGGTGTATGTAAATGAATGTAAAGCTCTTATCACAGGGAACCTACATGCCAAATATGAAGGCTGTATCCAAAAAGGGTAGAAAATTATGACCAAAATGTTAATGTTTTCTTTTAAGTAGGTCTAAGGTCAAAGTCACAGGACAAATTTTATGCATGATTGTAAACCTCTTGTCACAAGAAACTTTAATGCCAAATATACTGACCGGAAATAGAAACTATACACTTTTAAATTGTTTTTAAATTGTCTCGCCTGACAAAACAAGTGGATAATTCAGTTAAAAGCTACTGATTAAGGATTTGACTAACTATCGACATGAATCCTGTAACAATTTAAAGAACTCTGGTGTTCAAAATAACTGTTTTGGGGGAAAATGTAGAAAAGTGCATTTTTTCACAAAATCTGTTTGTAATCGAATTTTGACTGCAACATTTTTGCGTGTAGGTAACAAGTGAAAAGCAAGGAATAAAAAAATAACATAACATCTAAAAATTATCGAGAAGCAAACATTCTATTGAAATCTCAGAAATTGCTTTTTTCCGCGAAATTTTCAAAGTAATGTTTCAAGCCAAAAATCGACCAAAAAGTGCCTTAAATCGTCTTCAGCTGTGTCTTAAATATTGATAAAAACAAAAACCGCACTCAGAAATGCCATACTTTTCGCTCACTTCCGGTGGTTTGGTCCAATATTTAAACGTCGATAACATTTCAGCCATTGTGAAAATTTTCATTTTGTTAACAATATTTCCAACGTTAGATGATGCGTAATAACGGGTAAAAATGGGGATCACATTCGCGACACAAAAAGTTTGACTCAATGGAAACTTTTACAGCAAGATTTGGACCCTTGCATTGTACCTGTGGCTCTACCCGATAAATCGTACTTATCATTAAAAAATTTATTCGATAAATCAGACATGCCAGTGATGATACGTTATATAATTGAAATTCAAAGTTCATTGAAATGTTTCGCCAGTGACAACTCAAAATTGAGTGTATAGTTTCTATTTCCGGTGAGTATATAACGGCTCTATCTCAAACGGTTCAAAAGTTATGACCATTTTGTTTTTTTTTTGTTTGATTTGAGGTTTAACGTCCCCGTCAACACTGTAAAGGTCATTTTGGAGACGTTGCTTCCAATTTTGTGGGACTTTTACCCGACATTGAGATGAAATGACATCTCAAGCCCTGTCACCCAATGAAACCAATAGGGTTTATTAGCATGGACGGTCCGCCTCGCACCGCGGTTCCTGGACAGGCTTAGATCCTCTAAGTGGTTTACCAGTACTAGTGTGCGGGCCAGATTCAGCTCTGCGTGGAAGCATCATGCAGCCCATATTTAACTTTTTCTTTTTAATTGGTCAAAGGTCAAGGGTCAAATTGTTTGCGTGAAGGTAAAGGTCTTGTCACAAAGAACCCAAATGCAAAACATGAAGGCTCTATTTCAAATGGTTCAAAAGTTATTACCAAAATGTTATTTTTTATATTAAGTAGGTCAAGGTCACAGGTCAGAAGTTTTTCCATGAGTGTTAAGCTTTTGTCACAAGGAACATAAATGCCAAATATGAAGGCTGTATCTCAAGTGGTTCAAAAGTTATGACCAATGTTTTTTTCTGTTAAGTAGGTTAAAGGTCAAGGTTGCAGGTCAAATTTTTTCCATGAATGTGAAGCCCTTTTCACAAGGAACCTTCATGCAAATATGATTGCTCTATCTCAAACGGTTTAAAAGTTATGACCAATGATAACTTACTGTTAAGCAGCCCAAAGCTCAAGGTCAAGGTCACAGGTCAAAATGTTTTGGGTGAATGTAAAATATGTTCTATAAAAGGATTATCCTTTCGAAGCAAAAAATACACCACAGCACTGGAAAATATGGAGTGTACATGTTTTCTGGGCCAGACTAGATAGTTTCTGACAATTAGGCCTCATCAGTGACCCTAAAAGTATTTTCAAAATTCCACAATGGAATCAATGATCCCAAAGAACAAGAAAATATAAACTACACTATGATGTTGGACAGGGAGCATTAAAGGCATTTATTCTTAGCCAGTAGGACACACCGTGTGTTCATAATTGTTTATTGCCCCCTGTGATATACTGTTTATAGCATAGCTCTTGTTGAATCCCCTGACTGAGGCACTAAAGAGGAAAATCGATAAGGTACACTGTAGTTAACAGTTAGTCAATTATTGATTTTCCCCAAGAAGGCCGCCTACCTGTTGTAGACTAAGACGGAGTTCTTGTCTTCAGTCAGCTCTGTGAGCTACATAATATTATGTAATGAAATGATAGTCCTCAATAATCAAGAATGCCTTTAATTACGAAAACATGCCTGCAAAATACATTATCAATTTTTCGGCCAATATAAAATGGAAATTTTACAAGATGAAAAATTGTGATATTTTTGTGAAAATAATGCTGACCCCTTTAAACCCCAGTTTTACTATATAAAAGTGGGGTTTTAGGGGGTCAATTCACATAGCAGTGTTTTTCATGATGCTTTTTAAGGCCGCCACACATTCCCACATAAATGCCAAAATATGAAGGCTGTATCTCAAGAGGTTAAAAAGTTATGACCAATGTTATTTTCTTTCTTTTAAGTAGGTCAAAGGTCAGGGCCAAGGTCACATGTCAAAATGTTTTGCATGAATGTGGAGCTCTTGTCACAAGGAACCTTCTTGCCAAATGTGAATGCTCTATCTCAAACGGCCCCCGCCCATAGGGGCTTGAAGAAATATATGGGCTGCATGATGCTTCCACGCAGAGCTGAATCCGGCCCGCACACTAGTACTGGTAAACCGCTAAGAGGATCTAAGCCTGTCCAGGAACCGCGGTGCGAGGCGGACCGTCCATGCTAAAAAACCCTATTGGTTTCATTTGGCCACAGGGCTTGAGATGTCATTTCATCTCAATGTCGGGTAAAAGTCCCACTAAATTGGAAGCAACGTCTCCAAAATGACCTTTACAGTGTTGACGGGGACGTTAAACCTCAAATCAACCAACCAAATCAAATGGTTCAACAGTTATGACCAACGTTAAAAATGTCCACGCACAAACTATTGTCCATGTACAAACAGACCAACACACAAACAGACAGGGCAAAAACAATATGTCCCTGCTATCACTCCGGGAGCATAACATGAGGCTCAATGAGCCTAACTGCTCACGTGAGGAACATTTTAGTTTGTTGTTTGTCTCATGGTCTTTGAGCATATTTTTGAAGTTCTTCCTAATGGGACACGGCATTATCAATTTGGACCCTAGGGGCATGTTTGGTGGGATTAATGTAGGTGACCAGTTAATGCTGCAACATACTAAATATTTAAGCTTTAGACCTTTGGTTTCAGAGAAGGAAAGCCAGCCTCCGTATCTCAGTCAGATGCGCATCTAACTGGTGATCAGGAAGACACGGGTTCAATACCTGCTACATTTTTTTCTTGCAGATTGATTATGAAATATTTTCTATGGTCATTCTTTCCCTTTGGCTGATTCAATATGGTAGGGTGACAATCTGGACCAAAAAAAATGGGAACCCATATCCCCCCGTATTACAAGACAAGTCATATACTAAAATGTTCGTCAGGATCAGTAGTATCTGAAACTGCCGGCATAAATTGGCATAAATGATGGCGAGCTGAGAAATCCAAGATGGCGTTCAAGATGGCCGCCATAGCTGTAAATTCCAGCTTTTCGTAAAATATGATTATAAATACCACAAATCATCTTACAAACTTATTTTTCTGGTGTAGAAAGAAGATTTGTGCTAGAATATAGAATAACCTTTTAGGTTTGACTTGAAAACCAGTGAAAAAAATAATATATTATTGTTTTTGTGTCTAGTTTCATAGGTGATACATAAAAGCAATTCTGATGTTTCAAAATTTAAACAGTTTTTACATATAAATTGTATTATTTTAACTAAGACACTATTCTAAAATACATTTAACACTATTCCTAAATACATTTATGGTTGGTTATGACTTTTTTACCATCAATTTAGCCCCAGGATTACCCCATCCACTCAGTTTACCTGTAAAATTCATTCACATAAATGCTGACACACAAGGGATTTGTAGGCGTCTGCTTCATTTCAGACAATTAAGTAGTAGAGGACATTCATAATAATGCTTAGTTCTGTTATCATATTGTCACGCAAACATGCCCATATGTTTTTACCCCCTTGAATCTCACTTTTATATAGAAAAACTAGGGTTTTCAGGGGTAAGCATTTTTTTCTAATTTATGCTTAAGGACATAGCTTGTTGGTGTTTGACAGCATCGTCACGTTGAGAGCGTTCTAACGAGTCCCCGCCATCTATGTTTTGAAGAGAAATAAGAAAAAATCATTTTTATCTGAATTTTTGTGTGTGACTGTGTGTGTGGGGGGTGGGGGGGAGGTGGGGGTGATTGGGTGACGGTAGTAAAATCTTCCATTGGATTTGAATTTGAATTATGTGTGTTTTCGTAATGTTATATTATGTATTTAGCCATTTAGCCATTTGGAAACACCACCTCTTTATAATACTTTGTTCTTAATTCAAGCATAAACCTCTTAGTTAAACAGTGTTATATCCAAACAAAAAGGTAGAATAGCGTAAAATAACTTCCTTTACATGTTTTTGTTTTTGTCATTTTTTCTATGCAATTAGTTAGGGGTTTTGACTTTGAACAGTGTTATATAAAAATGTGTTATAAAATGATTGTGCTGCACTAATAGGCCAATTGAGACTACAAGTACATGTTTTAAAACTGTCATAGTCCTCGGTATAAACATGAGCTAGTATTGTTTTGTTTGTTTGATTTGAGGTTTAACGTCCCCGTCAACACTGTAAAGGTCATTTTGGAGACGTTGCTTCCAATTTTGTGGGACTTTTACCCGACATTAAAACGAAACGACATCTCAAGCCCTGTAGCCCAATGAAACCAATAAGGTTTAAAGAGTACATTGTTGTACTTTCTATGAGCAAATGCAGTCATCACTACACTGATCAGGCTATCTACAACCATATCAGTTAATAGCTGGGGGCTGCTTGTGTCTGTCTTATGACCTGTGGAATAAATAACCCAGTCTCAGGATCAACCATATGCCCTAGGTCTATAGGGCAAGACAAATTAATCTTAGATTTTATAGCTCCCCATCAAATCAGTAGCTGATATGTACACTTGTACAAATGGAGCAAAAAAAAAAAACTATTAGTTGGTGGTAGATGACTAGGTCTAACTCTGGATTTTTGGAGAAGCATTGTTGTCTAATGTGTTTGTCTGAACGGCAAACATACAGAAAAATTGCTGCTGCCTTAACTGGCCCTGAGACATTTGACTCAATACCAAGATCTGAAATCTCTTGAAGCTTGAAGTCTGGTTTAGGCATTTTTCTTGCCTATACTATGTAAAGAAGAGCAGGTTTCACAACCTGTAAGGCAATGCACACAGCATAATTGCCCTTTCATCTGGCTCTAGCTTCCTGAAAACATTGTGAACTGGAATACATGGTGCAGTCAGCATGAATACACTTCCTGTCTGTCTTGAAGAATACGTTATCAACATTAAGCTGGCTAAAATGAAGCAGAAGTAGATCGAAAACATGGGTATATGGACTGACCAGAACAGCTTTGTTATCTCCCAGAGAACCTGCAAACTGCAGGTGCAAATCATTCTATTATCAGCTTCTTCATAGTTGTAATCGAGTTAATGCTGAGCAGCAACAACCTCACTGCATACTGTCAGAGATTTGTTCTCAAAATAGAAGTAAAGCAATGATCAAGAATCGATACAATTAATTTACACCTCCCATCAATGACTCTAAAGGGAAAGAATCACAAACATGAAGTAACTAGAACTTAATGGAAACAACAACAGAGGAAAGCCGAAAGGACAGTTACTGTCCCACAAAATGGCAAACTGGCTATCCAGTTATATTATAGGAATCACCCACGATGAAGTTATGAACAAGCCCTTATAAGATGGTTTTTATCATGACCCGTTACTGCTAAGTATGCCATGCATAGCTGCAAGCTCTTCTAAATACCATACCAATACCAAGCTTATAATAACCTATTAACAAGATGCTGAATTTATTTCACAATGACAGTTTAAAATTTATTGAACTATTTTCCCTGACATTTGGACAATTTTGTTTGTTTGTTGTTTTATTTGAAGTTTAACGTACCCATCAACACTGTATAGGTCATTTTGGAAACGTTGCTTCCAATTTTGTGGGACTTTTACCCGACATTGAGATGAAATGACATCTCAAGCCCTGTCACCCAATGAAACCAATACAGCTTATAAGCATGGATCGACCGCTTTGCCCGGACAGGCTTAGATCCTCTAAGGGGTTTACCAATACTCATGTGTGGTCGGTTTCAGCTCTGCGTGGAAGCATCATGCAGCCCATCTGTTTGTTCAAGCCCGATGGGCGGGGGCCGAAGACATTTGGACAATATAGCGACTGGAGATGAAGTTCCTCAAGAGATAGAGAAGTTTGATAAGTTGCCATAAAATGGGTTGCCATTTGAGTCATTCATGCAGGAAAGGCTCATACCCATAGCTTGTTAGGCAGTCCAAAGAAAACAATCTTATGAGCCTTTGTCTGGGTCAAAACTCCTGACTATGAGTGATATCAGGTCAATGATACAGGTGTCTGGGACAACCATGCAGTCTGAGGAACTGACTGCCACTGGTGAAGAGATATATCCTTTCTATACATCAATTCATTCATTCAAGGTCTTGTCTTTCAAAAATGCGCATGATCACGTGAGTTTGTTTACAGATGAAGAATGTATAATGGCTACCAATAATTCGGATTTCCTTGAAAAACTAGAAAGACTTGCTGGTTGTATAGTATTTGACGGGATGTCTGTACTTAAAGTGTTGCAGCATTCATCATTGTCTCAAACTGACATATCAACAGATGACTGCTATGTTTTGGTCTTACAGTCTGCTTACCATTATTTGGGTAGCTACCATTCACTTCAGTTTTGACAGGAATGAGGCAAACAGTTACAAATCACAGAGCCAACAGAAGTGTGGAAAGAATGTTTCTTCACCCGCGATGTGTCTACGAGGAAAAATATAGTAACTGGTGACTGATAAATACTTTCAAGCAGTAAAAGCAAGAACGAACTGACAATGCTTTACACTAGGTACCTTAACGAAAATTGCCATGAGCTTCTTAAGAAGAATGCTACTGTTGTTGGTGCAGGTTGACTTAAGAACAAGGCTCTGAAATTTCCGCTGGTGTTGTTTCTGTTCATTATTCCAACCGTGAAGAAGCTGATAGTAGAATGATTTGCAACTTGCAGTTGCAGGTTCTCTTGGAGTTAACGCAGCCCTTGTGGTCAGTTCTGATACAGTAGTTTTGTTTCTACTTGTGCATCACTTTAACCTGCTTTATGCTGATGACAGGTAGAAAAGGTATTCATGCTGACTGCACCAGGTATATTCCAGTTCGGACTGTTTTCAGGAAGCTAGAGCCATATGAAAGTGCAATTATGCTGTCTGTATTGCCTTATGGGTTGTGATACCTGCCATTCTTTACATAGTACAGGCAATTCAAGTTCTGCCTAAACCAGACTTCCAGCTTCAAGATATTTCAGATGTTGGGACTGAGTCACATGTCTCAGGGCTAGTTAAAGCAGCAGCAATTTCTTTTTAGTGCACAGGACCTGGTGTGCATATCAGCTACCAATTTGATAGGGAGCCATAAAATCTAAGATTAATTTGCCGAGCCCAGTAGACCTAGGGTATACAGAGTAAACCGCTTAGAGATTCTAAGCATGCCCAGGAAAAGTGGTGCGAGCTGGACCATCCTTGCATATAAAACTTTTTGGTTTAAATGTGTGGCGGAGATGTCATTTCATCTCAATGTCGGGGAGAGTCCCACAAAAAATTGGAAGCATTGTCTCCCTAATGTAATATAACTGATACAGTATTGACGGGGATGTTGTACCTCAAATCAAACACAATATAACCTAATTGTATAGTATATCCTCTTTATAACACGTTTTTATAACACAGTTTTGGATATAGCACTTCATAACCCCCAAAACCTAGCCAGTTACTCAGCAAAAATGAAAATAAAAGTTATTTTAGATCAATTTGATAAACACTATTTTGCTATTTTGTTTAGATGAAGCACTGCTTAATTAAGACGGTTAATGTTCAGATCCCGAAAACAGTGTTATAAAGAGGTGGTGTATCCTAATGGCTGATCATATACTAAAGTATGAAAACAGAACTAAGCATTAGTTTTAATGCTCTTTTCTATTTGTTGTCTAAAATGAAATCCTCACCTGCAAATCCCTTGAGTGTGAGTATTATGTGAATGAATTGTACTGGTAAACCGAGTGGGTGGGGTAATTCTGGGGCTAAATTGATGGTAAAAAAGTCATAACAAACCATAAATGTACTTGGAAATAGTGTTAAATGTATTTTAAAATAGTGTCTTAGTTAAAATAAAACAATGGATAAATAAAAACTGTTAAAAAATTTGAAACATCAGCATCGCCTTTATGTACCATTGATGAAACTAGACACACAAACGATGAAATGTCTTTTATTTCCCCGGTTTTCAAGTCAAATCTAAGATGTTGATCAATATTCTAGCACAAATCGTCTTTCTATACCAGAAAAATAAATTAAAATAAGTTTGTAAGATGATTTGCGGCAATATAATGTGAATGAATTTTACTGGTAAACTGAGTGGGTGGGGTAATGCTGGGGCTAAATTGATGGTAAAAAAGTCATAACCAACCAAAAATGTATTTTAGAATAGTGTTAAATGTATTTTAGAATAGTGTCTTATTGAAATAAAACAAGAGATATGTAAAAACTGTTTAAATTTTGAAATATCGGAATTGCTATTATGTACCACTTTGGAAACTAGACACAAAAACAATAAAATATCATTTTTTTCACCAGTTTTCAAGTCAAATCTAAAAATTTGATCTATATTCTAGCACAAATCTTCTTTCTACACCCAAAAAATTAATTAAAATAAGTTTATAAGATGATTTGTGGTATTTATATTCATATTTTACCAAAAACTTGAATTTTCAGCTATGGCGGCCATCTTGGACGCCATCTTGGATTTCCCAGCTCGCCATCATTTATGCCAATTTATGCCGGCAGTTTCAGATACTACGGATCCTGACGAACATTTTGGTATATGACATGTTTTGTTATACGGGGGGGTATGGGTTACTACCAGAAATAGTGGACTTTTTGGCCCATTGTCACCCTACCAATAGGGGCAGGTGTCAGTTTCTGGTGAGAGAATGAGCACTGTACTGATTAACTGTATACATACCCGCCTGCCCAGAAAAAGTGTGGATAGATAAACGGACAGTCTTAAAAATGAGCTAAATAGTGTTGAATGGGCCTTCAAACTGAAATACAGTTTAGCCCAATTTTTAAAGTGGGGCTATAACTATTTAGAATTCATCACGGACTAAAAACAGATTTTAAGGGTTTGAATTTCAGTTTTTGTTTAATTTGCGGTTTAACATGTTATCCAACACTGTAAAGGTAATTTTGGAGGCGTTGCTTCTAAATTTGTGGGACTTTTACCGACACTGGTGTGAAATGACATGTCAAGCCGTGTTGCCCAATGACAGGAGTTAATAAGCATGGACGGTCAGACTTAACTACCTTGTCTGGGCAGACTTAAGATCCTTTAAGCGGTTTACCAGTACTTGTGTGCGGTTGGTTTCACCTCTGCAGGAGAGCATCATGAGACCATCTAGATGGGCGGGAGCCATACATCTAGATGTAAATTCTTAGAATTTCAAGGCACATACTAAAAAAAGCACAAATAATCAAAGTTCCACTGTTTATTTGTCATAGATTGCGCATAGAATATTTTTTTGAAAACCATTGTACTCTAATTTACATGATTGATTTCAAATAATTGCCTAGTTAAACAGGCTAAGTGATTGCATGAAAAATCTCAGTTGGCCAAAGTCCAGTATATTTGTTACCAGACTATTTGTGGAATTGAGAGCTATGAAAGCAAGTATTATATACTTATGGCAGGTTAATATTTTGTGGATTGCCACCAGGAATGAAGCGAGTACCGAGGAAAAGTACTCAGGTAAGTACTAAGTACTGACAGTTTTGAATGTACTCGAGTAAGATCTGAGTACAATATAAAATATAAATGTACTTAAGTTGGTATCTAGTACTTAACAAAAGTATTCATGAGTATTGCTGAGTATTATAAAGTATACTGAGAAGATTTAAGACTAAACCTAAATTAAATAATTAAACATTGCAATATTTGCAGTTTTTATTAACACTTGCCTGAAAGTGACAGCTTAGAAGCTTTGTATTTTATATCTGTTAATAAAACATGGAAGTAACTTAAAAGGTAATTGGGCGGCAGGGCTTGAAATGTCATTCCATCTCAATGTCAGATAAAAGATCCACAAAATTGCAACGTCTCCAAAATGGCCTATATAGTGTTGACAGGAATGTTAAATCTCACATCAAACAAACCAACAAAACTGACCATTCCAAGTGAGTTTTTGTTTTGTGGTTCCTTCATTTTCTATGCTTTTAATGTTGGTGTCACTGCTTCATTCTCCAATATGTAACTATTATTCATTTGAGTTCGGATTCCCAAATCACCATCTATTATGGAAATAGCAGCTGACTTGGCTAACCCAGTTTTTATTTTTCAGGCTAGGCAAATCAGTAGCCAATCAAAAAGCAGTTTGTGAAATAGTCAGCTCAGTTCTTTTTTCCATTATATGTCAATGGGAGCCAAGGGGCCCCAGCACCTGGCCAATTTAGACCACAGGGGCATGATTGACAGGATTTATGTAGGGGACCACTATTGACATTTCTACATGCTAAAGATTTAAGCTGGCACAATTATGTATGGGACCAATTGACAATGCTACATGCATAATATGTAAGCTTTCGCCTAGTGGTTTCCGAGAACAAGATTTTGTTTATTTTTTCAATTCTAAGTCAATGGCGGCTAAGGGGCCCGGGTCGTGACCAGTTTAGGCTCCAGGGACATGATTGGCACAATTTATGTAGGGGACCACTTGACATTGCTACATGCTTAATATGTAAGCTCTGAGGCCAGTGGTTCCAGACAGAGAAGAAGGTTTTTTAATTTTTTTTTTCATCAAAAGTCTATGGGGGCTAAGGGGCCCTGGGGTATGGCCAGTTGAAACCCTAAGGGCATGATAAGGGGACCACTTGACATTGCCACATGTTTAATATGAAAGCTCTGTGCCTAGCGGTTTCAGAGAAGAAGATTGTTTAAGCTTTTTTTCCATTATGAGTCTATGGGGCCAAGGGGTCCCACGGCGTGGCAAGTTTAGATCCCATAAAATAGGTCAAGGTCAACCAAAGGTCATCATTTCAGAAAATTTGGTAAAGCCCGAGTTCAATGTTGCATACCAAGTTTCAAGGTCATCGGCCATTTGATTCATGAGAAGAAAATTTTTAAAGGTTTTTACCATATATGGGCATGGCGGCCAATTTGGTCATGTGACCCAGTCCTTAGGAACAATATTTCGTCCCAACTTCCCATAGAGGCTCCACGTGAAATTTGGTTTCAATCAATCCTGTATTTTAAGTTGAGAAGAAGATAATAATACTGAATCTGAGCCTTCCAGGACGAAGGTCAGTAAATGACATTGACCTCTGGAATTTATAAACTTCTATTCAACTGATTGCAAATATCATTTCTGATGGCACAGGCTACCATGCAATCAGAAAAGTTCCACTGTTTTGCCCTTTTTACATATAAATGCCAAAGTAACCAAATTTGACATTGACGTTAAAAAGGTCAAGGTCAACCGAAGGTCATTTGAACAAACATGGTAGAGCCAGATTCCCCAATGCTGCATACCAGGCTTCAAGGTAAACGGTCATTTGGTTCTTGAGAAGAAGATTGCTAAAGGTTTTACCATATATGGGTATGGCGGCCATACCGGTCATGTGACCCAGTCCTTAGGAACAAACTTTCCTTTCCCCTACCCATAGAGGCTCCACATGTAATTTGGTTTCAAACTACCCGGCAGTTCAAGTTGAGAAGAATATAAAATTACTGAATCTGAGTCTTCCAGGACAAGCTCAGTAAATGACCTTGACCTTTGGAATTGATAAACTTCCTTTCAGCTGAGAGCAAATATCATTTCTGATGCCACAGGTTACCATGCAATCAGAAAAATCCACTGTTTTGCCCTTTTTCAATACAAATTTGACCTTGACGTAAAACAGGCCAAGGTCAAATAAAGGTAATCAATTGAACAAACTTGGTAGGGCCCGAGCCCCTGATGCTGCATACCAAGTTTCAAGGTCATCCACAGTTTGGTTCCTGAGAAGGTAATTTTTTAAAGGTTTTTACCATATATGGGCAGGGCGGCGTCATCTTGGTCATATGACCAAGATCCCATGAACAAACTTTCTTTCCCCCAACCCATGGATAACCCACATGTTATTTGAATTAAATTGGCCCAGCAATTTCTGAGAAGTCGTTTGAAAATGTTCACGGGAACGACGGATGGATCACTGCCTATACTATAAGCTCCACCGGAGCCTTTGGCTCTGGTCAGCTAAAAATCTATTTTTAGCTCCTGTGTCCTAGATATGCAACGGACCAGAACCATTTGAACAACTTTGAAAGGGAACCACCTCAGGATCATTCCTGTCAAGTTTGGGCACAATCTGATCAGTGGTTTAGGAGAAGATATCGTTTAAAGAAATCCGATCAGTGGTTTAGGGGATGTCATTTGAAGAAAAAGTTTAAGGATGCACCACGGACGACGGACAAAGTGATCCCAAAAGCTCACCTCATCACTACAGGACAGGTGAGCTAAAATACTACTTGTTCATGTGCGAACAGCGGCCCCCGCCCATAGGGGCTTGAAGAAATATATGGGCTGCATGATGCTTCCACGCAGAGCTGAATCCGGCCCGCACACTAGTACTGGTATACCGCTTAGAGGATCTAAGCCTGTCCAGGAACCGCGGTGCGAGGCAGACCGTCCATGCTTATAAATCCTTTTGGTTTCATTGGGCGACAGGGCTTGAGATGTCATTTCATCTCAATGTCGGATAAAAGTCCCACAAAATTGGAAGCAACGTCTCCAAAATGACCTTTACAGTGTTGACGGGGACGTTAAACCTCAAATCAAACAAACAAAATCATGCACGAATACACAACCACTATCTATTACAATGACAGTGACACTGGCAAAAGTATGAAACCATTTAAAGAATAATGCACCTATCAATGTTTTCCCCTATAAGAAGACATGGGTTGCAGGATTATATACTGTCTAATCTCCTTAATATGGATAATGATTTTAGTTAAAAAAAATCCCCAAGTGGGTATTGAAATTTGTACATAGGTCTACGTTGTTTAGAATGTCCTATCCAGGTACCTCAGACCCATTCCTTCTGTCCAAATGTTCTATAAAAGTCCCAATGGTTGTGGTTATTTGGATGTCTAGTCCACAGTTTATCCCTGCCATATCCCCTCTGGGTGAAAACATTGATAGGTATATATTTACCTGCAGTTTTCCTTGAAGCAGTCTGTCTTGGTTTGCTGACATTTGCATGTGCAATATTTTGCCCAGCTCTGTGAAACTTTTCTCTGTTAACAAGAAACAACAGGGCCCAATGGCCTTATATCGCTCACCTGTGTACCAGAAAATCATTAGTGTAGGAGACCACTTGACATTGCTACATACTAAATATCTAAGGCAAAGCGGCGTCCATGCTTATAAACCCTATTGGTTTCATTGGGCGACAGGGCTTGAGATGTCTTTTAATCTTAATGCCGGGTAAAAGTCCCACAAAATTGAAAGAGACATCTCCAAAATGACCTATAGTGTTGACGGGGATGTAAAACCTCAAATCAAACAAACTCTGAGCCTTATGGTTTTGGAGAAGAAGATACTTTGAAGTTTTTTCCTATAAGTCTATAGGAGCTAATAAGCCCTGGGGCTTGTCCAATTTTGATCCAAAGGGCATGGTTGACAGGATTTATGTAGGCGACTATTTTGTGTTGCTATTTACTAAATATCTTAGATCTGTACTTCATGGTTTCAACAATTTGGACCCCAGAGGCATGATTTGGGGGATTCATGTAGGCGACCACTCGACATTGCAACATACTAAATACCTAAGCTCTAGGACATATGTTTTCAGAGAAGAAGATTTTTTAAGATTTTTTCCCCATTTTACTTTTTTCCATTTTAAGTCTATAGCAGCTAATGGGCCCATAGGCGAGGCCAATTTTGGCCCAAGGGGTATGGTTGGCAGGATTTCTTAAGATGACCATGTCATGTTGCTACATATCTAAGCTCTGGGACTTATGGTTTAAGAGGAGAAACTTTTTGTTGTTTTTATCCATTATAAGTCTATTGGAGCTAATTGGCCCATGGGCATGACCAATTTTGACCTGAAGGACATGGTTGAGAGGATTTATGTAGGTGAGCACTTGACGTTGCTACATGCTGTATATTTAAGCTCTGGGCCCTTGTTTCAGAGAAGAAGATTTTTGAAGTTTTTCCAATTGTAAGTCTATGGAAGCAAAAGAGCCCTGGGGTGGCCAATTTGGATCCCAGGGGCATAACTGGCTGGATTTATGTAGGTGGCCACTTGACGTTGCTACAAACTAAATATCTAAGTTCTGGGCCTAATGGTATCATTGGTTTAAACATATTTATTTCATTAGTACAATACAGTAAATACAATACAATTTTGTGAACAATAGAAAGGATAAGAACGAAAGCATATGCTTATAGAGTTCCGCTCCTTGAATAGGTAGATGTATATTATGTACGTATAGGCAAATACTGTGTAAGCTTCAAATTGTTCTAGATCTTCTATATTTTGTTCAAACAAAGACTAAATATTTCAGCTAATGTAATTCAAATAAAATGAGAATTTAGGAAAATAATTTAGTATGAACTAACCAAAAGTAGATAAATAAGTGGCGGGATAGTGGGAGCACAGACATACAGAAGACAAGCTAGAGGGGTATTAGACTTCAAACGACGCATGGCAGTAAAAAAAAGTTCTATTAAAAACGCTTGGTATCCAGTATATATTTTTGCACACCATCAAATATTGTTTTGTTGGCTTCTGTGGACAGTGCAAGATCGCCATATAAAATCACTTTAAGACTTGGCGTCAAGTACAGTGAGACTAAGTTGAGAAGTTCAACTCGTTGTAATTGGTAGATTCTACAGTGAAAGAAATAATGTTGGGCGTCTTCGATGCTGCCACAACGACAGAGAGGAGATTCGGTAATATTTCTGTGAAAAAGATCGAGATTAAGAGAACTACAATTAGTGCGTAACCTAGTGTGCAAAATCTGAGCTCTTCTCTTCCCAGTGTAGAAATGTTTAGGTGTTTGAGCGACATTCCGGTTAAGAAAATATTTAAACGAGTTTACAGAGGTGCATTGCCTTGCTTCGTTAGGTAAGTTGTTCCAGGCACGGACTGATGAGGGAAGGAAGGAGTGAAAGTATTGGTTAGTCCTGGCATCGATAGTCTGAAGAGAATTTGCATTACGAAGATTATATCTCGAAGCAGCACAACCAGGTCTAGGAACTAAGGAGGATAAGTACTGTGGAGTGAGCTGGTTGACCATTTTGTAGAACATGGTGTTTTTGTGGGTTTCTCTCCTCTGGTCAAGCGTATCCCAATTAACTTCTTTGTATAGGGCATTTAAAGAAATGAGTTTTGTAGTGCCAGTTGCAATCCTGGCCGCTTCGTTCTGAATTTTGTCAAGCTCATTCTTTTCATATTGAGTGCAGTTACTCCAGATGACGTCACCATATTCTAAGATAGGACGGATGAAGGCTATGTAAATCATTTCAAGAGCTTTTCTGTCCAAGCTGAATTTTAATTTGCGCATTACATTGATTCGAATCCAAGCTTTCTGTTTAATATATTCGATGTGTTGATGCCAAGAACAGTCATTCGAAAAATATATACCTAAGTGTTTGTGGAACTCCACTTCAGTTACCTGGTGATTTTGCATGAAGAGAGGTGGGTGAATGGGTTTATTGCGTTTACGTGAGACAAGAAGAGCCTCGGTTTTTGCAGGATTGAAAGACACGAGCCAGATTGCAGCCCATCTTGTAATTCTTGCTAAGTCCGTATTGAGAGAACCAGCTGCAGTGATGGGATTTTCAACTACAATATACAGACTAGTATCGTCAGCAAAAAGACGTATGTTTGATCCTATTTCGATAACAATGTCGTTAATATACATCAAGAATAGGAGAGGTCCTAATATAGATCCTTGTGGCACTCAAGCTTTAATGTATACCCATTGAGAGACAGTGCCAGGTAGAACAACTCTTTGTTTTCTGTTAACAAGGTAGTTTTCAAACCACGCAAGGACTTCTCCTGTGATACCAGCAGCTTGGAGTTTGTGTAAGAGACCACGGTGCCAGACACGGTCAAATGCTTTGCTGATGTCACAGAAGACCGCCCTCACCTCTTTACCAGAATCGAGGGCTTCACAGAAAGTATTGTACATAAATGTTAGCTGATTTACTGTGGAATCTCCTGATATGAAGCCAGACTGAACAGACGACAGCAAGTTGTTATGTTGAACGTGATTGTACAAGTGTTTGAAAATAAGCCTTTCGAATAGTTTGTCTTCTGAATTTAGCAATGAGATAGGTCTATGATTAGTGACCAAGGACTGGTCACCTTGCTTGGGTATAGGACAGACATTTGCTTCTTTGTATGCTGTGGGGACAATACCCTGTCTCAGAGACTGATTAAAAAGAGAGCAATACGGCGAAGAGACTTGCATGGCTAGCTCTCGTAGTATGCGGTTACTCAACCCATTGGGCCCAGATGCTTTTCCTAGGGGTAGTGTTTCGAGTATGGATTGGACTTCTAATGGTGTCAGTACAATTTGGTCTAAATGGGATTCAACAGGAGTCGGTTGGAGGTCGGGAAGGGCAGCGCCGTCTTCGTTTAAAACTGTTTGACTTTGGAAAAATTCATTTAAAATGTTTGCTTTGTCAGTTTCTTCTGTATAAACGTTATCATTGTATTCAAGCGGGGGTATAGATGTGGTAGATGTTTGGTTAATGAAATATTTTAGTGTAGACCACCAGTCTTTATAACATAGCTTATGAGATTTAAGTTTATCACTTAGTTTATCGCTAAATTGCTGCTTACTATCCCGAACCATTGCGTTGACTTTGTTGCGTAGTTTTCTAAATAAATACCAATGTCTGTCTGAATCGGACCGCAAAGCTCTCTTGTATGCCCGTTTACGTTTACGGATCCAAGATTTGATAGCAGAAGTGATCCAAGGAGGGTCGGACTGTTTGATACGAACAAGCCTATTAGGAATACAGATGCGAGCTAAACTATCAATTGTTGTAAATATATTATCAGCGTATACATTGATGTCATCATTTTGAAGGGCATCCCAGTTGACTTCGGAAGCTTTTGCTCTCATCAGATTGTAATCACCTTGTTCGTAACTCCAGACGTGCCTTGTGAAGGACGTGCATTTTGATTTGGTAAATTTGAATACCCCAAAAATTGGGCAATGGTACCTTACTGGCTGGTCAAGAAAAGGATCACTGACGCCACTAGTAATAAGGTGGTTCTTATTTGTAACGAGAAGAATATCAATAAGTGATGATGATGTTTCTGTAAAATGAGTGGGTTGGTCAATTGTTTGATACAGAGAAAACTGTGTACATAATGAGTCGATTTTCCTTGCCGATTGCTGGTTTAACATATTCAAATTTAAGTCACCAGTGATTATAATATCTGATACCCCAGTGTCAATAGCCAAATCCAAAGAATTTTCAATTTTGGTAAGATAGCTTGTGTCTGAATTAGGCGGTCTATAAAATACTCCAAATAGGACTCGCTGATGATTATTAATCAGTTCTACCCAAATACATTCAGTGTTTCTGATTTCTAAATCTTGCCTGCGTTTGTATTTGAGATTTTCCTTAACATACAGAATTACCCCACCATGACCGTCGTCTCTATCTTTGCGCTCAGGTCTGTGATAAGTAACAAGAGTAAGGTCGTCTGTGTCAGTAGTCGGTTGAAGCCAAGACTCCGTGAAGGCCAGAAGATCAAATGATATCAGTTCAGCATGTAAGATATCTAGTTTATTAATAATGCTTTGCACATTATAGTGAACAAAAGATAAATTATGACCAGTCGTTAGAGACGTAAAGACAGAAGAAGACATACTAGTTTCAGTGCTAGATAGACTTGCCGTTGAGGTAACAGATGACGGGCCAGGATTCGGATGTACATCACCTGAACAGAGAAGCAAGACAGCTAACCAAATAGACACTTCAAGGGCAAAAAAACTGTGTAAGATAATTATTGTGAATTGAACATTTGCTCTTGACCGTCTACCGGAAGTAACACGTTTCGCAATAGCATTCAGTTCAGGCTTCTGGGCCGGTGTTGATACATTATCTAACAATATTGTCAGCAGTGAGTATGTGTGCATTGAGTTATGGTGCAGAGCAGCAATAAAAAATAAATGCATTAGGATGTTGAACCTGCACAAGCGCCGATATGTTGACGCAACGGATAACTTGTTCCATCGTTCGATTTGTTTCATGTAATTGAAGTGGGGTACACAAGAAACAAGTTCCAATCCGCCGCGCCAAAATAGTGAAAATCAACAAAACCCGCCCAGCCATGCTCCTGCGTCCGCGCTCCCATATCCATACCAAACAAAAAGAAAGAAACTTCAAAATACATTAGCATTGCAAAGTACATAATAGGTCGGAGGTAGTGAAATCGGTTTGTAATGTTCAATGTTTGTTCTGCTGTATGGTTTTATGAGTGTGTCGAAAACGGTTCAAAAATGTGTTTTCGATACTAAACACGCACCAAGTATGCTTAACTCAGACTATCTTAACCCTCAAGACGCCGAGAAAAACATCTGAAAATGTCGTCTGCCCATGTAGTCATGGTATCATTGAAGAAGTCTATGGGACCTGATGAGCTCTGGCGTGGCCAATTTTGAGCCCAGGGACAGGGTTAGCAGGATTTATGTAGCTGGCTATTTTAAGTTGCAAGATACTAAATATCTAAGTTATGTGCTTCACAGTTTCTGAGAAGAAGATTTTTGAAGCTTTTTTCCATTATGAGTCTATGGAAACTAAGGGGCCCCGGAATGTGGCCCATTTGGACACCAGGGGCATGATTAGCATGCTAAATATCTAAGCTCTGGGCCCTGTGGTTTCAGAGAAGGGTTTTCAAGCTTTTTTCCATTACGAATCTATGGGAGCTAAGAGGCCCCGGCGCATGGCCTATTTGGACCCAAGGGGCATGATTGGCAGTATTTATAAAGGAAACCACTTGCCGTTGCTACATGCTAAAAATCTAAGCTCTGGGCCCTGTGGTTACAGAGAAGAAGAATTTTGAAGCATTATGAGTCAAAGGATCTAAGGGGTCCTGGCACGTGGCCAATTTGGAACCCAGGGACATGATAGGCAGGATTTATATAGGTGACCACTTGCCATTGCTACATGCTAAATATCTAAGCTCTGTGCACTGTGGTTTCAGAGAAGAAAATTTTTGAAGCTTTTTTTTCATAATGGGTCTATGGGAGCTAAGGCGCCCCGGGGAGTGGCCCATTAGGACCCCAGGGGCATAATTAGCAAGATTTATGTAGGTGACCACTTGCCGTTGCTGCATGCAAAATATCTAAGCTCTGGGCCCTGTGGTTTCAGAGAAGATTTTTGAAGCTTTTTTCCATTATGAGTCACAGGGAGCTAAGGGGCCCCAGGCGTGGTCCATTTGGACCCGAGGGGCATGATTGGCAGGATTTATTTAAGTGAGCACTTGCCGTTGCTACATGCTAAATATCCAAGCTCTGGGCCCTGTGGTTTCAGAGAAGAAGATTTTGAAGCTTTTTTCCATTGAGAGTTTATGGGAGCTAAGGGGCCACGGGGCATGGCCCATTTGGGCCTCAGAGGCATGATTAACAGGATTTATGTAGGTGACCACTTGCCGTTGTTACATGCTAAATATCTTAGCTCTGGGCCCTGTGGTTTCAGAAGAAGATTTTGAAGCTCTTTTCTATTATGAGTCTTTAGGAGCCAAGGGGCCCCGGGGCGTGGCCCATATGGACCTCAAGGGCATGATTGGCAGGATTTATGTAGGTGACCACTTGCCGTTGCTACATGCTCAATATCTAAGCTCTGGACCCTGTGGTTTCAGAGAAGAAGATTTTGAAGCTTTTTTCCATTGTGAGTCTTAGGTAGCTAAGGGGCCCCGGGTCGTGGCCCATTTGGAACCCAGGGGCAAGATTGGCAGGATTTATGTAGGTGACCCCTTGCCATTTCTACATGCTAAATATCTTAGCTCCTGGCCCTGTGGTTTCAGAGAAGATTTTTTTTCCCATTATGAGTCTATGGGAGCTACGGGGCCCCGGGGCGTGGCCCATTGGAACCAAGGGACATGAATGGCAATATTTATGTAGGTGACCACTTGCTGTTGCTACATGCTGAATATCTAAGCATCTAAGCTCGGGTCCCTGTGGTTTCAGAGTAGAAGATTTTTTAAGTTTCTTTTCCATTATGAGTCTTTGGGAGCTAAGGGGCCCAGGGCGTGGCCCATTTGGACCCTGGGGGCATGATTGTCAGGGTTTATGTAGGAGACCACTTGTCATTGATACATGCTAAATATCTAAGCTCTGGGCCTTGTGGTTTCAAAGAAGAAGAGTTTTCGAATTTTTCTCATTGTTAGTCTATGGGAGCTATATGTTGCCATGGCAACCAGAATTCCAATCTGATCAGGCCAAAAACCTTTTGAAGCCTTTTCCCCCTACCTGATGATGCTTCTCATGAAACCTGATCAAGATTGGCTATGGGGGTATTAGAGATATACTTATTTGAAATTTTTACGGACGGACGCACGCACGCACGGCGGATGATGGACAAAATGTGATCACAAAAGCTCACCTTGTCACTACATGACAGGTGAGTTAAAAATCATACACTGTGGCATTTTACCTTTTATTCTAAAGTCAAACAGACATTTTATCTGCTATAGATTGTATCTTATTTCATACCATACAGAAAGAACCAATATAGTATCTAATGATTAAGTTATTTTATATCTCTTGCTCCCCAGGGGACAATATGATTCTATGGACTATCTTGTCCCTGGCAAGATAGACCTAATTGCCTGCTACACTAGGGGACAAGTTAGCCAAGGAAAAAGCAGCGAAAAGTCTCGTCTTTAAATCATAAAGTTTCTAAGCTTGTGACATTGACCACAAGGTCATGTACCTCAAGGTCATGGGCAGGGTACTGGTCATTGGTATGAGTGGATCAATTCCAATATAAAGTTAATCCACATAAGGGTTTAGAACATAGAAAAAGCACTGCAAAGCAGAGCAACATGCTCCAGTTTTACAAGGATAACAAAGCAAACTAGGTGGACAAAGGTATAAAATATGTAGACTTTGAAGTTTTATAAATGTAAGCTTGTTATGTTGCCCAATGGCAGCCATGACTAAATTGGTATCAAGTAAATTTGTTCACACTGCATCTGATTGATGGACAAAAGTACAATTTGAAAATGCAGAGTAGAAGTGAAGGCAATGGTCCGGCATCGATGCAATTACCCCACACCTCCCATTAGAGACATCAAAGGGAAAGAAACTCGAACAAAACAACTAAACCCTAATGAAAACTTCAAAAGCAGAAAGCCAAAAGGACAATTACTTTCCCACAAAACGGCCAGATGGCTTTCCAAAACACGAGATCCATAATGGCCTGGATCTCTAACCTGATTCACACTGTACACATGAAATGCTAGGGAATATATTAAGGTCGATTGGAAGGCTTGAGCAATTTTGGTTGACAGTGACCATAGGAACATTTCAGTGAAATTATTTCATAATCAGTCAAGCTGTTTAGAAGTAGAAGTCATTTTAAGGTTTGTATATTTAAACTCTGGTGGCTAATCATTTTCAGCAAGCAAAATGGTTTGGAGCAAATTTCGAATATTCTTATGAAATTGTTTCCTTTTAGAGGAAAAAAATCGTCTAAAAAGTTCTTGCAACCATATTGTTCAGCAGAGTAGAACGATCTGAGCAATTTTGGCAGATGGTACCCAAAATCATTCCCGTGAAATCATTTATAAATCAGGGGCTAGAGCGATCACGGTGTTTTTTCTACAAATAGCCACTACCGGCTCCGATAGCTCAGTTGGTAGAGTGTCCGTTCCGGGGAACGGGAGGTCACGGGTTCGATCCCAGGCTGCGACATACCAAAGTCGTAAACAATGGCACTAGCTGCTCCTCGCTTGGCACTCAGACTTACTGGGTAGAGCTAGGACTGGTCAGCCCAGTGTCAGGATAATGTGACTAGGTGTGGTATCATGTAATGTGTCTGGGACATGATACCAAAGTGAGGCAGCACTATAAAAGTGAGCATTGAGCTCCCTGTCGTAACCAGACACCGTCGTGATATGACAGAAAATTGTTGAAAGCGACGTTAAAGCCGAATTCACACACACACACACACACACACACACACACACACACACACACACACACACACACACACACACACACACACACACACACACACACACACACACACACACACACACTACAAATAGCCACTGTTTCCTTGACATTGAGCCTAGCAACCTGAAAGTTGAACTTGCTGAGATATAGAGGATATTTACTTTTTTTAGGTGGATACAAAAAATATTTCATAGAGTGTGTTGAAAACATCATAATTAGGATGTTTTCAACACACGAGATGAAATACTTTAGGTATCCACCGAAAAAAAAGTTAATGTTCTTTTTTTATAATTTATTAGAACACTTACGGTAATTGATCGACCTGTGGAGGTGACGTCACGATTTTGGCCTGGCTACATGACGTCACAACTGTCAGTTACAAAGAATAAACATACCGCCATTTTGAATTTCTAGTTCAAAGAATGCTTTTCAAGGTATGTTAGAATGTGTTGTGCTTATTTGAAGTCCATTCAATTTTTGAAGGCTCTAAGTGACATGCACACATCCACAGTATAATCGATTCCATGTGTAGCAGTCGGTCGCGGTCAGTTTTTCATGTTGGAAAAAAACCCGCTGATTTTAGCATATGTTTCCTCGCACAAACTCTTACTCAGCCATTCAGTGAACTTGTAAGCCTTGTGGACCATTTGTAACAAAGACAGCTAAGCCTAACTCTGTGAGGGAGCATTTAAATTGTTGCCGAGATGTGTGTTGTTAAAAGGGAGATGCATCTAGAGAGTTCACAAGGTTTTCTATGATTTGACCTACTGACATACTTTCTAACCCGGCATGATCCATATTCGAACCGGACCGAAATAATGTCAACATTCATTCTGAGCCAGTCTGGCGATGGTTGGACCAAAACTGTGGCGTCTAGAGTGTTCACAAGGCTTTTCGAACTTTTAATGACGCGGATTGTGGCCACATTACATTGATTTAAACCCACCAGTGGAATTCGTGACTCTGACCGTTCCAAGGCGGTTCTTCTGTTGTGGTTTATTTCTGTTGTGACTTGCCTTTGAGTGTGAGTATCGCATATCTTACTTTGTTCTGGGTAGCCAATTGGCCATTTTGTGGGAAAGTAACCGCCCGTTTGGCTTTCCGCTATGGCTGGCATCTTGAATGGAATTAGCAATTTTTAATTTTCATGTTGCCCCGATGCCTCCAATCAAGTTTCAGCGAAGCTCAATCCGACCTGCGACTCAGCAAGAGAAGTCCTTTGAAGAAATTTAAGCAGTTTGGGATACAGGAACATGATGAATTCGGATATCTGAATCTCCACGTTGCCCTCATGCTTCCGTCGCATTGTCAGCACAATTCTACCAATGCTTCAGGAGCAGGTGTCGAAAATGTGAAAGTGAAAACCCGATGACCTACGGTCGACAGAAAACGGACAACAGACCACTGCAATAAGCTGATCTGCAGTGCTCCAGGTGAGATATAAAAGAGATATCTCAATAACTGAATATCACAAATTTCTGAAGAACCAATCATGACTGTAGCAGGTGTCCTTTCCGCATACATTTTTATTTATTTATTTATTTATTTTTTTTTAGAAAAAGTCAGGGTTGACATTTCAAGTAATGTATGTAATAAAAACTATTCTCAACATTTATGGGCCATCATATGAACAAAGTTAGTGGGGTCAAGTCCATAATGCTGCATTCCAAGTTTCAAGGTCATCGGCAATTCAATTCCTGACAAGCTTTTCTAAGGGTTTGTACCATATATGGACTTGGTGGCCAACTTGGTCCTGCAGGCCTGCCTCGGTTGCTTAGTCGCATACGCGTCTGACTGGTGATCAGGAGGATGCAGGTTCGACACCTGCTGGGGTCAGCAACATTCTTTCTTGGAGTTCTACAGGAAGTCTTTACTACGGTCATTCTCTCCCTTCTGCTGATTCAAGAAGGGCAGTTGTCAGTTTCTGGCAAAAGAATGTGCACATTATTGGTTAACCGCTTACATATAAGCCTCGGCCCCCGTCCATCGGTGCTTGAAGAAATAGATGATGCTTCCACGCAGAGCTGAAATCCGGCCGCACATGAGTACTGGTAAACAGCTTAAAGGGTCTTATACGTTCTAGAGAGGGTCATCCTTTGGAAGCAAGGAGTACACCACAGAACTGGAAATATGGAGTGTACATGTTTTCTGGGCCAGACTAGCAACTTTCGGCCAATGAGGCCTCATCAGTGACCCTAAATATTGCCTGCCAAGGCAAAACGGTGCGAGTCGATCCGTCCATGCTAACAAACCCTATTGGTTTCATTGGGCGACAGGGCTTGAGAAGTCATTTCATCTCAATCTCGGGTAGAAGTCCCGCAAAAATGGAAGCAACGTCTCCAAAATGACCTATACATTGTTGACGGGGACGTTAAATATCAAATCAAACAAAAAACATATAAGCCTATCCAGGAAAAGTGTGGATAGGTAAACTGACCAGTTAAAAATGACCTAAACAGTGTTGACTGGGCCATTAAACTCCAATTCACACAAACAAACAAACAAACCAACTTGGTCCTGTGACCCCTGATCAACGGACAAATCCTCTTTCTCCCATCCAGAAGAGGCTCCACATGTAATTTGATTTCAATCTATCCAGCAGTTAATAAGAGTTAATAATACTGGATCGGAACAACCAGGATAAAGGTCAGTAACTGACCTTCACCTTTGGTATTTATAAAAGTTCATTTCGCTGATTGCAAACATCAACTTTTATGTCATAGGCTACAATGGAACAGAAAAATCCACTGCAAAATCCAAAAGAAGATTAAAATACTGAATCTAGGACAAAGGCCAATTCATGATCTTGACCACCAATAGTATTGATAAAATTCCACTCAGCTGATCGCAAATATCAATGCCGATGCCACAGGCTAGAATGAAATCAGAAAATTCGTCATTTTGCCTTTTTTATCCAAGGGATCTAATTTGATCTTGACATAAAATAGGTCCAGGTCAAGCCAAGGTAATCATTTGAACAACCTTGGTAGGGACCAAGTCCCTAATGGTGTATACCAAGTTTCAAGGTCATCAGCTATTTTTTTTTCCTTAAAAAATTTTCCAAGGGTTTTACCATATATGGGCATGCGGGGTGAAAATATTGATCCTGTGACCCAGACATTATGAAGAACGTTTTGAACCCCTTCCCCATGGAGGCTCCATGGAGGCTCCACGTGTAAATTGGTTATAATTGGCCTGGTTATTTCAGAGAAGATGTTGCTTATAATTGTTGACAGTGCAGATGATGACGGACCACTGTCTTCCCTCAAACCACTCCCACAGTCTTCGATTCCAGTGAGCTAAAAATATGAAGCTGCAAATAACAGATCAGTGTAGTTCACAGGCATCTGCTGCATAACTTTGGATCATATATTAGTGTTATAAACAAATATTAAGTCTTTGAAAGCGCTCTTGCGGACTGCGAGCAAAGTTTCCACAGTCACAGAGCAGGCGAAACTCAACACATCAACATCATCTCTGATACTCGTAAGCATTTTGGATGGGGCCCAAAAACATTACCTGATTAAACTAGAACCATCACAGTCGTGATCACAGCTCCGCGATATCATGTTCGGGGTGGGTTCGGTGGGGGATGGATGTGTGTTAGGGGGGGGGGGATTCTGGGGCAAATTAGTAGAAGAGTTTAAACATATCATCGTGATACCCTGTCAGTAGTCTCAGTCGGTACTCCGATGTGTCTTGCTAATTATGTTAGATATAAATTGCATGGGTTTAAAACTATGGCCGATGTAAAAGTTTTTAAGTTGATAAATGGGCATAAGTCAAAATCTATAATGCTAGAGTTGTTGCCCCTTGCTTACATGTGTGTATTGTCACTGTCAATGAGTAAGTCAAGTTTCGGTGAAATAAAATCTAAAATAGTTTTGAAACTAGAATTTGTTTTTCTACAAAAACACAGATGTCTCCCCTTTTTGACCTCTAAGTATGACCCTGACTTAGTGGATATGGACCCAGGTCTTGTGTGCAACACATCATCTAATGAGCATGAACATTTCTGCAAGGTATCTTTAAAAAGTTCATAGAGAAATAAGAAAGTTTAATGACAGTACACGAAAGAGCCATTTTTTACCTTTGACCTCTAAGTATGACCTTGACCTTAGAGGTACAACACATCGCCTCATGATGGTTCACATTTCTGCTAAGTAATTTCATAATCCATCAAAGAATAAGAAAGTATTGACTGTACACAAAAAGGCCCCTTTTATGACCTTTGACCTCAAGGTATGACCTTGACATTGGACGTATGGACCTTGATCTTGCACACAACTCATCATCTAATGAAGGTGAACAATTCGGCATGGTTACTTAAAAAAGTTCATCCAGAAATAAAAAAAAGTTATTGAGTGGACACACCAAAAAAAGACTTTTTTGAGCTCTGACCTCTTTGGATAATCTTGGCCTTGGAGTAACAGTTACTGGCCTGAGTCTAGTGCGCATCACATCGTCTCAGGATGGTTAACATTTCTGCCAAGTAAGTTTACAATCTATCCAGGAATAAGAAAATATTGACTGAACACTAAAAGGGCTGCTTTTTACCTTTGACCTCAATGTATGACCTTGACCTTTGAGGTACCAACATGGGTCTTGCAAGAGACACAAATGCGTATCATGGTGGTTGACATTTCTGCCAAGTAATTTCCAAATCCATTAAAAATAAGGAAATTATTGACCAAACACGAAAAAATGTCCCTTTTTGACATCTGACCTCTAATTTTGACCTTGACCTTTAAGGTACCAACCTGGGTCATGCACATTACACATCGTCTTATGGTGGTTAACATTCCTGCCAAGTTATTTCAAAATACATTAAAAAAAAGAGAAAGTTATTGACCAAACAGGAAAAAGGGACCCATTTCTCACCTTTGACCTCTGAGTATGACCTTGACCTTTGAGGTACCAACCTGATTCATGCGTGCAACATATCATCTCATGATAGTTGACATTTCTGCAAAGTAATTTCAAATTCTATATAAAAATAAAGCTATTGACAAAACACGAAAAAAAGGCCCTTTTTTACCTTTGACCTCTAAGTATGACCTTGACCTTTGAGGTACCAACCTGGGACATGCACACAACACATCGACTCGTGGTTGTTAACATTTCTGCCAAGTAATTTAAAAATCCATCTGAAAATAAGAAAGTTATTGGCCAAACACGAAAAAGGGCACCTTTTTTACCTTTGACCTCTAACTATGACCTTTGAGGTACCAACCTGGGTCATGCACGCAATACATCGTCCCATGGTGGTTAGCATTTCTGCCAAGTAATTTAAAATCCATCAGAAAATAAGAAAGGTATCGACTGGACACGATTTGCCCATACATACACACATACCGACAAACTTCCTAGGGAGATAATTAAAAAATAGCCATCGGATGAGATGGCAAATCCCCCGACCAAAAGCCAATATGGCCTTCAGAAGATTGTTCACCAATAGAAAGTGCACAGAATTTAACCAGCAATATATCACAAAAGTATTGAAGAAATGGCCATCACAAGATTATACTGTTAGGGGAGATAACTAAAAAACACGGGCACTCAGAATTGTGCATGACATGCCTGCTTAAGCTCATGTACTTCTGTACAACGTACCATCAATATGTCTCAAAGGGTATTGGAGATATGGTGATTACAAGCTGGTCATACTGTTATATATGAAGGGAAGATAACTCAAATACCACAGCACCACGTTGTGGTTCTTGCACATGACACATTTCTGTACCGTGTATACAATTGCCCCAAGTTCCTTCAATATAGCTCAGATTTTGTTGGAGTCATGGCCATCACAAGGTAATATTGTCAGGGGAGATAACCCAAAAACCAGAGCATCCAAAGTTGTAATTCTTGAGCATGACACACCTGTTTAACCTAATGTACATCTGCATCAAGTACCACCAATATGTCTCAAAGGGTATGAGAGGTACGGAGATCACAAGGCGGTCATACTGTTAAATTGGAAGGGGAGATAACTCAAATATCCTAGCACCCAGAGTTGTGTTTCTTAGGCATGAAGCACCATCTCAATCTTGTTTACACTTGTGCAACGTACAATCAATATATCTCAAATGGTATTGGAGTTATGGCCATCACAAGGTTATATTGTCAGGGGAGATAATTAAAAAACCCGGGCATCTAGAGTTGTGGTTCTTGCTCATGGCACACCTGCTCAACCTCATGTTCAAGTGTACCAAGTACCATCAATATATCTCAAAGAGTATTAGAGATGTGGCCATCACAAGGTAGTGATTCTATATAATTAGAAGGGGAGATAACTCAAAAACCATGGCACCCAGAGTTGTGGTTCTTGTGCATGACACACCGTCTCGGCCTTGTGAACAACTGTGCCAAGTATCATCAATATATCTCAAAAGGTAGTGGAGTTATGGCCATCACAAGGTAGTCACTCTATTTTATTGGAAGGGGAGACAACTCACAAACCATGGCAATCAGAGTTGTGGTTCTTGTGCATGACACGCTGTCTCAGCCTTGTGAACAACTGTGCCAGGTATCATCAATATATCTGAAAGGGAATTGGAGTTATGGCCATCACAAAGTGGTCATTCTATTTTATTAAGAGGGGAGATAACTCAAAAAGTATGGCAGCTAGAGTTATGGTTCTTGCGCATGACACGCCGTCTCAGCCTTGTGAACAAATGTGCCAAGAACCATCAATGAATCTCAAAGGGTATAGGAGTTATGGCCATCACAAGCTTGCGTCTACGGACGGACGGACGGACGGACAGACGGACGGACGCCAGGCTGATCGCTATATCCCCCGAACTTATTCGGTCGGGGGATAAAAAGTATAGACGTGAGAGTTATAGTTCTTGCGCGCTGCACGCCGTCTTATAGTGATTAATATTTATATGAAGTTTCGTGAAGAAAGCTTGAACGGTTTTCAAGTTATAGAGCAGACACGATTTTGTGACAAACGGACAGACGTACAGACAGACTGACAGACGCCCGGGGGAAAAACAATATGTCTCTCCGAAAAAAAAATCGGGGAGGACATAACGAGTAAAAGTGTTAAAAATGCTGAAAATTTGAATTTTACAAAAGGCCATAAATCTAACAATTTTGTGGATTGAGTAATATAACTAGATACAAAATTATGTAAAGCTGTTGTAACCTCATGTTTAAAGTGTGAAATTGATGCATTACATGGTTTGCAAGTTAATAAGACGAGAGGGCCATGATGGCCCTGGATTGCTCACCTGATACATTAAGTAACAAATGGGCACCAGGGCTATAATGTGCATAATGTTGAGGGAGATCTAAAAAGGTGAAGCTTCATACCAAGCATCAACAAAGGCTACAATTTAAAAATCTTGGTAGAGGTCCACTAGATGAAGCTACACAGTGACACCAAATATCAAAGACCTGGGCATTGCGGTGTTAGAGAAGAAGAATTTTTAAAGATATTCCCCACATAAACCTATGTAACACCAAATGGCCCCGGGGCGGGGGCATTTTTGGCCCAATGGCTATAATTTAAACAATCTTTATAGAGGTCCACTAGTTGAAGCTTCACACCAAATATTAAAGACCTGGGCCTTGCGTTTTCAGAGAAGAAGATTTTTAAAGATTTCCCTATATACGTCTATGTAAAACCAAAGGGACTCAAGGCTGGGGCATTTTTGGCCCCAGAGCTTTAATTTGCACAATCTTGGTAGAGGTCTACTAGATGAAACTTTATACCAAATATCAAAGACCTAGGCCTTGTATCAGAGCAGAAGATTTTCCCTATATAAGCATATGTAAAACCAAAGGGCTCCGGAGCGGGGGCATTTTTGGCCCCAGCATTATAATTTGAACAATCTTGGTAGTGGTCCACTAGATGAAACTTCATACCAAATATCAAAGACCTTGGCCTTGCGGTTTCAGAGACGAAGATTTTTAAACATTTTCCCCTATATAAGCCTTTGTAAAACCAAAGGCACCGGGGCGGGGGGCATTTTTGGCCGCAGCACTAAAGCTTGAACAATCTTGGTAGGGGTCCACTAAATGAAGCTTCATACCAAATATTAATGACCTCGGCCTTGCGGTTTCAGAGAAGAAGATTTTTAAAAGATTTTCCCAATATAATCCTATGTAAAACGAATGAAGATTCATACCAAATAACAAAAACCTGGATATGTGGTTTCAGAAATGAAGATTTTAAAGGTTTTCCCTATATAAGCCTATGTAAATCCAAAGGGCCCTGGAGCGGGGGCATTTTTGGCCCCAGCAATTAAATTTGAACAATCTTGGTAGAGGTCCACTAGATGAAGCTTCATACCAAATATCAAAGACCTCGGCCTTGCGGTTTCGGAGAAGATTTTTGAAGATTTTCCTTACATAAGCCTATGTAAAAACCAAAGGGCCCCAGGGCGGGGGCATTTTTGGCCGCAACACTATAATTTGAACAATCTTGGTAGGGGTCCACTAGATGAAGCTTCATACCAAATATTAAAGACCTGGGCCATGCGGTTTCAGAGAAGAAGATTTTTTAAAGATTTTCCCAATATATTCCTATGTAATACCAAAGGGCCCCAGGGCGGGAGCATTTTTTGCCCCATCGCTATAATTTGAACAATCTTGGTAGGGGTCCATTAGATGAAGCTTCATACCAAATATAAAAGACCTGGGCCTCGTGATTTCAAAGAAGTTTTTTTTAAGTTTTCATTGAAAAAAAAAAGTTTTGGCTCCTGTGACCGAGATGTGCAACGGACCGGAACCATTTTAACAACTTGAAAGGGGACCACCTAAGGATCATTCCTGTGAAGTTATGGTCAAAATCCGATCAGTGGTTTAGGAGGAGATGTCGATTGAAGAAATTGTTTACGCACGCACGGACGCACGCACGCACGACGGACAAAAAGTGATCCCAAAACCTCACCTCGTCACTACGTGACGGTGAGCTAAAAACACATGAAAAGTGTTGACAGACAGACGGATGAAGTCAAAATTCATTAAAGCTTAGAGTTGTTGCCATTTGCTTTACATGTGTGTATTGTCACTGTCCATAACTACAACAAGTTTAATCTGAACATCTATACAGGTTTGGAAATAATGACGAAACAAGAGCTGTCACTATAGTTGACCAATGCCCTCTCCCATGGGAGCCAATTTCTGAGTTTTTTTGCAAAATTTCAAGGAGAGATAATTCAGCCAAAAATGACAACAAAGTTAAGGTTCTTGGACAGAATGTAGCCCTTGTGATGGTGAATAAGTGTGTGAAGTTTCACGGGGCTTGGTCAAATGCTTCTGAAGTTATAATCAAGGTTAAAGTTTTTGTGACGGACAGAGAGAAGAACAAACAGACGTGACGGACAGGCAGACAAACATACAGACAGGGAAAATACTATTTGCCCCCAATCAAATATTCTCGGGAGGGGGGGGGGGGGGCGTAAAAATGCGGGGATTTTTTTTAAAGGGTAACTACGCCAATACTGAGAGTTACCAAAGTTAACATAAAATTGCGTAATGTTGTTGTGACCTTATGTTTAAAGTTTGAAGTTGGTGCATTTGACAGTTTGTAAGTTATTAAGAAAAACATGAAAAATGTGGTTGGTCAGGCCAACGGAGTGACAGACGGATGGACAGGGTGATTACTATAGGGCACCCGCAAAACATTTGCGGGGCCCTAAATATGGACTTCACCAAGGCCTTGAACAAGGTATGACACAGGAGTATTTTGTACAAATTAGACATTTATGTGATAAAAGGATCCATACATTGGTATTACACTTGTGAATTACAAGCGTTCACAATAACTGGTATTGTATTGAATATAGGATGGCCAAGACTCTAATCCAGCCCTAGGTTTGTCAAGAGTTCCCCAAAGTTTCGTTCTCGGACCAATAGCCTCTCGATAGAAGTGTAGCCAATGATCAAAGAATGGCTTTTAGCGAACATTTACCCACTCTTCAAAATAAATAAATACAAACAAGATATAGAGCTCTTACTCGTAATTATTAGAATCCCTGACAATGTTTTCTGTATAAATTGCGTTGACACATATTCTGCTCAAATATCATGGCCCACTTGGACGATAAATAAGCTTGTGTCAGACAGACAACATGCGTGTAGGAAAGGGCATAGTTGTGAAACTCAGTTGAGCACGGTTATTAATGATTGGGTAAAGTCTTAGACAAAGGGGACAGGTGGTCACATTTATCTTTGGACACCCAACCATATTAAGTACCTGAATCTAAATTATTTGCTTATGGAACTGGGGAAAGACTCTCAAATAGATAGATTCCTTTCTTTGTTGCTCTAATTTTGTCTGAGGGCCCACAAGGAAATGTCCTTGGTCCACTGTATTTCTCCCATTTGTTTGTTTGTTTGTTTGTTTGTTTATCGACAAAGGTCATTTGCGAGACATTAATGCCAATTTTGTGGGACTTTTACCCGACATGAGATGAACTGACATCTCAAGCCCTGTCGCCCAATGAAACCAAAAGGGTTAATAAGCATGGATGATCTGACTCTGTCTGGTTTGTCTGGACAGGCTTAGCATTCCCAGTGGAATTCGTTTCCGCTGACCGTTCTTCTTCTGCCATGGTTATTTTTGTTATGGTTTGTCTTTGGGTGTTTGTGTCGTTTATATTATTTTATTTTGGATAACCTTTTGGCAATTTTATGGGAAAGTTACTGTCCTCTTGGCTTTCCGCTGTCGGTGTTTCTTTTGGGGTCTGTTGCTTCATGTTTGTGTTTCTTTCCCTTTGGTGTCTCTGATGGGAGCTGAGGGTTAATTGTATCGATTCCTGATCATTGCCTCCACTTCTATTTAGATCCTCTTCGGGGATTACCAGTATTCGTGTGAGGTCGGTTTCAGCTCTGCGTGGAAGCATCATGCAGCATTTATTCTCCCTGTCCAGTGATGATATTTCCCTTGATATTGACTCAAAAATAAGACTGTTTGCAGATGACTGTGTTTGCTACCGGGAAATAAGAGATACAGAGGACTCACTGAAACTTCAACAGGGGATAGATAAATTAAGATGTCGGGCACGAAAAAGGGGCATGAGATTTCAGCCTGTTAAATGCAATACTTTACAGATAACTAGGAAGTGAAGCAATAAAATTAAGGCTTCTTACACCTTAGAGGGAACGACGGTCCTCGAGAATGAGAATTTCATTGAATACTTTAGTCTGACAATCACATACGATTTGAGATGGAAAACACGTTAGCAACATGTGTGTACCAAGGCAAATAGAACGCTTGGTTTCCGGGGACGAAATCTTCATCAGTGCCCTCAGAATGTAAAAGAGGCAGCATACAAAGGAATTGTTCGCCCAATCTTGGAATATTAAAGTTGTATCTGGGACCCAAGAAGAGTGGTCTTTAAGGAAGAAATTGAAACAAGAGGCCCATGGGCCACTATGCTCACCAGAGCTCAGGTGGGCACTGCCCAATGGCAGCCATGTATTTTTACATGATATCATTTTAATCTACCAAATGAACCCCCATGTCCAAATGAGCACCCATGTGGACTCAGTATCTGAAACATTAGGCCTTTTATGAAGAAGAGGGGTGGGGCATGGACCCAATGGAGCCCTGGTTGGTATCACTAAATGCGTCTTATCATAAGGAACAAGAATATATATGGTTCAGCAGTTGGAATCTGTAAGGCCTCTTAAGTAGTAGAGGGGTTTGGGCATGCCCTGTTGATCCCAGGAAAGCCCAAAATTGTTGTCCCTAAATGTGTCCTATCATAAGGACCAAGTATATATATGGTTTAGGGGTGGGAATCTGAACTGTTTCTGAGATTTGAGGCCCTTTTATGAAGTGGATTTTGTTTGATTTGAGGTTTAACGTCCCCGTCAACACTGTAAAGGTCATTTTGGTGACGTTGCTTCAAATTTTGTGGGACTTTTACCCGACATTGAGATGAAATGACATCTCAAGCCCTGTCGCCCAATGAAACCAATAGGGTTTATAAGCATGGACGGTCCGACACTCACACCGCTTTGCCTGGGCAGGCTTAGATCCTCTAAGCGGTTTACCAGTACTTGTGTGTGGGTCGGATTCAGCTCTGCGTGGAAGCATCATGCAGCCCATATATTTCTTCAAACCCCCATGGGCGGGGGCCTTTTTATGAAGTGGAAAGGATAGGAATGGCCCCCCTACAGTAGGTGTGCTAATAATAAGGAACAAGAACATATATGATTATGGGTGGGGATTTGAATGGTTTCTGAAATATAAAGCCTTTTATGAAGTGGAAGGGCGAGGCACATTGCCTCAGCACAAAGAGACCCCCAGGTTGGTGTGAATAAACAAGTCTTATCATAAGGAACAAGTATATAATTTAGGGGTGGGGATCTTTGTTCGTTCTTGTTTGTTTGTATTGGAGTTTAACGGCCCAGTCAACACTATTTAGGTCATTTTTGAGCCGGTCAGTTTACCTATCAACACTTTCCTGGGCAAGCTTATACGTAAGCCGTTAACCAGTACAGTGCACATTCTTTCGCCAGAAACTGACAACTGCCCTTCTTGAATCAGCGGAAGGGAGAGAATGACCGTAGAAAAGATTTCATGAGCAATCTCCACGAAAGAATGTTGCCGACCCCCACCGCATAGGGGTGGGGATCTGAACTTTTTCTGAGATATATGGCTTTTAATGAAGTAAAGCGATGGGGCATGGCCTGGGCATGCCCCGAGGACTCCCAAGCTGGTGTCACTGAATGCGCCTTATCATAAGGAAGATGAATATATATGGTTTAGGGTGGGGCAAAGAACAGTTTCTGAGATATAAGGCCTTTTGTGAAGTGGAGGGGTTGGGCAAGGCCCCGTTAGACTCCCAGGTTGGTGTCAATGAATGTGTCTTATCATAAGGAACAAGAATATATATGGTTTAGGGGTAGCCATCTGTAGGGTTTCCGAGATATTGTGAGATTGAGAAATGGAGGGGGTGGGGCATGGCCCCAGCACATCCCTGGGGACCCCCAGGTTGGTGTCACTGAATGCGTCCTATCATAATGAACAAGAATATATATGGTTTAGGGGTGAGGATCTGAAAAGTTTCTGAGATATATGGCCTTTTGTGAAGTAAAGGGGTGGGGCAAGGCCCCGGCGCATCCCTGAGAGCCCCCAGGTTGGTGTCAATGAATGTGTCTGATCATAAGGATCAAGAATGTATATGGTTTAGAGGCAGGGATCTGTAAGGTTTCCGAGATATTGGGCCTTTTATGAAATGAAGGGGGTGGGGCATGGTCCCGGCACATCCCAGGGACCCCCAGGTTGATGTCACTGAATGGGTCTTATCATAAGGAACAAGAATATATATGGTTTAGGGGTGGGGATCTGAATGGTTTCCAAGATATTGGGCCTTTTATTAAGTGGAGGGGGTGGGGCATGGCCTCGGTGCATCCCTTAGGACCCCCAGGTTCGTGTCACTGAATGCGTCTTATCAATAGGAACAAGAATATATATGGTTTAGGGGTGGGGATCTGAATGGTTTTTGTGATATATGGCCTTTTATGAAGTGGAGGGGGTATGGCATGGCCCAGGCACATTGGGGGACCCTCAGGTTGGCCTAAAAGCATATGGCTGAGAGGAGTTAACTCAAGAAACATTTCTATAAAAGTTTTGTCAAAATATCTGCAATGACTTGGCAGTAAATGCCATTTTTCAATTTTCCCCATTATAAGTCTATGGAAACTCTAAGTTGCCATAGCAACCAAACTAATGAGCCGATTTTCATAAAAAACACAAACTTTCAATCCCCCAACCCAAGGATGCTACAGTTAAAATTTGGGCCCAATCGGCCCAGTGGCTTCATAGGAGAAGATGTTTAAAAGTGTTGACACCAGACATACGACGACGAAGACGACGACAACGACGGACAACTGCCTATACTATAAGCTCCCCCGGAGCCTTCGGCTCTGGTGAGCTAAAAAAATAGAATAGACCTGCTAGATTTGTAACAAGCAATTACTGCCTTATTTATTATTTTATTTATTTATTTAGTGTATTATTTTCTTCAAAAGGATCGAACTATTCAGAACGTATTTGAACTTGGGAGCATGACTAGAATACTATGAAAATTAAGCTGGGAGTCTCTCATGAAAAGGTAGAGAGACAGTAGGCAAACTTTTATACAAAGGTGTCTGCCGATGACAATATTCCCCAGCTAGGCATTGTAGAAATAATTCAATGGTATTGCAGAACCTTAATGCAAGAACTTGCATTTATAAAGAAACCTTGTACATTCGAACCATTAGAGATTGGAATGCTCTTCCCGGATGCGATCATTTCCACAGCTGAAGGTGCTGAGGATAGTGCGGCTAAATTAAAAAGAGAAACGGCCAGTTTATCCCTTTGGTGAGAGCTAGGGACTAACTTTCCACATCACAGGTCGTGGTGTATGAATGTTATTTGACGTGTGACCAGTAACAATCCTGATTCTAATCTAATTATGACTCGACCCTTTCTTGGTCTTCATTTATGATCTTCCTAATAATATTTGGTAATATGTCCGTTAGTTTCCTGATTAATGTGTTTTTATAGTAATATTTATCTTCCTTCGGGCTGCCTCTCGCAATGCGCGGGTGAATGGCAGATAAATTTAATGAAGCTAAAGGTCATTCAATGAAGAAGTAACAGCGCTTTCCAGACAAGCAGATTAAAATTGACTATACAGTCCACCAACAAGCACTCGAACTGGTTGTCCAAAAACATGTTAGAATCACCATCACAAATGATCCAGCATCACGTGAACATGTCCGTGAAATAACCACCCCCTAAACCCCACATTATATAAAGGATCTTACATGAGTGCTCATGTATTATTGAATTTATTAAACGAGTTGAGGTAAAGGGATAAAATGCGAGGCTTTGCCGAGCATTTTATCCCTTTTCCTCAACGAGTTTAATAAATTCAATAATACATGAGCACGAATGCAAGATTCTATTTATCATATGGCATTTAAAACGCATTTTATTGACGATTGTTTACAAAAATATCAATATTCTGTCATTAGTAAACGCGGCGTCGTTAAGAACGTCATACATGTAACGTTACGGGACGTATCTAGCCAATTTGCATATTTAATCCACTAGTGGATTATCGAAAATATTACATGGCGTTATTACACTCTCAGATGCGACGTCATATGATAAATAAAGAAAACGGGGGTTTACAGGGTATACAACATTTTTCTTATTTCTGCTCCAATACATAGATTGTGGGTACTCGTAAGACCCGCCTCACTGAGGCGATTCAAACGAGCACCCTCAACCTATGTTTTGAACATTTGTAACAAAACTATCAAGGATTTTCATCAGAAAAGTAGCTGTTTTGGAGATGTGAAAAATAGCCATCGGAAGAGATGGCAAATCCCCCGACCAAAAGCCAAAATTGCCTTCAGAAGATTGTTCACCAATAGAAAGTGCACCAGAATTAAACCAGCAATATATCACAAAAGTATTGCAGTTATGGCCATCACAAGATTATAGTGTCAGGGGAGATAACGAAACAAGAGGCCCATGGGCCACGATGCTCACCAGAGCTCAGGCAGGCACTGCCCACTGGCAGCCATGTATGGTTTTAATTTATTGATTATAAAGTCTCCCAAATGAACCCCCATTTCCTGAGGACTCTGTATCTGAAATATTAGGCCTTTTATGAAGTGGAGAGGTGGGAGATGACCCAACAGAGCCCAATTTGGTATCATTGAATGCATCTTATCATAAGGAACAAGAAAATATATGGTTTATTGGTGGGGGGCGAGGATCTTAACGGTTTCTGAGATATTGGGCCTTTTATGAAGTGGAGGGGATGGGGAATGGCCCAGGCGCATCCCAAGAGACCCCCAGGTTGGTGTCTCTGAATGCGTTTTATCATAAAAAACAAGAATGTATATATGGTTTAGGGGTGGGAATCTGATAGGTTTCTGAGATTTATCGCCTTTTATGAAGTGGCAGGGTGGGGCATGGCCCCAGCACACCCCTGAAGACCCCTAGGTTGGACTCATTGAATGCGTCTTATCATAAAGAACAAGAATATATATGGATAAGGGGTGGGGATCTGAACGGTTTCTGAGAATTTGGGGCCTTTTATGGAGTGGAGGGGTTAGGACATGGCCCGGGCACATCCCAGAGGACCTCCAGGTTGGTGTAACTGAATGCGTCTTATCATAAGAAACAAAACTATATATGGTTTTCGGGTGGGGATCTGAAAGGTGGCCGAGATATATTGCCTTTTATGAAGTGGAGGGGTGGGAGATGACCCAACAGAGCCCAATTTGATATCATTGAATGCATCTTATCATAAGGAACAAGAAAATATATGGTTTATTGGTGGGGGGCGAGGATCTTAACGGTTTCTGAGATATTGGGCCTTTTATGAAGTGGAGGGGATGGGGAATGGCCCAGGCGCATCCCAAGAGACCCCCAGGTTGGTGTCTCTGAATGCGTTTTATCATAAAAAACAAGAATGTATATATGGTTTAGGGGTGGGAATCTGATAGGTTTCTGAGATTTATCGCCTTTTATGAAGTGGCAGGGTGGGGCATGGCCCCAGCACACCCCTGAAGACCCCTAGGTTGGACTCATTGAATGCGTCTTATCATAAAGAACAAGAATATATATGGATAAGGGGTGGGGATCTGAACGGTTTCTGAGAATTTGGGGCCTTTTATGGAGTGGAGGGGTTAGGACATGGCCCGGGCACATCCCAGAGGACCTCCAGGTTGGTGTAACTGAATGCGTCTTATCATAAGAAACAAAAATATATATGGTTTTCGGGTGGGGATCTGAAAGGTGGCCGAGATATATTGCCTTTTATGAAGTGGAGGGGTGGGGCAATGGCGCATCCCGGGGAACCCCTAGGTTGGTATCTATGAATGCGTCTTATCATAAGAAACAAGAATATATATATTTGAGTTGGGGATCTGAATGGTTTCTCAGATATATGGCCTTTTATGAAGTGGAAGGGGTGGGGCAGGGCCCTGACCTATCCCAGGGTGCCTCCAGGTTGGTGTCATTGAATGTGTCTTATCGTAAGGAACAATAATATATATGGTTTAGGGGTGGGGATCTGTAAGGTTTCCGAGATATTGGGCCTTATATGAAGTGGAGGGGGTGGGGCAAGGCCCCGGCGCATCCCGGGGGCCCATAGGTTGGTGTCAATGAATGCATCTTATCTTAAAGAACAGAAATATATATGGTTTAGGGGTGGACAACGGTTTCTGAGATATATGGCCTTTTATGTTGTGCAGGGGGTGGGGCATGGCCCCGTCGTATCCCGGGGCCCCCAGGTTAGTGTAACTGAATGTGTCTTATCATAAGGAACAAGAATATATATGGTTTAGGGGTGGGGATCTGTACGGTTTCCAAGATATTGGGCCTTTTATGAAGTGGAGGGGGTGGGGCAAGGCCCCAGCGCATCCGGGGCCCCCCAGGTTGGTGTCAATGAATGTGTCTTATCATAAGGAACAATAATATATCTGGTTTAGGGGTGGGGATCTGTAAGGTTTTGGTGTTATGGCCATCACAAGGTTATATTGTCAGGGGAGATAACTCAAAAACCATGGCACCCAGAGTTGTGGTTCTTGTGCATGACACACGGTCTCGGCCTTGTGAACAACTGTGTCAGGTATCATCAACATATATTAAAGGGTATTGGAGTTATGGCCATCACAAGGTAGTCACTCAATTTTATTGGAAGGGGAGATAACTCAAAAACCATGACAACCAGAGTTGTGGTTCTTGTGCATGACACGCCGTCTCAGCCTTGTGAACAACTGTGCCAGGTACCATCAACATACCTCAAAGGGTATTGGAGTTATGGCCATCACAAAGTAGTCATTCTATTTTATTAAAAGGGGAGATAACTCAAAAAGTATGCAATCCAGAGTTCTGGTTCTTGTACATGACACGCCGTCTCAGCCTTGTGAACAATTGTGCCATGAACCATCAATGAATCTCAGAGGGTATAGGAGTTAGGGCCATCACAAGGTTGCGTCTACGGACGGACGGACGTTCTAACAAATCCGGTTTATGGGCTTTTCCCATTATAAACTCCCATAGAGAAATTAAGCTCCTAAGCCGAAAAATAGCCCCTAAGCAGTAAGGTTTATGAGTTTATAGTGTTAACTTAACGGAATAAACCCATAAGGTTGGACAAAATATAACCCCTAACACTTATATGTTGGCCCGGACAGACGGACGGACAGACGGACGGACGCCAGGCTGATCGCTATATCCCCCGAACCTATTCGGTCGGGGGATAAAAATGTACTATGCTGCAAGGGTGAGTGATCGTATTCAATGGGTTGGACATACTTCAGAAAATACAACAAGAGGCCCATGGGCAGAAAATACAACAAGAGGCCCATGGGCCACTATGCTCACCAGAGCTCAGGTGGGCACTGCCCAATTGCAGCCAAGTATTTTTTACATAATATCATTTTAATCTGCCAAATGAACCCCCATATCCAAATGAGCACCCATGTGGACTCAGTATAATGAAACATTAGGCCTTTTATGAAGTATAGGAAGTGTGGCATGGACAATATGGAGCCCTGGTTGGTATCACTAAATGTGTCTTATCACAAAGAACAAGAATATATATGGTTTAGCAGTGGGGATCTGCATGGCTGGAGATATAAGGCCTCTTAAACAGTGGAAGGGTTGGAGCATGCCCTGTCGATCCCAGGAAAGCCCAAGATTGTTGTCCCTAAATGTGTCTTATCATTAGGACCAAGTATAAATATGGCTTAGGGGTGGGAAACTGAACGGTTTCCAAGATATGAGGCCCTTTCATGAAGTGGAAAGGAGAGGACTGGCCCCTGCGGACACCCCTACAGTAGGTGTGCTAATAATAAGGAACAAGTACATATATGATTATGGGGTGGGGATTTGAATGGTTTCTGAAATATATGGCCTTTTATGAAGTGGAAGGGTGGGGCACATTGCCTCAGCACAAAGAGACCCCAAGTTGGTGTGACTGAACGAGTCTTACCATAAGGAACAAGAATATATATCGTTTAGGGGTGGGGATCTGAACAATTTCAGAGATATATGGCTTTTCATTAAGTCAAGCGGTGGGGCAAGGCCCGGCATGCCCCGGGGACTCACAAGCTGGTGTCACTGAATGCGTCTTATCATAAGGAAGATAAATATATATGGTTTAGGGGTGGGGCTCTGAACAGTTTCTGAGATATATGGCCTTTTGTGAAGGGAAGGGGTGGGGCACTGATCCGGCGCACCCCGGAAGACCCCCAATTTGGTGTCAATGAATGTGTCTTATCATAAGGAGCAAGAATATATATGGTTTAGGGTAAGCGATCTGTAAGGTTTCCGAGATATTGGGCCTTTTATGAAATGGAGGGGTGGGACATGGCCCCGGCGCATCCCGGGGGACACCCAGTTTGATGTCGCTGAATGGGTCTTATCATAAGGAACAAGAGTATATATGGTTCAGGGGTGGGGATCTGAATGGTTTCCGAGATATTGGGCCTTTTATGAAGTGGCGGGGATGGGGCATGGCCTCGGCACATCCCGGAGGACCCCCAGGTTGATGTCACTGAATGCGTCTTATCAATACGAACAAGAATATATATGGTTTAGGTTTCGGGATCTGAATGGTTTCTAAGATATATGGCCTTTAATGAAGTGCTGGGGGTGGGTCATGGCCCCGGCACAACCTGGGGGACCCTCAGGTTGGCATAAAAGCATAAAAGCATATGGCTGAGAGAAGTTTACTCAAGAAACATTTCTATAAAAGTTTTGTCAAAATATCTGCAATGACTTGGCAGTAAATGCCATTTTTTCAATTTTCCCCATAATAAGTCTATGGAAATTCTAAGTTGCCATAGCAACCAAACTAAACACACGATTTTCATAAAAAAACACAAACTTTCAATCCCGCAGCCCAAGGATGCTACAGATAAAATTTGGGCTCAATCGGCCCAGTGGCTTCTGAGAAGAAGATGTTTAAAAGTGTTGACATCAGACACACGACGACGACGACGACGACGACGGACAACTGCCTATCCTATAAGCTCCCCCCGGAGCCTTCGGCTCTGGTGAGCTAAAAAAACTAGGACTATAGGTTTTCCTCAGCATAATTTGGCTTTTGAACCTGGGTGCATACTAACTGATTCCACCTCAGCTTCAGAGTGAATCCACATATTAGAAAACAGACTTAGCAGGTCGAAAAGGTAGAGAGAACAGCTTCAAGGTGGTCCTGCACACGATGGTTGAACACAAGTAGTGTCAGTTGCAAGCTTAATGAGTTGGAACAACATTCCCTGGAGGCCCACCGTGACAAATTCTACTTTTCCTTCCTTGGCACAGTGTCTCTTAATAAAGAGACGCACTTGACCCCTGTTGCAGGATCAACACAAGCAAGCACATCAAAATCACACAACACAAAAAATCATAGATATCAGGCTTAGAGTGATGCCCAGAAGAATTCCAAGGTTTCGTCATGCCAGGACAAGAATGGCATGTAACTTAACTCAAACATGGATTTTTGATGGTGTAATAGGGGTAGGTAAGAAAAGGCTAAATGCACATTTCTGTATATGAAACCAACTGAAAACAAGCTAAATGTTTACCTGAATCTTTGTTGAATTTTAGCAACCATTTGTGAATTGTTGTCAACAAAATGTATCTCTTTTAGTCTTGTAGGACTTCTGGCCCGCTTACTGTATGAAGCCACAGCTTCAGCATACATCTCTGTGCAAATATCTTCAGGAACAGCAAAGATGGCTGAAAAAGAAATCTCACATACAAAGAAAGAGAAACTTAATTGCGAACAGTTAAGACCTATTTATATAGTGCTTGTGTGGAATTGATATTTCTGTCAGTTTTAGAATTCCTGATTGTTTCAGTTTGAATGAGCTGCTATGAAAAATATGCTCCCACAGAATGTGAGGAGGTACATTTACATAAACTCAAAAGCCCACCCAGGGCTATCCTTTCAGCAAGCCTGTTGGTCACTAATCGACAATGTTTCATTACGTTTATACCAAGTTCACTGTTCCCTGTTGTTTGGTTCTTCATCTGTAGGGTTTTAAAAAGAGCTTAACTATATACTGGGCTGCCGTGCATGATGGCGATCTTGATGTATTGAACGGACCCACTGCAGCAAATGTTAATCCCCCTATGATCCCCACCCCGCCCACACACAACACTAAAGTTTCAGATGAAATTTGGCTGGAACTGAATAAGAGCCCTCATATGAAATGGCATTAGTAAATACGGTAAAATCCCTAAATTAAGACTACCTTTTGAACTGTTCATAAGTGGTCTTTTGGTCTTAAAGGTCACTTTTGTACAGTGCCAAAGGTGGTCCCTGATCATAGGACAGTGTATGCAGAAAACACGAAGAGAGAATAACTGAATTCTTCTGAAACAGATTTTTAAAGAAGTATTAGTCTTAATTTTAGGTGTTCTTAATACAGAATTTCTTTAAGAACACTTTTCAACAGTCCCAAAGGTGGTCCCTTATGTGACATTTTTGCAACTTTACATGGAAATCTGATCAGTCATGCGAAATTTTGTTTTGGGAGACTGAACCTAATCCTCTGACTTTATCTGCTTTAGCTTGCATTCAAAAATGTAAATTAAGTGTTGTGTTGGTTTGTTTGATTTGAGGTTTAACGCCCCATCAACACTGTGTTGTGTGCTGTGGAGATACAGATTTATTTCAGTCAATGGCTTGAAAGAAGAAACAAGAGCACCGCATGCAGGTGACAACGCTTGGCCGCATGCAGGTGGCAACGTTTGGCTGCAAAAATTCTAAGTCGAAAAACATCTATTGGTATGATTGACTGATTGATTGATTTGAGGTTTAACATCCCCGTCAACACTGTTAAGGTCATTTTGGAGACGTTGCTTCCAATTTTGTGGGACTTTTATCGGACATTGAGATGAAATGACTTCTCAAGCCCTGACGTCCAATGAAACCAATAGGGTTTATTAGCATGTATGGTTCGCCTCACACCGCGGTTCCTGGACAGGCTTAGATCCTCTAAGCGGTTTACCAGTACTAGTGTGCGTGCCGGATTCAGCTCTGCATGGAAGCATCATGCAGCCCGTATATTTCTTCAAGCCCCAATGGGCGGGGGCCGACATATTGGTATGAGTTCCCCTTTTCATAATCAACAACTAGTCGAGTTTCAAGTAAATATGTTCAGTAAATAGAGGGATATTATAAAGTGTCCAAGTTTTTGCGCGATGATGATGACGACGCAGATGACGCCTGAGATATGACAATACCTTGTCGTTTTCTTCGAAAACAGCCGAGCTAAAATTAGTCACTTTTAGATGCTATCAAGCAATTAGGTTGAATACCATTACTATTTTGGTTTACCCACACAGTCAGTCAATGCACCAAGTATTTTAAAAGACTCAAGAGCATTCCTGTTTGGTGGTAATAATTTGGGCTTGAGACAGAAAATTTCTTACTGATCCCATTCACTGTACCTGTTTCTGAGGACTAAAAGCTTTAGAGTTTGTCTTTTGACACAAAAATAACATAACTTATTAAAACAACAGTTTCTGTTTTTTTTTTTTTTTTCGAATTCTTCATACTACTTTGTAAGACAGGAACATATCCTCAAATATGATCTATTAAAGAGTTGTCCGAGTTCGAAAGCAAATAATACACCATCAGTGACCCTCCAATATTTTCAAAATTCCACAATGAAATCAATGATTCCAGAGGACATAAAATATAAACTACTCATTTAAACAGACAGTATTTTAATAAGCCTACCTTGATGGGACACTATGGCCAAGTGTTAACCTATAAGATGCCATGAAAAACAGCAAAACGTTTTGTCTGTTCATGCCGTCTGCTGCATATTCTTGGCATCTTTTCAAACATATTTTTGCATAAAGACTGTGGATCCTGATCAGACTGTTCCTGATGAAGCAAATCTTTATTCAACAGACTGTAACCGTTATAGCTTTCGTGTAGAGGGTCTACTTAGAACCATTTCTGTGAAGTTTAAGTGACCAAAGATGTAGGAGAAGCTGTCATTTAAAAGTTTTGTTTTCTATTTTTAGCTCTAGCGACCATTTTGTTATTCCGAGCAGAAAAGTTTTACTAGAACTAGTTTGATAGAGGGTCACCCAAGCAACAATCATGTGAAGGTTAAATGAAAATGGCCTAGGGGTATTCAAAAGTTGTTAAAACATTTTTTTTTCTGTTTTCAACAGTCTGGCAACCACCTATGTCTTTCGAACTGAACAAGTTTAACTATTTTGGTAGGAAACCACCCGTGCAACAGTCTTTTGAAGCTTGAATCAAATCGGTCGAAGGGTTTAGGAGGAGTGGGTAGTTGAAGTAAATAGTTGGCATTTTTCTTTTTTAGCTCTGGCTGCCATCTTGCACATCAAAGTGGAACGATTTTAGCTATTTTAGTAGAAGGGCACTGAAACAACATTCAAACGGAGTTTCGAAATCGGCCCAAAGGTATAGGAGGAGTTGTCGTTTTTCGATTTTGTGCTTAGATGAGCTTACAAGAGGCTCAGGTTTGACTCACCTCATGGTTTCAGAGAAAATTAATTAAAAATCTTCCAATTATAAGACTTTTGTAGCTTAGGAATCGATTGCTTCATACTAAATATCTAAGCTCTGGGCCTTACGGTTTCAGAAGATCTTTGATTTTTTTTTCATGATAAGTTCTAGAAAGGGTTATCATTTGGAAGCAAGGAATACACCACAGAACTGGAAAATATGGAGTGTACATGTTTCTTGGCCAGACTAACTAGTTTCGGCCAATTAGGCCTCATCAGTGACCCTCCAATATTTTCGAAATTCACTAATGGAATCAATGATCCCCAAAGGACAAGAAAATATAAACTACACTATGATGTAGGGCAGGGAGACTTTTTACGGCCGCCACACATTCCCAGACACCAGCTGCAGTGGCGTTAAATAAGTTCTAGAAAGGGTTATCCTTTGGAAGCAAGGAATACACCACAGAACTCGAAAATAAGTCTATGGGAGCTAATGAGACATCGGCGTGACCAGTTTGGATCCTAGGGCTACGGTTGGCAAGATGTATGCAAGAGACCACTTAACATTAATACATAATAAATATCTAAGCCCTGGACCTAATGGTTTCAGAGAAGAAGTTTTTTTTCCATTTAAAGTCTATGGGAGCTAACGAACCATTACGATCCAAGGGGCATGATTGGCAGGATTATGTAGATGGCGACTTAACATTGTTACATGTCAAATATCAAAGCTTTGCGTCTTATGGTTTCAGAGACGAGTTTTAAAGTTTTTCTCATTATACTTTTATCCCATCCATCTCTCTCTCTCGGAGATGTTGTACTGATGAGTTAGGAAGCCTTCATACACTCTGAACAAATTATGTGTCTAAATCGCGACGGAAAGGCAAGGATTGCGGCAGCGTAAAATTGATTATTGTTACAAGACGAATACAGAACGCAGAAGCCTATCTGGTGCTGTAGCATATCTAAATCATTTTTAGTAGATAAATGGCAAGGCCAGCACGTCTTTGAGATGAAATATGTTTGGAAAATATTTCTTATCATGCACTTCCCTTGCAGTTATCATACGATGCATTCATGTGCGGTGTTATTAGCCATACAGTAGGCGGCTATATTTGCCAAAAAATCGCCAGTCCCCAAATAGTGTCATGTATACTTTCTAGCCAAAAGCGTTATTTGTGGTGATATTGTACTGAAATGCTTTGCCATGGGTTCCTATTGAATTCTCAGCAGTATCCTTCAAGGGAAAATTCGATTTTAGTAGACATCCCTATTCTGCTTAAATTTGCTGCATGGCTATATTGGTATCCTGTTTCTATATTTCGCTCAACTTTATCGAGCCAGCATGGGCATGCATAAATTTCCTGTGTGGCCGATAGATATAAATACCCTTAAAATTATAGCAAGGTCAGCAGTGAGTCAAGATAGTTAGCAGGGTCAGTCAGAAGCATATCACTACAAGAATCTGTCTAGTTCATAAGCAGAAACTATCACGGTATGTGAAATCTATGTTACATTTTTTTTAATATGCTTGTGTGATTTAGCATTTTGTGTGGGGTTTTCTCTGTAGTATACCACATTTTTTGGAACAAAGAAGTGAAGCAAATGATCAGGAATCGAGACAATTAACCCACAGCTCCCATCAGAGACACCAAAGGGAAAGAAGCACAAACATGAAACCACTAGAATCTAATGGAAACTTCAATAGTGGAAAGCCAAAATGTCAGTTACTTTCCCACACAATGGACAATTGGCTGTCCAAAACAAAATAATATAAGCGATACACACACTCAACGACAAACCATAACAAAAAATAAACCAAGACATAAGAACAGCCTCGGAACGGTCAGTGAAACGAATTCCACTGGGGGCTTAAATCTATTTTTTTGTGGCCAAAATACTCACCCTTACTTCCGTCGCGATTTAGACAAATAATTTGTTCAGTCCGCATGAAGGCCCCCGAACTCGTCAGTGCAACATCTCCGTGAACACAAAAGTCAAACAACCACAGAGATGAAACAATGATATTCATCGCGTAACGTGCTGATTCACGTCGGGTCACGTGTTCGATGCAAAGCTTTTGACTCCTGGTTGCTGGAGACTAAAGACAGGTTTAATCAAAGCTTCTTCATTAGACATGGGCCTTACGGGTTTTTTTGACGATGAAATGATATCACAAGCATATTCATAAGAGTCCGTAAGAAGAATTTTATTAGGGAAGAACTGAGAGTTCAATTCTGTATCGATGTCAATCATGTGTAGAAATCTGCTTATACATGTAGTGACGTAAATAATGTTTCTTTTATAACAAACATTTGTTTGTTTGTTTTGTTTGATTTGAGGTTTAACGTCCCCGTCAACACTGTATAGGTTATTCTGGAGACGTTGCTTCCAATTTTGTGGGACTTTTACCCGACATTGAAATGAAATGACATCTCAAGCCCTGTCGCCCGATGAAAACAATAGGGTTTATAAGCATGGACGGTCCGACTCGCACCACTTTACCTGGACAGGCTTAGATTCTCTAAGGGGGTTTATCAGAACTCGTGTGCGGGTAGGTTTTAGCTCTGCGTGGAAGCAACATGCAACCCATCTATTTCTTCAAGCCCCGATGGCGGGGGCCGACATGCATGGCATAAGGGGTGAACTGATATGTAGATTGACTAGTTGTGCTGTTTAGTCGCCATACGTTGTAATGGGCTAAGCAAAGTAAATGACATCATCGACGTCGAAAAGTCGGTTCTAACGTTACGGCTACCAGACATGGAAGTGATATGAGATGTGCATTTTAAAGGCAAATAGTGTAGTCGCGCTCAAAGATAGACACACAGTGTGTTATGGACGGTAAAAAAATTCCTGTTTAGTTTCTAGTGTTTCAAAATAAATGAATTTATGAACGGTTATATTTATGGGCCTTGTCACAGAGGAGGGTCAGAAACTGAGCTTGGTTCTGTAGTTGGCAAATGACCAGGCAGTGCAAAGGCGCAGTCTGATCAATTGCCTCTTGCTTATGTTATTGCGATGAGCACGAATTTGATGGGTGTTGTGCTCTATTATAGTGAGCATTAAACTGACTTTAGTAGTGCTCAGTAAGAGAGCGTTAATTTTGAGTATATTTGTTTCCAGCACTAGGTGATATTTTTGGCTCAGTCAAGTAGAGCTCTGCTTCTATTGTCGCATGCACGGATCAGCTTATTTTTCTGGTCAACGCATGCGCGACAACGTTTTATGCATGAACATGTTCAGAGTTCTCCAGGTCAAGGATTATGATGTAATGCATATGTTTTTTGAACCGTATTGAAGATGTGTTATTGATTCCACGTCCTTTAGATGTTATGTCCTGCTCCTTCCTGCTCTATATGAGCAGGCAGATACGCTGACAACCCATTAAGCATTAGTTCCCAGCAGAGGCGGGCAAAGCCGAATGTGAGATCGCCATCGTTCAGACCAGTCGATTGAACAAGAGAAGCAACTACGTTCCACACAATCCAGGAGTCGTCAGTTCAATTAGGGGCTTCTCAAGACTTATGAATGAGTCTTAAAACCGAGATCTCCATATGATCTTAGGTGTTATGACTTGAAGTCAACATACGCGGTCTGAGACTTCCATCAGTGATTCAATTTAAGTCCACCTCAAGTGGAAGTGATAAAGCTGGCTATTTTTTATTTTTATTTTTTATTTATTTATTATTTTTGTTTGGCAGGGGGTCGGGGTGATTCGCTCTACAGTTGGCCCTGTATCTACAGGAGATCGCCCTTGGTCGTCTTGTCAGCATGTGGGTTTGAGGGACACCGTAACCCTACATGTACCAATTGTATTGATCCCTGACCATTGTCTTCACTTCTAGTTTTATATACATGACCACTTGACGTTGCTTCATGCTAAACACCTTAGCCATTGGCCCTGTGGTTTCAGAGAAGAAGTATTGATATGGCCCTGGACCGCTCACCTGATTTCAAGATGTCACATAGCTTCGGAAAGTCATGTTGATAACTGGCAGCCATTTTTACATTGGAGCAGAACTGTTTTAGCTCTTTTGATAGAGTGTCATCTCAGCAACACACCTATGAAATTTGAATGAAATTGGCTCAGGGTATACAGGTAGAGGCGTTGTTTAAGTAATTTTCTATTTTCAGCTCTGGAGGCCATCTTATACTTTGGATTCAATCAAATTTAGGTATTTTGGAAGGAAGCCATCTTGGCAACATTCCTGTTAACTTTGAATCAAACTGACCCAAGTGTTCAGGACGAGTTTGCATTTAAAGCAAATTGCTGTTATTTTTCTATTTAGCTTTGCTAGCCATTTTCTCATTGGAGCTGAACTGTTTTAGCTATTTTTGTAGAGGGTCACCTAATCAACAATCCTGTGAAGTTTGAATGAAATTGTTCCAGGGGTATAGTAGGAGTTTCCTTTAAATATTTTTTTCTATTTTTGATCTGACGGCCACCTTGTTCATCAGAGCAGAATCATTTTAGCTATTCTGGTTGGCAGTATTCCTGTGAAGTTTAAGCTTGATATGCCAAAGGGTATAGGAGTTGCATTTTAAGAAAATTGTTGATGGTTTTCTATTTATAGCTCTAGTGGTAGTTTTGCTCATTGGAGCGAAACAGTTTTAGCTAGTTAGTAGGGGTCACCTAAGCAACATTCATATGAAGTTCCAATGAAATTGGGCCAGTGGTTTGGTGAAGTAGTTGTTTTAAGATTTTTCTATTACTGAACAATTTTAGCTATTTTTGGAGAGGGTCACCTAAGCAACATTCCTATGAAGTTCGAATGAAACTGGCCTATGGGTATAGGAGTAGTCATTTAAAGATTTTTCTATTTTTAGCTCTTGTGGCCATCTTGTTCATCAGAGCAGAACGATTTTAGCTATTTTGGTGGACAGCCGCCTAGGCAATATTGCTATGAAGCTTAACTGAAATTGTCTAAAGGGTTAGCATTTTAAGCAAACTGTTGATGTTTTTTCTATTTTCAGCTCTGGTGGCCATCTTGTTCATCAGAGCCAAAAAGTTAAGCTTTTTTGGTAGAGGGTAACCTAAGCAACATTTCTATGAAGTTTGAATGGAATTGGCCCAGCGGCGGTATGGGAAGGTAAGTCGTTAAAATTATTTTTCTATTTTTAGCTCTGGCAGTCGCCTTGTTCATCGGAGCAGAAGTAGTCTAGCTATTTTAGTAGAGGGTCACCTATAAAACATTCCTACGAAGTTTAAATGAAATTGGCCCTGGGGTACGGGAGGAGTAGTCGTTTAAAGATATTTCTATTTTTAGCTCCGGCAGTCTTGTTTATCAGAGCGGAACGATTTTAGCTATTTTGGTAAAGAGCAACCTAGGCAACTTTTTTGTGATATTTAAATGAAATTGGCCCGAGGATTTAGGAGGAGCAGTCTTTATACTTTTTTAGCAAATTGTTGACGTGGGACGCAGGACGAGGGACGATAGGCATTCACGTGATCAGGTGAGCTCGTAAGACTAAAGAAGCTATAGAGCCCCATGGTGTGGCATACGACTGGTAGGATTTATGTAGGTCACCACTTAAAGTTGCATCGTATTAAATATCTAGCCTCTGGGCTTTGTGGTTTCAGACATGACTTTTGCAGTTTTTCCAATCATTAGTCAATGCGAGCAAATGAACCTATTTGGAGCCCCGGGGAGCATGGTTGGCAGGATTATGTAGGTGACCGATTGACGTTTCTTCATACCAAAAATCTAAGCTCCCGTCCTTCTGGTTTCAGAGAAGGAGATTTTTGAAGTTTTGTGTTTCATTATAAGCCTATGGGAGCTCATGAGCCCCGAGGTGTGGCCAAGATTTATGAAGATGACCACTTGACGTTGCTTCATGCTAAACTCCTCAGGTCTGGACCTTACGGTTTCGGAGATGAAGTTTTTTTTTTTTCATTAAAAGTCTATGGCAGCAAATGAGCCCCGGGGCGTGGCCAATTTGGACCCGTGGAGCATGGTTGGCAGGATTTATGAATGTGACAACTTGACGTTGCTCAATACTAAATATCTAAGCCCTGGGTCGTGTGAATTCAGAGAGCAAGATTTGTTACAAGTTTTCCCCCATTATAAGTCAATGGCAGCAAGTGGGCCCCGTGGCGCGGACTACTTGTATTCCAAGATGTCCAGGGGTGTGTTGGCAGGATTTATGTAGGTGACCAGTTGACGTTGCTTCAGACTAAATATATAAGCCCTGGGCCTTACGGATTCAGAGAAGAAGTTTTTTTTTCACTTTTTGTTCCCATAGTAAGTCTATGGGCGCTAATGAGCCTCAGGGTATGGCCTATTTGAACCTCAGGGCATTAGTGGTTGGTGCCTGATTTGTCTTTGGCTTGACTCTTCGGTAGTTTTCTTAAGCTCCAGTTTACTGTATGTGGAACAAGCTACGAGTCAACATCTTTAATTCATCAGTTATTCAATTTGATTTGAATTTCAGTTTGCCCTTATTTGTATGTTATTCTTTGATGGTCCATTCAATGAGACAGTAACCTTCGGGTGGACCACCTTTTGTTTTTGTTTGTTTGATTTGAGGTTTAACCTCCCCGTCAACACTGTAAAGATCATTTTGGAGACGTTGCTTCCAATTTTGTGGGACTTTTACCCGACATTGAGATGAAATGACATCTCAAGCCCTGTCCCCCAATTAAACCAATGGGGTTTATTAGAATGGACGGTCCGCCTCGCACCACGGTTCCTGGACAGGCTTAGATCCTCTAAGCGGTTTACCAGTACTAGTGTGCTGGCCGGATTCAGCTCTGCGTGGAACTATCATGCAGCCCATATATTTCTTCAAGCCCCAATGGGCGGGGGCCGACCACCTATTGTGTGTGTTGTAAATTATATTAGAACCTAGAGTGACGGTTGGGCTAACAGAATCGATTTAAACTCCCCAGTGGTTCTTGCTACAGACACTCTGAAGGCGGTGGTTCTAATGTCGTTTACTTTAAATGTAGCTTGTCGGATTTTCGTGTATTAATAATATTATTTATTTAATTTTCATTAATTGTGCCTGTTGGTCCTTGATCACATTTTGTGGGGAAGAGGGAGCTGGTTGCTATGCTGTCTGTGATTCCTTTTTTAAACCTTTTTGTATTCCTCATTGATAGTTGCTCTTCCTCTTAGTGCCATTGTAAGGCTGTAAACTTTGATTGTGGCGTTTTCTGGGCATCTATTTCTATATAGGTGGCCACTAAACGTTGCTTATCAGAAGCTCTTATGGATTTTGAGAAACGTACTCTTACATGAAGGCGAATGCTTTGGTTGACACAACAGTTTATAAAGTCAGTTAATCATGAAATGTAGGCCATGGTCATATGTGGATGCTTGCATTGCAGTTGCCGTACCAAGTTGCAACATTCAGTAGGCTCGAACAGTTCTTGAGAAAATAGTTCTTGAGAACTGGATTCTTACATTAGGTGAATATTATTGTTGATGGTAAGACAAACAGATGGAAGAATGGACAGAGATGAATGGACAGAAAACTGGACTCCTATATCATGCCATACGTAAAATAGAAGTGAGGCAATGATCAGGTATCGATACAATTAACCCACAGCTCCCATCAGAGACACCAAAGGGAAATAAATACAAACATGGAGTAACAGACCCCAACGGAAACACCAACAGCGGAAAGCCAATAGGAGTTACTACTTTCCCACAAAATGGCCAAAAGGCTATCCAAAATAAAATAATATAAGCGACACAAACACCCAACGGCAATAAACGGCGACAGAAGAACCGCCTTGGAAGGTCAGAGGAAACGAATTCCACTGGTGGGGGGGGGGGTTAAATCGATTTTACATGACCACAAACCTCGCCCTTACTTCCGTAGGCACGACAAAAACATACCAGAACTGATAGCTGGAATAGCTATTGTTTTTAGTCTTCTGTTTTCTGCATCTTTAAGACTATTAAAAACAGCATTTCGAAGATCCTGTTTACACTGTTTCTCTTTGTCAGGACTATGAGGTTTGTAATCACTATAACGTGGACCCACCGCATGTATGACATACTTGTAGTAAAGTCTACCAGCATTAGATGTGAATACCTCACCAGGCTTAAGTCTTCCTTCATTTCTTACTCTATCTAAACATTCCTTAACTAAAGAATGTCCAGCAGCTTCAGATATAACTTGAGCAATACCACCACCATGTTTCAATGTTTCATTTGCAGCATTTACAATACAGTCAACAGGCAAATGAAGAATTTCGTTTTGATAAACATGAACTGGAATGCCTTCGTCGGTGATGAAATATTCACGTGGATGTGTTTGGCCACAACTGCCCTTCGGTTTGCCTCCAGCAGTATATGAGTCTTTGTTATGTTCACTCAACCCAGATTGACCAGGCTGTGAATACGAGTCATCAAATGTCATTCTATCATCAGGCTGTGGGGATTTAGGAACCTCAAATGACTCAGTGAGCACTCTGCTGGCTCTATTTGTTCTCCCAATAAGGCCAGCATTTAATTTAAGTTTGTGTATTTCATCACGTACTGATTGCACGTCACTACCAAACACAGTAACAGAATGTTGCTCTGGATCATAAAGATGGATAACATTATTGACACTACACATGTTAACACTGTCTGTGAATATAATGGGTTTCTTATCACTGGGCACAATAATTCTATCTTTTGAGGACTGCCTGTCCAATAATGCTTCAACAGCTTGTGGTTCAATATCTTTTATATCCAAACTGGCACTTGGAAGACTAGAGAGCTGCTGGTTCAATGAACTGATCTCAGTCTTTACCACCAAAATGTTCTTCCGGTGTCCCATTATTTTCAGAATCTCATTTTCCCATAGAAATTTAAAACCGAGTTTGTTCCACTTTTCTATCACATCTCGATGGAAATGTCTCAGAAGTTGATATTGTATGCCAGATATACCATGTATTTCTTCAGTCTGCTTCCGGGTGTCATCTTTACTCTGCATAAAAAGCAAACAAAAATTTACATCATGAATCATACTGAGACTGACTTTCGAATAGCCATGTTGTGAGGAAAGCTTCTTTATAGCATATCAAACAAAAAAGGCACATATCAGCAGTTGCATTTATGCAGTCTTATCAGCACCTTTGTGTCACTGTGTATACAATACCATGAAATAGGTGACACCTAAAGTGCAACCAACCAGGTTATTTCAGCTGAAGTATAGCTATATATTGTTGTTAGAAAATAAACACAATAGCACAATTTTGAAACCTAAAAAAAAAATTAATATTCTTAAAATTGGATTCATAAGGGGCAACGTTTGTCTGAGTATTTAAATGATTACAACACCAATCACATCTGCAGAAAACTTGATGGAATGCTCAAATCCTTCTTAGATAATGAAGAAAAATTTATCACCGGGCGACGAAAATTTCCTGGCGTTGCCATGGATCGAACCTGGCACCTTTAGCATCAGAGGCATGTGCTCTAACCACTGAGCTACCATGTTTATGTACCGATCCGAAATATGGTTCCCTTTAAGCATTTATTAGTGCAAATGCTGCCAACTTAGCATATTCTGACAACCAAATTTTATCACCACTGGCAGGGATCAACCAGGAACTATATCATCAGAGACAAGTGCCCTAACCACTGAGCTGCAAAGGAAGAATTTGGTTACTCGTATCTGTTTGACGGTATTTATGGCGAAAAGTTGCGAAAATTTGTTTACAGCTTCTTAGAGAGGGAGAAAAAGAGAGAACGACTTTATACAGTATATCATAGATTTTCCTACTTTTGGAATTAATTTGCAGATATTTTGACAAGTTTTTATAGGAATGTTCCTTGGATGGACTTCTTTCAGCAATATGCTTTTAAGCCAGCCTGGGTGTCCCCCAGGGTGTGCCGAGCCATGCCCCGCCGAGCCCCCTCCATTAAATAAAAGGACATATATCTTAGAAACAATTCAGATGTCCACCCCAAACAGCATATATTCTCGTTCCTTGTGATAAGATGCATTCAGTGACACCAACCTTTGGACCCTCTTGGTGTGCTCGGGCCAAGCCCCAACACTCCACTTTGTAAAAGGCCCAAACTTTCAGAAACCGGTCAGATCCCCTCTCCTAAACCATATATATTCTTGTTCCTTATGAGAAAACACATTCAGTGGTACCAATCTGAGAGTCTTCCTGTGTGTTCTGGGGCCATTTACCACCCTTCAACTTCACGGAAGGCTAATTATCTGAGAAAATTTTCAGCGCCCCACCCCTAAACCATTTAAACTGATGATCTTTATGATACGACAAATTCAGTGACACCAACATGGGGACCCTTGGTTTGGCCCGGATCATTTCTCTGGTCATGCCCCACCCCTACACTCGATAAAAATGTGGAGGTAGTTTGCGTGACAGGAATTTTTAGCACATTTTTTGAGATGGCCTGAATGCCAGGGTGCTTAAGGAATGTAGTGCTGAAATTTCTCCTGTGCTGGCCTTTATTTTCAATGAATCACTTGCCCAGGGCACTGTACCAGATGATTGGCGACAAGAAAATGTTACCCGGTCTATAAAAAAGGGAAACAAGAGGGCCCACAGGGCCCTGGTTCGCTCACCTGTGTGTCACTGTCTTGAGTACATTCTAGTTTTAGCTATGGTGGCCATGTTGTTCATCAGCAGCGAGATTTTAGCTTATTTGGTAGGGAGTAACCTAGGCAACATTTTGGATCAAAATGGCCTTAGGGTTTAGGAGGGGTTCACATTTGAGTGAAATTTACAATGTTTTTCTATTTTTAGCTCCGGTGGCCATTTTGTTCATCGGAGTGGGATTGTTTTAGCCTTTTTGGTAGAGGGTCATCTAAGCAACATTACTTCGAAGTTTGAATGAAATTGGCCCAAGGGTACAGAAGGAATTGTTGTTTGAAGATTTTTTTTTATTTTTAGCTCTGGCAGCCATCTTGTTCATTGGAATGGAATGAGTTTTACCTATTTTGGTAGGGAGTCATCTAGGCAACATTCATGTGAAGTTTTAAATCCAAATGGCCCAAAAATTATGACAAAATAACCTACTGATCTACTTTTTTATTTGACATGACCCATATTCGAACTTAACTGAGATATTGTCCAGATGATCATTCAGAACACGTTTTATGATGATTTAAATAAAACTGTGGCCCCTTAGAGTGTTCAAAATGTTTTTCTATGATTTGACCTGCTGACCTACTTTTTGACCCGACATGACCCATATGTGAACTTGACCCACATATTGTCAAGATGATCATTCTGAGCAAGTTTGATGATGATCGGACCAAAACTGGGGTCTCTAGTGTCTCCACAAGGTTTTTCAACACTCTGACGTACTGACCTACTTACTGACCAGATATGACCCATATTCGAAATTAACTGAGATATTGTCAAATGATCATTTTGAGCAAGTTTGATGATGATCGGACGAAAACTGTGGCCTCTAGTGTGTTCAGAGGGTTCGTTCTATGATTTAATCTGCATACCTACTTTTTAGACCGACATGACCCATATTCGAACTTGACTCAGATATTGTCAAGATGATCACTCTGGGCAAGTTTTAAGATGATCAAACCTAAACTGTGGCCTCTAGTGTGTTCAGAAGGTTTTTTCTATGATTTGACCTACTGACCTATTTTTGACCTGACATAACCCATATTCAAACTTGACCGAGATATTGTCAAGACTATCATTCTGAGCAAGTTTGATGATGATTGGACCAAAACTGTGGCCTCTAGTGTGTTCACAATGTTTTTCTCTGATTTGACCTACTGACCTACTTTTTGACCTGCCATGACCCTTATTCAAACGTGGCCAAGATATTATCAAGAAGATCATTCTTAGCAAGTTTGATGATGATCGGACCCAAACTGTGGCCTCTAGTGTGTTCACGAGGTTTTTCTCTGATTTGAACTATTGGCCTACTTTTTGAACCGACATGACCCATATTCCAACTTGACTCAGAAATTGTCAAGATGATCATTCTGGCCAAGTTTGATGATGATTGGACCAAAACTGTGGCCTCTAGTATGTTCACAAGGTTTTTCAATGATTTGACCTACTAACCTCCTTTTTAACCCGACATGACCCATATTCGAACGTGACCAAGATATTATCAAGATGATTCTGAGCAAGTTTGATGATGATTGGACCAAAACTGTGGCCTCTAGTGTGTTCACAATGTTTTTCTCTGATTTGACCTACTAACCTACTTTTTGACCTGCCATAACCCATATTCGAACGTTGCCAAGATATTATCAAGAAGATCATTCTTAGCAAGTTTGATGATGATCGGACCCAAACTGTGGCCTCTAGTGTGTTCACAAGGTTTTTCTCTGATTTGAACTATTGGCCTTCTTTTTGAACCGACATGACCCATATTCGAACTTGACTCAGATATTGTCAAGATGATCATTCTGGCCAAGTTTGATGATGATTGGACCAAAACTGTGGCCTCTAGTATGTTCACAAGGTTTTTCTATGATTTGACCTACTGACCTCCTTTTTAACCCGACATGACCCATATTCGAACGTGACCAAGATATTATCAAGATGATCAGTCTGAGCAAGTTTGATGATGATTGGACATAAATTGTGGCCTCTAGTGTGTTCAGTAGGTTTTTCTATGATTTGACCTACTGACCTACTTTTTGACCCGACAACACCCATATTCAAACTTGACTGAGATATTGTCAAGATGATCATTCTGGGCAAGTCTGATGATGATCGGACCAAAACTGTGGCCTCTAGGGTCTTCACAAGGTTTTCTTCTGATTTGTCATACTGACCTAATTTTTGACCCGACATGACCCATATTCGAACTTGAGATATTTTGTGGTGGTACAAAATGTGTGCAAGTTTAGTTAAAATCAAAACATAAATGAAGATGCTACTGTGCAAACAAGACCAAAATAGGCAATTTTTGCCCTTTCAGGGGCTGTAACTCCGTAACACAAGATGGGATATGGCTGGTTCAAGAAAGGAACCTAGATCTCATGGTGGTACAAGTTGTGTGCAAGTCTGGTTAAAATCAAATCATAAATGAAGATGCTATCATGCGGACAAGACCAAAATAGGCAATTTTTGCCCTTTCAGGTGCCGTAACTCCGTAACACATGATGGGATATGGCTGGTTCAAGAAAGGAACCCAGATTTCATGGTGATACAAGTTGTGTGCAAGTCTGGTTATAATCAAATCATAATGAAGATGCTATCGTGCGGACAAGACCATGGCCCCCGCCCATAGGGGCTTGGAGAAATATATGGGCTGCATGATGCTTCCACGCAGAGCTGAATCCGGCCCGCACACTAGTACCGGTAAACCGCTTAGAGGATCTAAGCCTGTCCAGGAACCGCAGTACGAGGTGGACTGCCCATGCTAATAAACCCTATTGGTTTCATTGGGCGACAGGGCTTGAGATGTCATTTCATCTCAATGTCTGGTAAAAGTCCCACAAAATTGGAAGCAACGTCTCCAAAATGACCTTTACAGTGTTGACGGGGACGTTAAACCTCAAATCAAACAAACAAACAAACAAGACCAAAATAGGCAATTTTTGCCCTTTCAGGGGCCGTTACTCCGTTACACATGATGGGATATGGCTGGTTCAAGAAAGGAACCCAGATCTCATGGTGGTACAAGTTGTGTGCAAGTCTGGTTAAAATCAAATCATAAATGAAGATGCTATCGTGCGGACAAGAAATTGTTTACGCACGGATGCACGGACAACGGACAAAATGTGATCACAAAAGCTCACCTTGTCACTACGTGACAGGTGAGCTAAAAATATGATGCAGCAAATTATTGACCAGTGTCGCCAACATGCATCTGTTGCAAAACCCTTGAGCATATGTTAGTTACCAGCATTAGCAAGCACTTAGCCTTTGAGAGCATTTTTGCTGACTGTCAACATGGTTTCCGAAGTCAAAGGTCTTGCAAAACTCAACTAGTTCAATTCTTCCATGACGTTGTGAGCAATCTGGATGGGGTCATAAATCGTGGCCACAAACAGACTGACATGATCATTATGGATTTCGCCAAGGCCTTTGACAAGGTACCTCACAGAAGGCTATTGTACAAGTTGGACTACTATGAGATAAGAGGATCCACACATAGTTGGATTAGCTCATGGCTCTCTGGGCACTCTGAACAAGTTGTACTTGATGGCCAAGCGTCTGACCTAGTCCCTGTTCTATCTGGTGTCCCACAAGTTTTCGTCCTCGGACCGGTGCTCTTTTTGGTATTTATCAATGATCTCCCTGGTAATATCAGGTCATCTGTCCGTTTGTTTGCTGATGATAATGTCCTGTATAGGGACATATATTCTCCTTCTGACTGTCGCACTTTACAAGATGACCTGGATCAACTTGCACAATGGGAAGCAGATTGGCAGATGTAGTTCAATGTAGCCAAATGCCATTCAATGAGGGCGGCACGACACCTTCAGGACAAGCAAATTAAGTGTGATTACACACTTCACCAGCAAACTTTGGAGCAGGTTCATTGCGCCAAATATCTTGGTAACACCATCACTGACGATCTAGATTGGGGTCAACATATCTCTGAAATAACATCTAGAGCAACTAGGATCTTAGGATTCCTTAGGCGTAATTTGGCTTTTGCACCTCGGCAGACAAAGGATGCTGCACATAAAACATTGGTTCGCCCTCAACTTGAATATGCATCACCCATTTGGCATCCATATGTTAAAAAACAGATTCAGCAGGTAGAAAAGATGCAGAGGACAGCTGCTCGATGGACCTCCAGACGATGGCGAAAAAGAAGTAGCGTCGTGACATGTTTGATGAGCTAGAATGGCCATCCCTGGACGCGTCGTAAGCATTTCTCCGTAACCTTCTTCTACCAGATACATTCTGGTACAGTATCAATTAAAAAGGACAGGTACTTGACCCTGCAACAGTGTCAACCCGGACAAGATCATCAAGAGTCAATAACCGACAGTATCGTAGGTACAGGTCCTATAGTGATTCCATTTAAAAACTCTTTCTTCCCAAGAACTATTCCTCAGTGGAATAGTCATCCATCTTCTGCCGTTTATGCCAAGACCGCAGAGGAGTTCAAAGCCCGCACAGTATAAGATTGAGACTCAGAGGTATGCGTTTTAAAATACCTCTGTGTTTGGATTGTAAATCGTTTTAAGGTCTCATCCAGAGATGATTTTTATGCTAAATTCTAAATTTAGCCACCCGCCTAACTGAGGTCATGGCCAAATATGACCGTCTCAGTATAAGAAGACAGATAGATAGAAAATCAAGGTCCATAACTCCAAAACGCTTCATTCGAGCAGAATGAACTTGTGTTAGGCACATCCATATATCATTGCAAATGCATATGCAAAAATTTAACAAAATTGTCGAAGAAATGTAGAAGAAAAGTAGAAGTAAAACGAAGATCAGGAATTGATACAATTAACTTACTCCACCCATAAAAGACACTAAAGGGAAAGAAATACAAACATTAAGCGACCAGACCATAATGGAAACCTAAACAAAGGAAGGCCATAAGGACAGATACTTTCCCACAAAATGGCCATATCGCCATCCAAAATTAAAAGACACAAGTGATACACACAGCAAGTAACAAACAACAACATAAACAAATTCGCTTCACAAGGTTTATGAAAGCGTTTTTTAGATAATAAAGGTGCGTAACTCCTTTGCAGATGATAGGATCAATGTAAAATTGTGTTAGGCACCCCTTCACCTCATAAGGAATGCATGTACAAAGTTTCAGCTGAATCAGTGAAGAAATGTTGAAGTCATTCGCATCACAAGGTTTTAGCACATGTTTTTAGAACATAAAGGGCTGTAATTCCTTCAAAAATTATAGGACCAACGTAAAAATTGTGTTAGGCATCACTTCACCTCACAAGGAATACATGTGCAAAGTTTCAGCTCACTCCTAGAAGAAATGTGGGAGTATTTCGCACCACAAAAAAAGTGTGGACTTACGCATAAACCCATAAAAGCACAAATGGACAGTGCAAAAAGCCATATATCTCAGAAAAGATTAAGATTCCGAACCCCAAAGCCGTGAGTAACATCCACAATCACTTCGAACTCGTCACTGTAACTGTCAGAAACAAGAACACGGGTCCATGCATAAGCATACGTCCCTTTGTCCAGTTGTATAATACACTCATCCAATCCACGTTTTCTCAGTGTCCACCATATGACCTTCCGAGGCACTCTATCAAACGCCTTTTCCAGGGCAACAAAAGCCTTGTAGTCTCTTGTTGGCAGCCAGATACTTCTCTTGCACTTGCCTGACAACAAAAATTGCGCCTGTTGTGCCTCTGCATGGGACGAGGCCAAACTGAGAATCGTCGATCAACACCAACTGTCTGACGAGGCCATCCTGAATCCTCTCTAGGACTGCGTAGACCTGCTCTGTCAGCTTGAGACCACGGTAGTTGCACCTGTCGAATGCACCCCATTACCCTTGTAGCGACACACAATGATATATTGTACCAAGTTCGACCGAATTTCATTGTAACTTCATGAAATGGGGTGCAGTCACGCCATTTTTGGCCAAAAGCTGATAGTTTTTCGTGGCCTGTGTCCTTGAAAATAAGGTCAATGTCATCTAAATCTAAAGGGTGTTTCCTCTATCGTAGTAATGTAACCATGGAAGTTTGGTCAGAATGCATCAATAGGCTCAGGAGATATGATGCTTCAAACAGGCTATATACATGATAGAAATGGGTATGTTCAAAGTTCAAGAGGCAATTACTTCAAAAGTATGAAAATCAACGTTACCGTCTATATGTTCTGCACGACGTCTCATTGTGCACTGTATATCTGTGAATATTTGTGAAAATATTTCAAATGGTATCAGACTGATGTCGCAGACACGAAACCATGATAGAAATGGTTGTTCAAAAGGCAATAACTCCAAAAGTAGAACAATCAGAGTAACGGTTCACATGCGGTCGTACTAAATACCGCAAGGTACCGCAAAGTAGCACAATTTACCGTAAGGTAGCACAAGGTAGGCAAAAGTTAAGTAGCTAGGAATACTAATTATAAATAATATGGCTCGGTTAAAATAGATTAAGGAAACACAAGATACCGCAAGTTTTGCATAAGGTATAGCAAGGTAGGAAAAGCCACAATGATATATCTCAAATGGTACCAGAGTTATGGACACACAACTATGACGGAAATGGCTATTTCAATGTTCAAAAGGCAATAACTCTAAAAGTAGGAAAATCAGAGTTGTGGTTCTCATTTTCTGCATGTCGTCTCATGGTATTCTGCCTACCTGTTAAGTTTTGTAAAAATATCTCAAATAATATCAGAGTTATGGAGCAGACACGAAACTAGAGGTGCTGACAAACAGAAGGACACCCAAAATTTCGGAGGGTATAACATAATACCTCGCCATTTATTGAGTGGTGGGACACAGAAATGTCATATAAAGTATCATGATAACAAACAAGAGGGCCTAGAGGGCCCTGGTTGGCTCACCTGTGTGTCACTGTCTCGAGTACATTCTACTTTTAGCTCTGGTGATCATCTTGTTCATCAGCAGAGTGATGTTAGCTTATTTGGTAGGGAGTAACCTAGGCAACATTTCTGTGAAGTTTGAATCAAATTGGCCTTAGGGTTAAGGAGGAGTCCACCTTTGAATCAAATTTACAATAACTTTCTACTTTTAGCTCTGGTGGCCATTTTTTCATCGGAGCAGGCTCGTTTTAGCGTTTTTTTTGCTAGAGGGTCAACTAAGCAACATTACTTCGAAGTTTGAATTAAATTGGCCCAAGGGTATAGGAGGAATTGTCGTTTATAGGTTTTGTTGATTTTAAGCTCTGGCAGCCACCTTGTTAATTGGAGAGGAATGAACTATTTTGGTAGGGAGCAATATTCCTGTGAAGTTTTAAATCCAATTGGCCCCATGGTTAAGAAGGAGTTATAATACAAGAGAGCCCAGAGGGCCCTGATTCGTTCACCTGAATGTCACTGTCTCTAGTACATTCTATTTTAGCTCTGGTGGCCATCTTGTTTGTCAGAGTGGAACGATACTAGCTATTTCAGAAGGGTGTCACGCAGGCAACATTCCTTTGAAGTGCAAATCAAACAGACACAAGGGTTTAGAAAGAGTTCGCATTTGAAGAAAATTTACAATGTTTTTCTATTTATAACTCTGGTGACCATATTGTTCAACAGAGCGGGATCATTTTAGCTATTTTGGTAGAGGGTCAACTAAGCAACATTCCTATAAGTCTGAACGAAATTGGCCCAAAAGTACAGGAGGCGTTTTCAACTGAAGATTTTTTTCTTTTTTTTAGCTCTGGCGGTCATCTTGTTCATCAGAGCGGAATGATTTTAGCTACTTGGCAGGGAGTCACCTGTGCAACATTCTTGTGAAGTTTGAATGATATTGGCCAAAGGGTTTTGGAGATGTTTGCATTTGAAGCAAATTAATGTTTTTCGATTTTTAGCTCAGGTAGCCATTTTGTTCATCAGAGCGGGATCGTTTTAGCTATTTTAGTCATCTAAACAACATTCCATGAAGTCTGAATGAAATTGGCCAAAGGTTACAGAATGAATTGTCGTTTGAAGCAAATTTACAATGCTTCTCTATTTTTAGCTATGGCAGCCATTTGGCTCATCAAAGCTGAACCGTTTTAGCTATTTTGGTAGAACGTCACCTAAACAACATTCCTATGAAGTTTGAATGAAATTGGCACAAGGGTACAGGAGGTGTTGTCGTTTTAAGATTGTTTTACTATTTTTAGCTCTGGTAGACATCTGGCCAGAGCATAACGAATTAAGTTATTTTGCTTGCGAGTGACCTGGGCAACATTCCTGTGAAGTTTGGATCAAATTGGCCCAAGGGTTTAGGAGGAGTTCACGTTTGAAGCAAGTTTACGATGGTTTTAGTTCTGGCGACCATATCGTTTATTGGGGCAGAACGATTTTAGCTGTTTTGTAGAGGGTTACTTAAGCATCGTTACTATGAAGTTTGAATAAAATGGGCCCAGGGGTTTGGGAGTAGTGGTTTGTCGATTTTCTATTTTTAGCTGTGGTGGCCATCTTGTTCATCGGAGCAGATGGATTTTAGCTTTGGTAGAGGGTCACCTAGGCAACTTACCTATGAGTGAGTGAGTGAGTGAGTGAGTATTTGAGTTTTACGTCCCACAAACAGCTAAGGTCATATGGAGACGGGACCTCGGTTTAAAGACTCATCCTTAAATCTGGAGAAGCCTGGGATCGATCCTGCGACCCCTGGTTTACAAGGCGAATAGCGTAACCACTACACCACGGTGGCTTCTAACTTACCAATGAAGTTTGAATGAAATTGGCCAAGGGGTATTGGAGGAGTAGTCATTTAAAGATTTTTCTATATTTAGCTCTGGCGGCCATCTTGTTCATCAAAGTGGAACTATTCTAGCTATTTTGGTAGAGAACACCTAGGCAACATTCGTGTGAAGTTTAAATGAAATTGGCAAGGGTTAAGGAGGAGTAGCCTTTTAAAGCAATTGTTGATGACGGACGAGGCACAAGGGACAACGGACATTGACCGATCACAATAGCTCACCATGAGCACTTGTGCTCCGGTGAGCTAAAAATAGGTCAAATGTCAAGGTAAAGGTAACAGATCATTTTATGTATGAATAGGACGCCCTTGTCGCAAGGAACCTACATGCCAAATATGAAGGCTGTATCTCAAATGCTTCAAAACTTATGACAAAATAGGTCAAAGGTCAAGGTCTTGGGTCAAAAGTTTTGAATGGATGAGAAAACCTTGTCATAAGGAACATGCATGCCAAATATGAAGACTCTATCTCTTATGTTTCGAAAGTTATTATATAGTAGGTCACAGGTCAATTCTTTACATGAATGGGAAGCCATTGTCACAAGGCACCTACATGCCAAATATGAAGGCTCCATCTCAAACGGTTCAAAAGTTATGACTGGCCCCCGCCTATCGGCGCTTGAAAGAAATAGATGGGCTGCATGATGGTTCCACACAGAGCTGAAATTGACCGCACATGAGTACTGGAAAACCACTTAGAGGATCTAAGCCTGCCTAGGCAAAGCAGTGCATGTCAGCCCGTCCATGCTTATAAACCCTATCAGTTTCATTGGGCGGCAGGGCTTGAGATGTCATTTCATCTAAATGTCGGGTAAAAGTCCCACAAAATTGGAAGCAGCGTCTCCAAAATAACCTATACAGTGTTGACGGGGACGTTAAGCCTCAAATCAAACAAACAAATCAAAATTTATGAAAAAATAACCTACTGATCTACTTTTTGATCTGACATGACCCACTTTCGACATGAACTGAGATATTGTTCAGATAATCATTCTGAGCAAGTTTTATGCTGATTTGACTAAAACTGTGGCCTCTTAGAGTGATCCATATTCAAACTTGACCCAGATATTGTCAACATGTCAAGATGATCATTCTGAGCAAGTTTGATAATGATCAGACCTATGATGGGGCCTCTAGTGTGTTCACAAAGGTTTTTCAACAATCTGACCTCTTGACCTGCTTATTAACCAGACATGACCGAAATTAACCGAGATATTTTCAAATGATCATTTTGAGCAAGTTTGATGATAATCGGAATAAAACTGGGGGCACATGCGTATATAAAGTTTGTCATTATTTCCAATTCAGGAGATGATTTATATAAGCTTCTAGCTTTTTATCAAATCCTGTACCATATGCTATTATGCGATGTATACATGTGAATTTATTCTAATGAATATTGTTTAAACCAAAACTGTTGGCACTAGTGTGTTCAGAGGATTTTTCTATGATTTGACCTACTGACCTACTTTTTAACCCGACATGACCCATATTCGAAATTGACTGAGAAATTGTCAGGATGATCATTCTGGTCAAGTTTGATGATGATCGGACCAAAACTGTGGCCTCTAGTGTGTTCACAAAGGTTTTCCTATGATTTGACCTACTGACCTACTTTTTGACCCGACATGACCCGTTTTCAAACTTGACAGAGATACTGTCAAGATGATCATTCTGAGCAAGTTTGATGATGATGGGACCTAAACTGCAGCCTCTAGTGTGTTCAGAAGGTTTTTCTATGATTTGACCTACTGACCTACTTTTTGATCCGACATGACTCATATTCGAACTTGACCGAGATATTGTAAGGACTACCACTCTGAGCAAGTTTGATGAAGATTGGACCAAAACTGTGGCCTCTAGTATGTTTACAAGGTTTTTTCTCTCAATTGACCTACTTACCTATTTTTTTTACTCAACATGACTAATATTCGAATTAGACCGAAACATTGTCAAGATGATCATTCTGGGCATGTTTGATGATGATTGGACCAAAACTGTGACCTCTAGTGTATTCACAAGGTTTTTTTTTCTATGATTTGACCTACTAACCTACTTTGTGACCCAACATGACCCACATTCGAACGTTACCAAGATATTATCAAGATGATCATTCCGAGCAAGTTCGATGATAATTGGACCAAACCTGTGGCATCTTGTGTGTTCAGAAGGTTTTTCTCTGATTTGACCTATTGACCTACTTTTTGACCCGACAACACCCATATTCGAACTTGACTGAGATATTGTCAAGACAATTATTCTGAGCAAGTTTGATGATTATAGGACCAAAACTGTGGCCTCTAGTATATTCACAAGGTTTTCTATGACCTGCTTACCTACTTTTTGACCCGACATGACCCATATACGAACCACACCGGGATATTGTCAAGGTGATCATTCTGAGAAAGTTTGATGATGATCGGACCAAAACTTTGGCCTCTAGAGTGTTCACAAGGTTTTTCTTTGATTTGAGCTACTGACCTACTTTTTGTCCTGCAATGACCCACATTCGAACTTGACCGAGATATTGTCATGATGATCATTCTGACCAAGTTTGATGATGATTGACCCAAAACTGTGACCTCGTGTGTGTTCACAAGAAAAGTTTACGGACGCACAGACGGACGCACGACGGACAAAAAGTGATCCCAAAAGCTCACCTTGTCAATACGTGACAGGTGAGCTAAAAATGTGTATTACCTGTATAAAATCTAATCTGTCTTGAATGTGTTGTTTTGCCTTTTCAATGTCGTCTGGCAGTCCAGTGAAGTGAAAAGTGACCAATGAGTTATTGTAAGATGCTTCTTGTTTCTCTAAATACTCAGCTGTTAATACAGAAGAAAACATATACCCATCATGAGAGAAACCCTGTCTTCAGGGTTTGTGACCAGATAAGACACATACCAGCCCCCAGTACACAGACTAGCAAGAGTCTTAACCCTTATCTTGCTGAATATTCATTTAAGCCACACCCATTTCTATCTATCAACCAATCAAATTACTTGAAATAATTTATTGCTACAAAATCATAAACTGAATGCCAAACAGTAGAGATCCTGATTAGATGCACTGTTTCTAAAGTTAGGGGCTGTCAGGACAGCATGATGAATGTTAAAATTTAGGTATAAAAACCAGAGGTTCTGTGTCCTCCAAGCAGGGGTAGCCCCAATATGATTCTAGTGTTAGATTACCTTAAAAACCAGTTCACCCATTCATACTCTCCAAGTATTGAACATTAATGGGAATGGATTCACATGGCAGATTTTTTCTTCCATTTATCAAAGGGAGACAATGTTCGGCCCCTTGTGTTTGCTTTTCTATAAATCTGTCCCAGGTTAAATGGGGTCTCCTTTTAAAGGAAGGCACTTGCTCCCAAGGAGCAAATTCTTTCCCCTTAGAGATGACCCCTATTGACATGGGAGACAAACATATTTTTGAAGGAGTTGCCTCCCTTGAAGGTGTACCCATTCCAATTAAGGTGCTGATCAGACTGAGTGGATGCCTTCGCTGATCTGCACCTTTGTTGCTTGCAAATGGCAGAAATAGGTTGTCTTATATAATTAACCCATCTCAAAATAAAATCCCATGTGAGTGACCATTAGGTATGAAATTTATACAAGAATTCCGCAGAAGGCGGCGTCGCACCTGCTGGGGGCAAAAGTCAGAGAAGCCACAATCAGAATGTTGTTATTAATTAAGTAAATTTCATAGCAGTTGATAGTTGATGTAAAATGTGTCAAAGTCACTGGACCAAAAATATAGGCCATGGTCACCAGGTCAAGGTACGTGCCAAATCAGTACAATGAGGAGATTACTATGCAAAGTTAGGTGGCTGTAGGCCATTTATTTTAGGACATATTGAACATTGACATAAAAGTCGCTGGAGTGCATAATATAGGTTAAGGTCACCAGGTCCAGGTACCAACAGAGTAAGTAAATGTAGGAGAAGCACTATGCAAGGTTTGGTGGTTGTAGACCTTATAGTTAAGAAGATACGGAATGTCGACCTAAAATGTGTTAAAGTGAATGGAGTGCAAAAAATAGGTCAAGGTTACCAAGTCAAGGTACCTGCATAGTCAGTACATCTAGGAGTACCACTATGCAAAATTTGGTGGTTGCAGGCCTTTTATTTGAGAAGATCTAGAACATTGATGCAAATTGTGTCAAAGTCAATGGAGCGTAAAATATAGGTCAAGGTCACCAGTCCAAGGTACCTGCAGAATCAGTACATCCAGGAGCAGCATTATGCAAGCTTTGATGGTTGTAGGCCTTTTATCTGCAGAGATCTAGAACTTCGACATAAAAATTTGTCAAAGTCGCTGGAGCGTAAAATATAGGTCAAGGTCACAGGGTCAAGGTACCTGCAGAGTCAGTACATCTAGGAGAAGCACTATGCAAGATTAGATGGGTGTGGGCCTTTTATTTGAGGAGATCTGGAACTTCGACGTAAAATGTGTCAAAGTCAGTGGAGTGTAAAATATAGGTCAATGTCACCATGTCAAGGTACCTGCAGAGTCAATACATCTAAGGAGAAACACTATTCAAGATTTTATTGGTGTAGGCCTTTTATTTGAGAAGATCTGGAACATTGACGTAATTTGTGTCAAACTCAACGAAGCGTAAAATATAGGTCAAGGTAACCGGGTTAAGGTGCTTGCCTAGTCAGGGGCTCAGGGTGATGTTTCATGAAAGGTTTGATGGTTGTTTAGTCTTATAATTGATTACAATACAAACTTCGACGTAAATGTCGAACTTCGACGTAATGGTAAAAGTCACCGGAGCGCAAAATATAGGTCAAATTGTTACATGTGGGTTTACGGCGTCCCGCTAACCCCAAAGCTGACAAGACGACCGAGCGTGATCTCTGACAGTTGTACGGGCAGCTGTGGGGTAAGGCACAAGAAAGATATTAGATGAATGACATGAATTATTTACAGTATCTATATAGAACACTTACTTACACAAAATATCACAATTTGTTGCTTCTGTAGCCAACTCACGACGTCCGCCCCGAAGGCAAAACAATGTTCTGTGCTCGGAACGGGTGACGTGAATGCCTACAGAAGCAAACAACAAAACAATAACAAAAACAAAAAAAAAAAAAAAAAAAAAAAACACAAGATGCGACTGGCCAGTTTATAACTTAGGGTGAATCCCCTCTCGCGTGAATCTGCCTCTCGCGAACTAGTGTAAACTAGTTTGTCGACATTGTTGCCGACCACAGGTTGATATGTACTATTAAGCAATCGTGCACTAGCTTGATTCGCCTGAATCGCCTGCAGGTTATTTATTGGACCTCTTACATTTGAATGGTCTCACATTCGTTCACATTGGTATGAGCTGTTTATGGTGGTTCGTCCGCCCTTGCTGGACCTTAACCCCCGGCGTCGTACCAGTACCTGCTGCTATATGGCAGGGAGCAGCAGGTCACCACACATTGTTGTGCCTGCAAATTACGATAATTGGACTAAGATACAGTTCACAAAACATACATGCTATATCATGATCCCCCTCCCGGAGAAGTTAGAATATGTTCATGCATTTACCGTTATTGCGCATGCGGCGACCAGACACACAGGCTGATTAGTGCATGTGACAAATAACCGTACAGCAGAACTCAACTTGACTGTGCATCAAATTATCAGCACCCAGTGCTTGACACAATAATAATCAAAGTTCATGTTTCCCTACTGAGCACTACAGAAATCAATTAATGCTCACTACTACTGAGCATAATACTCATCAAATTTGTGCTCACTACATTATCACAAGTAAGAGGCAATTGAACAGACCACGCCTTTGCGCTACCTGGTCAGCCGCCACTTACAGGAAACATAACAAACTCTATTTCATATCCTTCTCCGCGACACGGCTCACAAATATAGCTATTCACAAATTCATTACATTAACAACAGATAGAAACTACAAACAGAAATATTTTCATCTATAATCCACAACATTTGTTAGTGTCTCATAAGGGCCAACACTGTTTGCCGTTAATTCTCTCTGTATTTGGTAGGTACCCCGCCATAACCGTCCCCGCGACGCCGATGACGCAGCTGACGTCATCCCCGCCGCTCAGGCCGTTATGACGTGTGGCGACCAAATACTCCAACTTATCATCATCACGTTCTTTATATGTACATACATGCACAAACTGAGTTATCAGACAAAAACGGCATCATTACAAAATGAACTTATAATTCTTCTTGAACAAAATTATTTCTACTCAACATGAACACGCTTGTAAAATCAGATTCATCATGGTTCATCATCACGGACAACCCGACAGGCTCTTGTAAGAGTTTGCCCTGATGATGAAGATATGGTTAAACCCGTCTTAAGTTTACGTCCCCTCTACACCTAATATCATATAGAGACGGGACCACGGTTTTCTAACCACAGCTAGTCAAAAGTCATGGATCAAACAAGTGACCCGGCGTTTATTAATTACATTCTACAAAAGGGGTCTAAAAGCCTAAATGAATCTAGAACGAGCGGGTGTCCAAACTTTACATTTCACCAACATCTAGGGTCAGAATGAGACAGGACCTCACTTAGAAAGACTCATTCTACTTCTGGAGAAGCCTGGGATCGATCCTGCGACCTCTAGCTGGCAAAGCTAGTAGCCTAATCACTACAGGCTTCAACAGTGAATTCAGAATAGGCTTCAGAAAGTTGGGGTATACTAGAAGTAAACCCCTCCAAAACCTACAAGCATGTTCATACAAAAATAATACTAAACATAGATTTAACATACCGTTCACTATACTTTCACTTTCCCGACACAAGGTTGTGGGTATATGTTACAACTTGACCTGCTGCTAAAGTGTTCGTTTTTCTCAGGGTTTTTATATCTATGAATACTACCGGAAAATCAGGCATACTCATATTAGCTTGTTAAAATCGTGGCGAGGTGGAGATACCGTCCACAATTGAAGCTAGATAGCAAAAATCGAGTAGATAATGGATTTGCGTTCAAATAGTATATTTCCAATAGGAAAAAGATGATGAAACGACCCTATAAATCAATGCCATGACTCCTGTCAAAACGAACACCCACACAACACGTGACGGGAATGAAAATCATATATGGCACAATTTGGCGGTTGGCGATTTTTAGGCAGATTTTATAGAACTCAGCCTTATAGCGGCCCCCTGTATTGTAAAAACAGGTCTCCACAACCACTCATGCATACATCGTATGAAATGTGCATGACTTGTGCATGGAGCAGCCCATTTTGCCTACCATATTTCACCTAAAATATTTCACTCGCACCGCCCTACCATATACCTACTAAAATAATTTAGATGTGCATAAGCACCAGAGAGGTTTCCTAATCCATCTCGTAACAAAGGTTTCCCCTTTTGGAGAAAAAAACAATCAGAAATGTTTTTTCTTTGTATACAGAGATGGAACAGGATGAAACCTACCTAAACAAGACAGCTATTTACACAACAACCGTGCAAAAATTACCTACTAAGGTAGTCTGCCCCCAAATTTTCTTAAGTAAAATTTAGCTACATGTATTTAAGTTATGGTGGTTTGCCCCAGAATGTTCCTGTTCCCCTAACACTCTGTTGTTTGTTAGAAACGGATATCGTTTTAATCTCACTGGAGGTGGCCTTACTGACTTAACTGATTTGATTGGTTTCACATGTTCCGACATAAATGTGGTACATATAATTTGGTCTGTCTGACATGTCAGTCCTGCAAGGCGCTGTTCTCTCAGCCCTTCTGTCTCCTCACTCTCCTCTGACGTTAGTGTGTGTAGGACGCTAACGTCACCGTCACTTTCTGGTTGCTCTGCAGTTTGAAAACTGCTGTCTTCAAATGAAGACTCGTCGACGTCATTTCTGTCATGACTGTCTGTCGACATAACAGGTTTAGAGATCAGAAAATGAGACATCATAGTCTGACGCTCAACATACTGTTTCAGTATATTAGCGTGATATGTGTTAACATTTCCATTGACGTCTATCTTATAATTCATTCTGTTCACTACCTCAACCACTTCATAAGGACCTTTCCATTGAAACAATAATTTATTACTGTCTGTCGGTAGTAACAACAGCACTTTATCGCCGACGTCAAATTTACGCGACCTCGCGCCTTTATCATGATAAGCTTTCTGCTTAATCTGAACCTTCTTTAAATTATCACGCGCTAATTTGCATGTCTGCTCTAACCGTTCCCTTAGCTGAATAACGTACTGATACGTCGAAAGAACTTGCTCATCGCGTACCTCTTCAGCCCATAATTCTCTTAATATTGCCATTTGACCTCTGACGTTACGTCCATATAACAACTCAAAAGGGGAGTATCCTAAAGACTCATGTGGGACTTCCCTAACCGCAAATAATAAAGCTGGAAGATATTTATCCCAATCTTTTGGACGTTCAGCACACATGCGACATAACATCTGCTTTAACGTAGCGTGAAAACGCTCAATCAAGCCGTTGCAAATTGGGTGTCTCGGACTACAAGTTAACTGTTGAAGAGAAAGAAGTCTGCTGACTTCTTTCATTACCTCAGCAGTAAACTGTGATCCACAATCAGTCAACATTTCATCAGGAATGCCAACCCTACTAAACATTTCAATAAGCGCTTCCGCGACACGTTCCGTCTCAATACTCGGTAAAACTATCGCCTCTGGATACCTGTCGCATAATCTATCATGGTTAAAATATAACGAGATTTCCTATCAGATCGAGGCCCAATTGGACCAACTATGTCCACTGCCACCCTCTTAAATGACGTATCAATCAATGGCATTTTTCCTAGAGGTACTTTAGTGACCCGACCTTTCTGAATGGTTCTCTGACAAATATCACAAGATTTACAAAATCTAGCGACATCACCGCAAATACCGGGCCAGTAAAACTCAGTCACAACTCTATCCAATGTCTCCCTAATATCCATATGTCCAGACATAAGCGTTTCATGAGCCAGTTTCAACACCTTTCCTCGGAAACTTTGAGGGACCACAAGTTGGAAAGAGACTTTGTTACCCTTGGTGAACTCCCTATATGCCAAACCCTTTTTTCTCAATAAACCTAGTTTCACCTCGGTTTAAACCACGACTCACAGTCTTGTTCCCAGATACAACCCTTTTCCTGATGTTTCAAAGTTGGATCATCAACCTGAGCTTGCTTAAAAGCCTCCCTGTCATCGTTAATGATCTGATCGGGAACCTTAAGTTTTCTGTAAGGCTTCTCATCCTGCCTAGTTTGAGACCTAGTTACAGCCGCAGCTGAGAAATGAGACATATCAGGAATTTTGATCCATCAATGTTACCGATAACCAAATCGTACAACGTATCATCCATACACAAAGTTTCAGTTTTCCCAGTGAAAAAAGGACAATCAATGTCAATCATTGCCAAAGGATACCTTTGTGTGGATTCATCAATCAACGTAACATTTGATTCCTTCCCTATTAACTGACTATCCGAAACCAAATTTCTCCGAACGACACAGCCTGTACACCCAGTATCTCTTAATACAACCACCTTTTCATTATTAACGAATCCTTGTGCCGTTGGTAACCTTGCCTTTAAGAAGTAACAGACACCTTCCCTAGTTTCCTTACTACACTCCTCCCTATCCGAAATCAAAGGATCACCAACCTTATTTTCAAAAATACTTCCAATCTCATCACCTTTCCTAGTTACTTCCGTTTGACAAAAACTAACTTGGTGTGCTGCGCCACGTGGTGTGCCATTTTTCTTACCGCGTCCGCGAAAAGACCCTCTAAAATTACCACGTCCACGTGTATAACCACGACCTACATTATGCATATTCTCATTCTTAACCTGAGAACCTTGAGTCTCTACGCGCGTGTTGAAATTTTCCTTAACACCGCTATCCCCAATTCCAGTTGCTCCTTTCTCTGCGCTATATAATTGTTTTCTGTCGGGGTTCTTAAAACATTTAATTGTTAAATGCCCCTTTCCGCATTTACTACACTTGATATCTGATCTACCAATCGGTTTGTTCGAGTCAACTTTGTCCTGTTTACCCTGCGCTGCGCCTCTATTATCGTGTTGCCCCTTATTAGTGCAACTATATACGCCCCCGCGCGCTTCTGCAAACAAATCTGCCTCCCTAGCCATTTCATCTAAATTACCAAACTGTTTTGGCTTCAGGTGTACATACAGTTCTCTATTACATGACTCCAGGAACTGATCCCTTGCCATGAAATCACAGACAGCCGGAAAAGATTTTTTCTATCTTTGCCATATTAAGCCATTTTTCTAAATAACTTCTCAGTGTACTACTGAACTGTATGAACGTTTCTGATTTCTCGGGCCTACTATAACGAAACTGCTTCCTAAATCCGCGCTCTGTCATGTCAAAATTCTTTAATAGAGCATCCTTTAACTTATCATAATCCGCCGCATCCTCATTTGACAATCGGTCATATACATCAAGTGCGCGCCCTTTGAGCAATGCACTTAAATACGCGGCCCAAACACTCTTATCCCATTTATTAGCCGTAGCATATTTCTCGAACCTAGATAAATAACTATCCATTTTACCTTTACCCTCTTCAAAATAAGGTAACTTAGGATCCCGGGCATGAGCCACCTTCTCAGCTTTTTGCTTTTCAACTTCTAGCTCGAGCTTCGTTCACTGCATTTCTAATTGGTTCCATAATTCTTGGTGCTGTAGCTCAAACCCATGTTTTATTTGTTCTAAATGGGCCTCACTAATCTGTTTTGCCTCCCTTTCACTTTGAATGCGTGCCATTTCAAGTTCCTTATTAACATTCAACATAGCTAGTTCATGTGCCCTTTCCTTTTCCTTTTCCTCTCTTTCCTTTTCCTTTTCTTCAGACCTTAACCTTTCTAAATCCCTTTGCTCTGGCCTTTCTGCCCGCTCAATATCTTGCTGCTCCTTAACAAAACCTTGTAACTCCTTCCCCTCATAACCTAAGTCCTTTCCCATTTGCATTAAACGCTCCATTATTGATAACGTAAATCTCACGTTACTATCAAAACCACTATAAACTGATCAGTTATGATCAGTGATGATTGAATGGGCTTAACTAAAACGTTAAGATATGTGTTATACGCGTTTATCTAACTAAAACGTTAGTTATTAAAGCACACGCTATTTGAAATGTCAAATGCTTTCAGCAAAGTATGACGTTGCGTACTGGTAGTCTAATATGACGTCATAACTTGACGACGTTTACAGTAAAATGCTACAATCCGAAATTTCATCACATTACAAAACTCCGATCATAACAAGTCACCATTAATGTTTCTATTACGTCATACCTAACCTCAAGCCACTGCGTAAATATTAACGCTATCGTTATATCAACGTCAGTAAATTGTTAACGTCACTACGTCAGCACCATGTGTGGGTAAGATTAATTAGTAACTCCAGTTTAACTTAGTAGAATGTCAGGTAACACAATTAAGTGGGGTCTACTTAAATTTTTCGTTACCAAGAAAAAGTGGGGTTTGCCTTGCCCTCCTGCTCAGAAATTATAAACTTGTCAGTATCCATTTAGTTGAATACATGGGTTTCGCACTTCATCAACGCAGGAAGGAAGATTCAAGTTAATTTCTAAATGTGGCTGTCAATGCATTTTTTTTTTTTTTTGAAATTGATGTTTCAGAGCATCAATGTGCTGTTCCACAGCCGGGAACACCAGCCAGAGATCAAATCCTCACTTCAATGACACCAAATGTTACATGTGGGTTTACGGCGTCCCGCAAACCCCCATGCTGACAAGACAACCGAGCGTGATCTCTGACAGGTGTACGGCAGCTGTGGGGTAAGGCACAAGAAAGATATTAAATGAATGACATGAATTATTTACAGTATCTATATACAACACTTACTAACACAAAACATCACAATTTGTTGCTTCTGTAGCCAACTCACGACGTCCGCCCCGAAGGCAAACAATGTTCTGTGCTCGGAACGGGTGACGTGAATGCCTACAGAAGCAAACAACAAAACAATAACAAAAACAACAAAAAAAAACACAAGACGCGACTGGCCAGTTTATAACTTAGGGTGAATCCCCTCTCGCGTGAATCTGCCTCTCGCGAACTAGTGTAAACTAGTTTGTCGACATTGTTGCCGACAACAGGTTGATATGTACTATTAAGCAATCGTGCACTAGCTTGATTCGCCTGAATCGCCTGCAGGTTATTTATTGGACCTCTTCCATTTGAATGGTCTCACATTCGTTCACATTGGTATGAGCTGTTTATGGTGGTTCGTCCGCCCTTGCTGGACCCTAACCCCCCCCCCCCGGCGTCGTACCAGTACCTGCTGCTATATGGCAGGGAGCAGCAGGTCACCACATATTGTTGTGCCTGCAAATTACGATAATTGGACTAAGATACACTTCACAAAACATACATGCTATATCATGATCCCCCTCCCGGAGAAGTTAGAATATGTTCATGCATATACCGTTATTGCGCATGCGCCGACCAGACACAAAGGCTGATTAGTGCATGTGACAAATAACCGTACAGCAGAACTCAACTTGACTGTGCATCAAATTATCAGCACCCAGCGCTTGACACAATAATACTCAAAGTTCATGTTTCCCTACTGAGCACTACAGAAATCAATTAATGCTCGCTACTACTGAGCATAATACTCATCGAATTTGTGCTCACTTCATTATCACAAGCAAGAGGCAATTGAATAGACCACGCCTTTGCGCTACCTGGTCAGCCGCCACTTACAGGAAACATAACAAACTCTATTTCATATCCTTATCTGCGACACGGCTCACAAATATAGCTATTCACAAATTCATTACATTAACAACAGATAGAAACTACAAACAGAAAGATTTTCATCTATAATCCACAACATTTGTTAGTGTCTCATAAGGGCCAACACTGTTTGCCGTAAATTCTCTTTGTATTTGGTAGGCACCCCGCCATAACCGTCCTCGCGACGCCGATGACGCAGCTGACGTCATCCCCGCCGCTCAGGCCGTTATGACGTGTGGCGACCAAATACTCCCACTTATCATCATCACGTTCTTTATATGTACATACATGCACAAACTGAGTTATCAGACAAAAACGGCATCATTACAAAATGAACTTATAATTCTTCTTGAACAAAATTATTTCTACTCAACATGAACACGCTTGTAAAATCAGATTCATCATGGTTCATCATCACGGACAACCCGACAGGCTCTTGTAAGAGTTTGCCCTGATGATGAAGATATGGTTAAACCCGTCTTAAGTTTACGTCCCCTCTACACCTAATATCATATAGAGACGGGACCACGGTTTTCTAACCACAGCTAGTCAAAAGTCATGGATCAAACAAGTGACCCGGCGTTTATTAATTACATTCTACAAAAGGGGTCTAAAAGCCTAAATGAATCTAGAATGAGCGGGTGTCCAAACTTTACGTCTCACCAACATCTAGGGTCAGAATGAGACAGGACCTCACTTAGAAAGACTCATTCTACTTCTGGAGAAGCCTGGGATCGATCCTGCGACCTCTAGCTGGCAAAGCTAGTAGCCTAATCACTACAGGCTTCAACAGTGAATTCAGAATAGGCTTCAGAAAGTTGGGGTATACTAGAAGTAAACCCCTCCAAAACCTACAAGCATGTTCATACAAAAATAATACTAAACATAGATTTAACATACCGTTCAATATACTTTCACTTTCCCGACACACGGTTGTGGGTATTCGTTACAACTTGACCTGCTGCTGAAGTGTTCGTTTTTCTCAGGGTTTTTATATCTATGAATACTACCGGAAAATCATGCATACTCATATTAGCTTGTTAAAATCGTGGCGAGGTGGAGATACCGTCCACAATTGAAGCTAGATAGCAAAAATCGAGTAGATAATGGATTTGCGTTCAAATAGTATATTTCCAATAGGAAAAAGATGATGAAACGACCCTATAAATCAATGCCATGACTCCTGTCAAAACGAACACCCACACAACACGTGACGGGAATGAAAATCATATATGGCACAATTTGGCGGTTGGCGATTTTTAAGCAGATTTTATAGAACTCAGCCTTATAGCGGCCCCCTGTATTGTAAAAACAGATCTCCACAACCACTCATGCATACATCGTATGATATGTGCATGACTTGTGCATAGAGCAGCCCATTTTGCCTACCATATTTCACCTAAAATATTTCACTCGCACCGCCCTACCATATACCTACTAAAATAATTTAGATGTGCATAAGCACCAGAGAGGTTTCCTATTCCATCTCGTAACACAAATTCACCAGGTCAAGGTGCTTACAAAGTGAGAAGGTCTATGAGATGTTTCATGTAAGGTTTGATGGTAGCTGAGGTTTGTAAAATAAAAACTTTGACGTAAATGTCGAACTTCGACGTAAATGTCGAACTTCGACGTAATGGTCAAAGTCACTGGTTTTGTTTGATTGATTTTAGGCTTAACGTCTCCGTCAACACTGTAGCAAAATATAGATCAAAATCAACGGGTCAAGGTGTTTACAAAGTCAGAAGGTCTATGAGATGTATCATGTAAGGTTTGATGGTAGCTGAGGTTTGTAAAATAAAAACTTTGACTTAAGTGTCGAACTTCGACGTAAATGTTAACAGACGGACGGACGAACGGACGGACGCACAAATGAACGGACGCACGGACGGAAAATCGGACGCCTATGTCGCACACTGCTACAAGCAGGTGCGACAAAAATGAGACTATGACACGTTTTATTACATGAAAAGGTCAAGGGTGTGAGATATGACCAGCTTAACCCATTGTATATAGGAAGGCACTAAAGGGCACCTTGGCAAACAGTGCAAGCCCAGATCAGACGCCACATACTGATCGGGGCCTGCACTATTTGCTAACAGAATTGTCTGTCAAAAATAGGCCTACTATCCCTTATATGACAAACAGACTTGTCCAACATATAGAAATGGCAGAGTCAACTAGCATACAATGGGTTTATCATATGACCAGCTTTCTCATTGATTTGTCTGCTCACAGAACTGACAAAACTTCCACAACAAGAGGATCATGATGGTCCTGTATCGCTCACCTGAGTCTATTCATCACCTTGTTTTTGATCCCGCATGACCCATATTCAAGATTTTATGAAGGCAAACATTCTTAGCAAGTTTCATGAAGCTTGAACCAAAAATGTTGTCCCAAGTATGATTTGATCAAGTTTGTTTGATTTGAGGTGTAACGTTCCAGTCAACACTATAAAGGTCATTTTGCTGACATTGCTTCCAATTTTGTGGGACTTTTACCAAACATTGAGATGAAATGACATGTCAATCCCTGTCACCCAATGAAACCAACAGGGTTAAAAAGAATGGACGGGCAGACTCGCAGCAATTTTCCTTGGCAGGTTTAGACCTTCTAAGTGGATTACCAGTACTCATGTGTGGTCGGTATCAGCTCGTGCAGCTTAGTCTATTTCTCCAAACCCCAATGGGTGGGGGGCGTTAATTTGCCGAATAGGTTGTTTAGTTTTTATCAGCTCTTCATAAACCTAGCATATAAGAAAGCTCGGAATAAAAGCTGGGATGGATTCTGCCCTGTCATGTCTGACCATTTACATCTCTGCAGCCTGAAAGCTGATTTCAGTCATTTCTCATCTGTAGCATGCCTTTGGTGGGGTAATTAAGAAAAAAAGCTGTTTATCCAAATTTAGTGAAAACTTTGTTGATATGGAAACCACAAGGTCCAATAGATTTACAATGGGAAATGCTTGTAATCACTGTAGGGCCTTTAGTTTTGATTGGATTTTTTTCTGTTACTTATATATACTGAGCGGCAAAAGTAAGTATACAAAATCATTGAAATATCGTAGTTGTTGGAATAAAGGCAGAGTAAGCAAAAACTTATTTTGAACTATAATTCATTTTATGATCATTCACCAAAAATTTAAAACAGTCAATTCACATGGCTTGTGTTAGGGTGCCTAACATCATACTGGGGTTGAAACTGGAATTCTCGCCGTTGTAATGAGAAACGGAATTTCAATCTGAATGTAACAAAATGTCAAAATCACCACCAATAAGTAAACAGTGTTCAGTATTTTGTGTGTCCTCCCCTTGCGTTAACCATAGCTACACAACGCTGTTTTATAGAGTTTATTAAGCGTACAATGAAATTTTCAGGTATGGAAAGCCATTCATGTTTAAGAGCTAACTCCAGCTGGTTTACACGGGTCTAGACTTGATGCGTCGACCCAGCTCATCCCAAAGATGCTCTATGGGATTGAGGTCTGGGCTTAAAGAAGGCCACGGCATGACGTTGAACTGCTGTTGATGTAGAAAATCTGCACTTACTCTTGCCGTATGGGGCCTGGCGTTGTTGTACTGAAATGCCTCAGCTCGTTGGCATGCATAAACGCTACAACAATTGGCTGTAAAATGTCGTAACGGTAATTGGTGACATTAATGCGCCCAGGTGTGGTAAATTGTTGCTCTCGTACAGTTCATACGACTCGCAACTTCGCATTTTGACAAACCGGCTTGTAGCATCTCAATGGTACTGTTGCTGTCGGCCTCTGAGAGCCGAGCCATTTCTCTTTCTTCAGTTGTTAAACCAGCCTTTTACTTGCAAGTTGACTAGGTGTGTATATGCTTAGAAAGAATTTCATCTACAAGTGGATAAGGACGCACGTGAAGCACATAACTAAAACAACACATGGACAGCCCTACAAAACAAAATCGGTGAAGCGTAGACAATACATAGTTCTTTATTTTGAGGATACACTATTGTGTTTGCACACTCACTTTTCAAATCGATAATTTTTTTCTTTTTAAAAATAAAATTATTCAAAAAGTGTATTCTTACTTTTGCCGCTCAGTATATGAATAGGCTGTGGACTAAAGCTCTGATGAGCCCTAAAAGTGGTGAGGTCGACCTATCTGCTACGGAGTTACAAAAAGATCAGATCATAAACGGCTGAGCAAAGCTGGAGACACCATTTTTCACTTATATTTATGCATCCCAAATATAAAGTCGACGTAGACGGTAAGCCCCTCCTGGTTATCTGCAAGTTTGATGATGGTCGGATCAGAAATGTCTGAGAAAAAGTCGAGACGTCGTTTCCCCCATTATAAGACTATTAGACAACTTTTTCACGCTCAAGGGGACGTTAACTGGGAATCCGCTGGTCAGATTCAAACCAAACTCGAACTTGTCCGAGATTTTATGCTTGTCCTCGTTTATGAAAAGTTAAAAAAAGATCAGATCATAAACTGCAGGAAAAGCTGGAGACACCATTTTTCACTTATATTTATGCTCAAGGGCACGTAACTCCAAAGCTATTTGTCCCGTGCAGCCCAAATTCGAACTCTACATAGACTGTAAGCCCCTTCTGGTTATCTGCAAGTTTGATGATGATCGGATCAGCAATGACCGAGAAAAAGTGCAGACAGTGTTTTCCTCATTATAAGTCTATGGAACCTTTTTGTTTCCAAGGCAACCACAGTTCTTATCAAAACTGGTCCGAAAACCTAATGCAGTCAATCCCCGGATTCAGTGATGCTGCACATAAAATTTGTTGGGATTGGCCAGCTAGTCACTTAGATATTCAAGTTCAAAGGTGTGGATGACAGACGGATGGACGCTGGATGCCTACCCATACTATAAGCACACCAGCGGCCTAGGTGAGCTAAAAAGATCATAAACGGCTGAGAAAAGCTGGAGACACCATTTTTCGCTTATATTTATGCTCAAGGGCAGGTAATTCCAAAGCTGTTTGTCCTGTGCAGCCCAAATTCAAACTCGACATAGACTGTAAGCCCCTCCTGGTTATCTGCAAGTTTGATGATGATCGGATCAGAAGTAACTGAGAAAAAGTGGAGACGTCATTTTCCCCATTATAAGTCTATGGGAAAATTGTTCACGGTCAAGAGGATGTAACTGGAAAACCGCTGGTTAGGTTCAAACCAAATTCGAACTCGTCCAAGATTTTATGCTTGTCCTCGTTTATGAAAAGTTACAAAAAGATCAGATCATAAACGGCTGAGAAAAGCTTGATACACCATTTTTCACTTATTTTAATGCTCAAGGGCAGGTAACTCCAAAGCTGTTTGTCACGTGCAGCCCAAATTCGAACTCTAGGTAGAATGTTAGCCCCTCCTGGTTATCTACAAGTGTGATGAAGATTGGATCAGAAATAGCCGAGAAAAAGTGGAGAAGTCGTTCTCCCAATTATAAGTCTACGGAACTTTTTTGTTTCCATGACAACCAGAATTCCAATCTGATCAGCCCGAAAACCTTATTGAGCCTTTCTCCCTATCTGATGATGCTTCTCATGAAATCAAGATTGGCCATGGGGTATTAGAGATTTACTTATTTGAAATTGTTAACGGACGCACACACGCACGACGACCGACAAAATGTGATCACAAAAGCTCACCTTGTCACTACATGACAGGTGAGCTAAAAAAAATAAACTAGTTATTTGGTGGATTTTTTGTGTTCAAGGGCATGTAACTCTGAAGTCAAAATCCGATCTGGCCCAAATTCATACTCATCCGAGATTTAATGGATGTGCTGATTTTCTGTATGTTTGATGAAAACTGGATCAAAACTTTTGTTTGTTTGTTTGATTTGAGGTTTAACGTCCCCGTCAACACTGTAAAGGTCATTTTGGAGACGTTGTTTCCAATTTTGTGGGACTTTTACCCGATATTGAGATGAAATGACATCTCAAGCACTGTCGCCCAGTGAAACCAATAGGGTTTATTAGCATGGACGGTCCGCCTCGCACCGCGGTTCCTGGACAGGCTTAGATCCTCCCAGCGGTTTACCAGTACTAGTGTGCGGGCCGGATTCAGCTCTGCGTGGAAGCATCGTGCAGCCCATATATTTCTTCAAGCCCCTATGGATCAAAACTAAACAAGTTATTGAGTGGAACCATATTTTTTGCGTTCAAGGGCAAGTAATTCTGAAGTGAAAATTCAGACCTGTCCCAAATTCGAACTCATCCGAGATTTTATGGATATGCTGATTACCATGAAGATCCAAACAAAAATAAACAAGTTATCAAGCGGAAACCATCATTTTGTGTGTTCCAAGGGCAAGTAACTCTGAGAAGAATCATCTGTGATGATGATTGTGTAAGGTGCTGATGATTGTGGAGCTAAATTTACCTCTTTGGTTAGAGCTAGGGACCAACTTCCCACATCACAGGTCCTGGTGTATGAATGTCATTTGACATGTCACCAGTAACAATTCTGATTCTGATTCTGATCTGTTCTGGCTCAAATTCGAACTCATCCTAGATTTAATGGATGTGCTGATTATCTGTAAGTTCGATGTAGACTGGATCAAAACTAATCAGGTTATTGAGTGGAAACGATATTTTTTTGCATTCAAGGGCAAGTAACTCTGAAGTGAAAATTCTTGTCTGGCCCGAATTCGAACTCATCCAAGATTTTATGGATATGCTGATTATCTGCAAATTTCATGAAGATCCAATCAAAAATAAACAAGTTATTGAGCGGAAACAATTTTCACCGTTATAATTCAATGGCAGCTAACTGTTGCCATGGAAACCAGAGTTTTAATTGATTCTGCCCGAAAACATAATGCAGTCAATCCCCATACCCAACAATAATGCACATGAAATTTGATAAAGATTGGCCATATAGGGGTATTAGAGATATACTTTTGAAATTGTTTAAGGATGCACGCATGGACGCACTCACACACAACGGCCAAACTGTGATCGTAAAAGGTCACCCTGTCACTACGTGACAGGTGAGCTAAATACACTGTGTTGCAATGGATGGAGCAAACACCTTTATAAGTCTGTGCAATGAATACCCTTATAAAGTTCATTTTCTGTCGGAACAGTCGGCTTCACAATGTATAAGTTATTTTCTTATATTTGCCTCAAACATAGATCGTGAGCACTTGTTAGAAGCATTACGAAAAATATCACATTTTCATCCTGGCCATTGTATAGACCAGAAAGAATGCACAATATCACATGTCTTAGCCTTCTTATAATCTGTAAACATTTACATTCTCAGTGACAGGTTAGCTAAAAAGGATAATATACTGCAATGCTCCTTAACCCATTTAGTACCAGAAACCCAAAAAGGGTACCCTAGCAAACAGTGCAGGCCCAGATCAGACGCCACAGAACGCGGCGTATGATCAGGGCCTCTACATTTTGCTAAAAGTTCAGCTATTTTCCAAATAAATTTTGATTAAAGCACAACCTGTCATTCCTAAATTTTGAAATGGACTCCTGCTATATATAAGGAGGAAGATTCCATTTGGTACTAAAAGGGTTAATAATGGGACTGACTGGCCTAAGCAATTTACACTGTTTTTCCATTTGTTCTGCACTTTTTGGACTCCTTGCTGACTCATAAAACAAATTTGTCAACATTTTAGCAGAACTACAACAAGTCGGTGTCAGAAATTTTAGGAGTTTTGCGGTAGTCTCTCTCCTCTGAAAGCAATTTTTTTCCTTTATTGGTACCCACAGGAAACTAAGAATACAACCCAAACTTCTCCAAGGGAAGGTCAGGCGATTTTTCTCCAGGTACTCCAGGTTTTGCCAACCATAATTAACTACTGGCTCGAAGTAAGTGAAATAATCTGGAAATGACTGTAATACAAAAAAAGCCCATGGGCCACTATGCTTACCAGAGCTCAGGTTTGCACTGCCCTCTGGCAGCCATGTATTTTAACATGATATGATTTTAATCTACCGGTTATCAAGTCACAACATCTGCAAAGGCTTGGCAATTAATGCCAATTATCTATTTTCCCCATTATAATTAAAAAGACAAATAAGTGTATGGAAACTCTAAGTTGCCATAACAACCAAACAAATAAGCCAATTTTCATCAAAACACAGACTTTTAATCCCAGGCCGAAGGATGCTACAAATGAAATTAGGGCTGAATGTGTCCAGTGGCTTCAGAGGAGATGTCGTTTGTAAGTGTTGGCCTAACATATCAGACGACGTTAGATGACAACGATGAACAAATGCCTATAATATAAGAATCTTATATGGGTGTGAGGGGTGGATGGAAAAATCTGTCCCGAGGGTCACTGTCCGGCATCACGAGGCTTGCCGAGTGATGCCGGACAGTGATCCCGAGGGACGGATTTTTCCATCCACCCCTCACACCCATATAGGATTCTTTTTCTTGCATACCTTCCATTTCTATTGTGAATTTTTAATGCTGCTGTCACTTCGGTTACCGATGTCCGCCATTTTGTGATGACACAACAGGAATGTTTAGTGACGTCACGCATGACGACGCCGCGCATAAGGTTGTAATCAACCAGTGCATTTATCAAACACGCGACTATATTCGATTTGGGGTCGGAACACCAGGGTCAGAACATAAATTTCTATCCCAGGGTAAAACCGCGGATTTCCTTGTCTGGTGTGCAAGAATATAAGCTCCCTCGGAGCCTTCGGCTCTGGTGAACCAACGAAAAACAAGGAATACTGAGTAAAAGTAAAAAGGCAGCTATTAGTGCAGTAAGAATGTAATCTTACCTACTTCCTTTTCTTTCTCTTTGAATACCTAATAAAACAACAGAAATATTAGACTCTAAATGAGACAAGCGGTCCATGATGGACCTAATTCGGTCACCTGAGTTATGATGTACTAACATTGTTGTTGACAGGTTTTTCTATATTAAGCTCAGTCAGCAAATTTGTATAGAGGAGCAGACCACTCAAGCACTTTTGGAAGAAGGGTCACTCAACGTACTTTTCTGTCAAAGTTATTTTAGAATTGAGACATTGGAGAAGATGTTTTCAAATGATTTTTCCGTCTTTACCTCTGCAGTCATATTGACATTTTGTTCAGCAGAGCAAACCCATTTCAGCAATTTAAGCAATCATCATTACAAGTTTGATTGGTTTGAGTATAAAGACATGTCAACCCTTATAGGTCATTTTGTGTCACCTCTCAGAGAAAGGGAGAGAGTGGTGATAGTAGAGAAAGACAAATAAGAATGGAAGTGTCATAACAGAAGAAACAACCAATATTGAGCCATACAGTTTAATCAATTTATTTGGTTCGAAAATAAAAGAGAAGCATTTCTGTGAACTGGGTTGTTAACGGCTAAACTTCTTAATCAGGGTTATCGGTACCATAAACTACACAAAGCTTTTTCAAAATTTTATAGACGTCATTCTGATTTAATTTCAAAATTCAACATTGGACTTAAATCTCTTCTGCAACACGGTCTATCGGAACCCGAATTTTATGGTGACTTAGTATACACATTCAGAAAAATACATAACTGCAATGACTTCAGCCCCCAATTTCGTAAAATCATTCTTCGATATAAAAAGATTGGATACGACATAAATGTTATCTGACAGACTGCATGCATGATAGTTAACCCAATCACTGTTGACAACTTTGCTTCCCTCTTTAATTGCACGCCGATGGGTCAGGCCTCAGATTCTATGACGGTTCCAGTGTAAAGGCTTATTGAGAATTAGAGAGATCTAATTCAAGGTAATGTTGGCTGATGCCTGATGCTCTATCTCTGATCGGGCCCATCGGAGTCTAACTGTTGGTTTTCTTTTGCTCCAGTATTTCTGTGGTTTCTTGCTGTCCTCACCGTTGTTTCATCTCTTTGGTTATTTGATTATTTTTGTTCACGGAGATGTTGCACTGATGAGTTAGGAGGCCTTCATGTGGAATGAACAAATTATTTGTCTAAATCGCAATGGAAATAAGGGGCCACGTAAAATTGATTTAAGCTCCCCAGTGGAATTCGTTTCCGCTGACCGTTCCAAGGCGGTTCTTCTGTGCGATTTATTTTTGTTATTGTTTGTCTTTAGGTGTTTGTGTCGCTTTTGTTGTTTTGTTTTGGATAGCCTACTGGCCATTTTGGGGGAAAGTAACTGTCCTTTTGGCTTTCCGCTGTTGGTGTTTCCATTAGGTCTGTTGTTGCATGTTTGTGTTCCTTTCCCTTTGGTGTCTCTCATGGGAGCTATGGGTTGATTGTATCGATTCCTGATCATTGCCTCTACTTCTATTTTGAAATTGTGCCATTGTCTCTATTTTTGGATCTGTTGGCCATTTTGTTCAATGGAACAGAACCATTTAAGCAGTTTTAGTAGAGGGTTACCCAAGGAGCATTCCTGTGAAATTATTTTGAAATCTCACCATTAGCCTAGGAGGAGATGTAGTTAATTTTTTATTATTTTTAGCACTGGCAGTCAGTTTGTTCAGCCAAGTGGAACTGTTTTAGCAATTCTGGTAGAGGGTCACTCAAGGAACATTCCTGTGAAATTATTCTGAAATCTGACCATTTGCATAGGAGGAGATGTTGAATATTTTTTTTCCATTTTTATCTCTGGTTATCATTTTGTTCAGTGGAGCAAAACCATTTTAGCAATTCTGGTATAGGGTCATCCAAGGAACATTCCTAATAAATTATTTTGAAATCGGACCATTGGCTTATGAGTTTTTTTTGTGTTTTTAGCTCCGGTGGCCATTTTGTTCAGTGGAGCGGAACCATTTATGCAATCTTGGTTGACGATACACAATATATATTCCGTTAAAATTATTTTGAAATCGGACCATCAGCCTAGGAGATGTTGTTTAAAGGTTTCTTCTATTTTTAGCTCTGGTGGCCGTTTTGTTCAGCGGAGCAAAACTTTTTTAAAAATTTCGGTAGAGGATCATCCAAGGAAAATTCCTGTAGAATTATTTTGAAATCGGACCATAAGCCTAGGAGGAGATGCCGTTTAATTATTTTTTCTATTTTTTAACTCTGGCGGCCAATTTGTTCAGCGGAGAGGAACCATTTTAGCAATTTTGTTATTGGGTAATCCAAGGAACATTCCTTTGAAATTATTTTGAAATCGGACCATTAGCCTAGGAGGAGTGAGTGTTCGAGTTTTACGTCCCACCAACAACTAAGATCATACAGAGACGGGGCCTCGGTTTAAAGACTCATCCGAAAGTCTGGAGAAGCCCGGGATTTAGCCTAGGAGGATTTGTCATTGTAAGTTTTTTTTTCTATTTTTAGCTCTGGTGGCCATTTTGTTCAGCGGAGGGGGACCATTTTAGGAATTTTGGTGGAGGGTCACCCAATAAATATTCCAGTGAAACTATTTTGAAAACGGACCATTAGCCTAGGAGATGTCGTTTAAAGTTTTGTTTTTTCTTTTTTTAGCTCTGGCGGTCGTTTTGTTCAGCAGAGCGGAACCATTTTTAGCATTTTTGGTAGAGGGTCACCTAATAAATATTTCCCTGAAATTATTTTGATATCTAACCAATAGCCTAGGAGATGTAATTTAAACGTTTTTCGTTTTTGTTTCTTTTTTGCCTCTGGCGGCCAGTTTTTTCAGCAGAGCAGAACCATTTTAGTAATTTTGGTAGAGGGTCATCCATGGAATATTCCTGTGAAATTATTTTGAAATTGGATCATTAGCCTAGGAGGAGATGTCCTCTTTTTTTAGCTCTGGCGGCCATTTTGTTCAGGGGAGCGGAACCATTTTAGCAATTTTGGTAGAGGGTCACCTAATTATTATTCTCTTGAAATTATTTTGAAATCGGACCATTAGCCTAGTTGATGTCGTTTAAACGTTGTCTAAGGTTTTTCTATTTTTAGCTCTGGTGGCCATTTTGTTCGGCGGAGAGGAACTATTTTAGCAATTTTTGTAAAGGCCCATCCATTGAACGTTCCTGTGAAATTATTTTGAAATCAGACCATTAGCCCAGGAGGAGATGTCGTTTAAAGTTTTTTTTTTTCTTTTTTTAGCTCTGGTGGCAATTGGTTTAGCTGAGATCAGATGAAGCAAAGATGAGGACTGCTAGCCGATTCCCCTTACACTGTTGGCCAGAGCTAAAGGAAATCATCGGCCCCACCCATCGGGGCTTGAAGAAATAAATGAGCTGCATGATGCTTCCACGCAGAGCTGAATCCAACCGCACTCGAGTACTGGCAACCTACTTTGATGATCAAAGCCTGCACAGGCAAGGCAGTGTGAGTCAGACCTTCCATGCTTATAAACCCTTTTGTTTTCATTGGGCGACAGGGATTGACATGTCATTATATCCAAAACAAAATTAGAAGCAAAGTCTCCAAAATTACCTCTATAGTGTAAACATCAAATCAAACAAACAATAAAGAAAAGCATTACTTAAAGCACGATGGGCCCATAAGTCAACGGGACCTTGTGGTTGCCATAGCAACCAAAGTTTTTATTCAATTTCGAAAAAAAAGCTTATGTTATCAATGCTCTACCGATGAGAAATGGTTGAAATCAGCCTGCAGGGTGCAGAGATTTTACTCGTCAAAGGTGTGGTCGGATGGACGACGGACGCCCTGCTATACTATAAGCTCACCTGGAGCCTTCGGTCCAGGTGAGCTAAAAAGGAGAAAAAAGATACAAGAGGTATTGCACTACCCTAACATTGAACACAAAGGTGCTGATCAGACAGCGATGATGCGCAGGCTGATCTCCACCTTTGTTGTTTGTAAATACCATAAAACAGGCTTTCTTGGTTGGTGCCTGATGCTCTGTCTCTGGTCGGGCCCATCGGAGTCTAACTGTTGGTTTTCTTTTGCTCCAGCATTTCAGTGGTTTCTTGCTGTCGAGTCCTCACCGTTGTCTCACCTCTGTGATTCTTTGATTTCTGTGTTCACGGAGATGTTGCACTGATGAGTTAGGAGGCCTACATGCGGACTGAACAAATTATTTGTCTAAATCGCGACGGAAGTAAGGGCGAGGATTGTGGCCACGTAAAATCGATTTAAGCCCCCCAGTGGAAATCTTTCCACTGACCGTTCCAAGGCGGTTCTTCTGTGGCGGTTTATTTATGGTGTTGTTTGTTACTTACTGTGGTATCACTTGTGTCTTTTTATTTTGGATGGCCATGTGGCCATTTTGTTCGAAAGTAACTGTCCTTATGGCCTTCCTTTGTTTAGGTTTCCATTATGGTCTGGTCGCTTAATGTTTGTGTTTCTTTCCCTTTGGTGTCTTTGATGGGTGGAGTAAGTTGATTGTATCGATTCCTGATCTTTGTTTTACTTCTACTTTTCTCATGGCATGACTCATATTACAATAATCATTACAAAGACATGCATATTAAAAAATATTGAAACTTTCACCATCAAAAGCTGAAAATTTTCCGATAAAAAATTCTGATATTTTTCAAATTTCTGCCCAAATCATAGATTGTGGTCCTGGATTTAACCGCCTGACTGAGTTAGTTCTAACGGGTACCACAATCTATGTTTTTTAAGCTGAAATAAGAAAAATAATGAACACCCCTATAAACACCAGTTTTACAATATAAAATGGGGGTTTAAGAGGGTCAAAATTATAAAGGCGTGTTTTCGTGATGTGCATTTAATGGATGTAATATTTTAAGACAAAATTCAACACTTTCAACCCGAGTTTTTTAACTCTTATCATGCTGTTCACGACAGCCCCTATCTTTGCAAACAGTGTAGACACAGATCAGATGGCTTCTGAATAAGAAGCCAACTGATCAGGATCTATACTGTTTGACCTTCAGTTTATGAATTTGTAGGAATAAATTACATCAAGTAATCTGATTGGTTCAAAGTCAGAAATGGGTGTGGCTAATCTGAATATTCAGCAGGATAAGGGTTAAGTAGGGTTTTTCCATCTATGACTTGTCCATTCTTGTCAAAAGATTTTTTGTCAAAATCACTATCAGAATGGCAAACAGCGTAGATCCTATTCAGATGGCTCATTATGAGACGGTATGTTCACTGTTTTCAGAGGTACCTGTATTGGTCAACACAGTTGATATGGGTACAGTTTATCAAATCATTTATTAGAACAAATACTATGCCACAATCTCTGTATGATGGTAATGCTGAGGTCATAAGCAGAAACTGTCAGTCAATTGAAACAAAAATGTACAGTTTATATAGAAATATTATCCTTTAACAGTCATTTTTTTATATCATTCACATTTTTGGGATCCTTATTTTAATATATGATATCCAAAACCATGCTATAATGAATAGTGATACAAAGAGGTGCATGCGTGTTATGTACCTGGAATGCATTCTTGTCTCCCGGGAATAAAACAAATGAGACTTCTTTCAAAGTTGTAGAAGGCTGCTCTTTCCCATAATCATGAACTCCCCAGAACATTTCTGATGCCACAATATCTGTGGGGTATTGCAGTTTACCAGTACCTATAGCTGGAAAGGCTATTGTTCTATATTTAAGAGCAGCTGCTTCCTCCAAACAGGATCTCACTAAATTGCCTATGCACTGAAATATAATATAAGAGGACTTCAATAGTAACTTATGTGTTGGTTGAGATAGAGTTTGATTGCTTACGGGGAATGGGAGCACCTTCAGGGGAGGCAACACATGAAAAAGTATTTTTGTCTCCCATGTCAATAGGGGTCAACTCTTAAGGAAAGAATTTGCTCCTGAGGAGCAAATTCTTTCCTTTAAGAGTAGACCCTCTTTTCAGTGGGACAGGGCTTATAGAAAAGAGAACAGGAAGTCCTGAAAGTTGTCTCCCTTTGAAAAATGGGGGAAAGCCTGCCAGGTGTTCCCATTCCCCTTAAGTCATATCAAGCCTATTAGCTCACCCAGATACACGTTTTGGGGCTAGCAGGTAACGCACTTGCGACATAGTGCATTTTTTTCCAAAACGGTTACTTTTCCAATGAAATCTGCAGTATTTATCTCAATTATAATGCAAACATAGGCTGTGGGTGCTCATTAGAACTGCCTCATTGAGGTGTTTGCACGTGTACCCACAACCTACATCTTGGATCGGAATAAGATAAAGAGGCCCATGGGCCACTACACTCACAGAGGTAATGTGGTTTTTACCATAAGCAAGCATGGCAGTGATGTCACCCATCTTCGCCATGTGACAACAATAACTTTAATAACTTTTCATTGCCTCATTCATTGGAGGTTCTCCATGAAATTTGGTTTCAATCAGCCCAGCACTTTTTATGGAGAAGAAGATAAAAAAAATACTGCATCTAAGTCATCCAGGGCAAAGAACAGCAAATGAGGTTGAACTTTGGAATAGATAGACTTATATTCAGCTGATTGCAAATATCAATTCTGATGTCACAGGCTGCAATAGAATCTACTGTTTTGCCTTTTTTCCATACAAATGTATCAGTGATCAAATTTGACCTTGATGTAAAATGTTAAGGTCAAACAAAGGTCATAATTTTAGCAAATTTGATGGGATATAAGTTTCTAATGCTATTACCAAGTCTGAAGGTAATTGGTCGCAGGGTTCTGGAGCAGAATATTACACCCGATTACACTCCTCTGGAGTTCACGTCTGTTGGTCTGCCATTTGTCTATGGATAAATGATTTTGGATTAACCTTTTGGTACTACGACCTTTACTACTTTTTACCATATATGGGCATGGTGGCAAAATTGGTCATGTGACCCACACAAGGTACCTACTATGAATTCGGAACCATGTCAAAAAAGGCTAAGTTAAAAAGGTGAAAAAAAAAATAATTAAAGAATTCTGAAAAAAAAAGCACATGCACAACTTCAAACCATGATATAGACACCTGTAAAATTTCAGAAGGATCGGTTTAAAACTGTAGGAGGAGTTGCGCTCACAAGGTACCCACTACACGCTCGGAACCACATCCCAAACACCACGGAAAGCCGAATACTATATCCCTCGCTTTTCTTCGAAAAAGGCGGGGGACATCAAGTCAATAACACATCAGGGTGACACAGTGCATTCTTTCATACCTAAAAAAATGTTTGAGTTTTCTGATGAAAATCTGTGATATTTCTTCTTATTTATACTGCAAACATAAGTTATGGGTGCTCGCCAGAACCTCCCCAGTGATGCGGTTCTAACAAGTACCCACAATCTATGTTTTTTTAGCAAACGAGAGGAAAATAATGAATACCCCCTTGGACCCCAGTTTTCTCTATATAAGTGGGGTTTCTTGGGTCGGTCTTAGATTCTATGACGGTTCCAACGTAAAGGCTTAATGAGAATTAGAGAGTTCTAATTCAAGGTAAAGTTGCTTGGTGCCTGATGCTCTGTCTCTGGTCGGGCCCATCGGAGTCTAACTGTTGGTTTTCTTTTGCTCCAGCATTTCAGTGGTTTCTTACTGTCGAGTCCTCGCCGTTGTTTCATCTCTATGGTTGTTTGATTATTTGTGTTCACAGAGATGTTGCCATGATGAGTTACGAGGCCTTCATGCGAACTGAACAAATTATTTGTCTAAATGGCGAAGGAAGTAAGGGTGAGGATTGTTGCCACGTAAAATTGATTTACCCCCCACCCCAACAGTGGAATTCGTTTCCGCTGACCGTTTCAAGGCAGTTCTTCTGTTGCGGTTTATTTTTGTTATGGCTCGTCTTTGGATGTTTGTGTAGAGTTTTATATTATTTTATTTTGCATAGGCTATTGGCCATTTTGTGGGAAAGTAACTGTCGTTTTGGCTTTCGGCTGTTGTTGTTTCCATCAGGGTCTCTTGTTTCATGTTTGTAGTTCTTTCCCTTTGGTGTCTCTGATGGGAGCTGTGGGTTAATTGTATCGATTTTGATCACTGCCTCCACCTCTATTCTTCATTATACGGACTTGTTAACTTGCTGTTCTTTCGCTATTTTGAGTCATGTTACAGTTGATTCTCGTTATCTCAAACACTGATACCTCAATCTACTGCTAAAGTGAAACTAGATTTTGGCCACTTTTCAGTTCTTCTTTATTTTATTAGATTTCAAATTCTTTTATCTCAAACAACTGTTATTTCAATCAAATTTTCTGTCCCTTGGAGTTTGATAATTTGATAATAAACTGATAAAATAATATAAAAATAAAACCAGAGGAACTATGACTAAAGGTGATTACTAATACCCCCGCCTCAATACTTGACACAGAAAGCAAACATAAACAGTGTCCGCCGAGTCCATTCAGGGGCAATAACTCCAGAATTGTTGGACAGATTCTCCTGAAATTTGCGTCTTGCACATCTACTTATCCTAGTGAATAAGTATGCCAAGTATCCATTGAATCCGACTGATAGTGAAAGAGGAGTTAAGTGGACAAAATTTTGCAGCAACCACTTTTCAGTGATTCAGGGGCAATAACTCCATAATTGTTGGACATTCTCCTGAAATTTGCGTCTTGCACATCTACTTATCCTAGTGAATAAGTATGCCAAGTATCGTCTGAAACCGACTGATAGTGAAGGAGGAGTCCAGTGGACAAGATGTTTGCAAACAAATCAGGGTCAAGAAAGTATGTTTCAAATTGATTCAGGGGCCATAACTCCGTAAATATGGGACAAACTTTAGTGAAATTTGCGTCTTGCACATTTACCCCTCCTGGTGAACAATTATGGCCAGTATTAATTGAATCCAAATCATAGTGAAGGAGGAGTTGAGCGGAAAGGTTTTTAGCACATTTTTAGCAAATCAAGGGCGATAACTCCGTAATTATGGAACAAACTTTAGTGAAATTTGCGTCTTGCATATCTACCCCTTCTGTTGAACAATTATGGCAAGTATCAATTAAATCCGACTGATAGTTAAGCAGGAGTTGAGCGGACAAGGTTTTTTAGCACATTTTTTAGCAAAGCAAGGGCTATAACTCCGTTATTATGTGACAAACTTTAGTGAAGTTTGTGTCTTGCACATCTATTCCTCCTGGTGAACATTTATGGCAAGTACCAATTGAATCTGACTGATAGTGAAGGAGGAGTTGAGCGGACAAAATTTTGCAGACAGACCGCGGCAAACCAACAAACCGCCAGGCAAATTCCAGTATACCCCCTTCAAACTACGTTTGCGGGGGTATAATAAATAGACACACAATAATTTGTCAGTCGATTTAAATTCCGCCAGTTAAATGCGATTAAAGTATATAACAGTGATAATCTTTGTAAAACAAACCAATAAACATGAAAGTGTGCCTGAGTAGGTGCTGAGTCAGTCGCAAGGACAAATATTAATTGACATTATGAACGATCATGGCCTTGAACAAATTGTTAACATCCCCACTCGTGATAAGAACACATTGGATCTGATCCTTATGACTTTGCCAGGACAATTCGAAGACATTCATTCCCCAGATAAACTAAGTGACCACGATGTTGTCTCCGGATATTTAAAAATTCACATCCCACCAATAAAGAAACCTCGGAGGAAGGTGTGCTCATATCAGAAAGGTGACTGTGAAACTATGAGGAAGGATGCACTCAGATTTGCAAAGGAGAATTACTTTAATGGTCATTCAGATGCTCGGTCTGTACAGGAGAATTTTGATTTGATAACTTCTTTCATTCATACTTCGGCCGAAAAGCATATCCCCTTAAAAACTAGAAGGTCTGTATCTTCTGTTCCCTGGATCACTCCAGAGATAAGAAGGAAAATTCGCAGAAGGAATAAGATTCATGCAAAGGCAAAAAAGACGGGAAGTGGTAAACTCCGGACAAAATTTGAAAACTTGAAACGTGAAATCAAGACAGATATAAAAAATCAGCATGATTTGTATGTGAATAACTTGGTTGGTGATGTAAAGGCAAATCCCAGAGACTTCTACAGATATATTAATAGCCAGAAGAAAGACAGGCAAGGTATCCCGCCCCTTAATAAAAGAGGAGGGGACGGGGTTGCTGAATCAGACTCTGAAAGGGCACAGGAACTAGTTGGTCAATTCAATGATGCATTTAATAAAACTGAGTTCACGGAGGTTCTATTGACTGGAAGATCGGCCCCATTCATGAATAATATTGTTGCGACAGCTGCAGAAGTGATAAAATTACTTCAAGGCTTAAACCCCAGTAAAGCCTTAGGACCTGATGAGCTTCATCCTAGAGTCCTGAAGGAACTAGCAAATGAGTTGGGTCCAGTTTTTGCACACTTGTTTAAACAGTCTCTTGATACGGGTAAAATCCCCAAAGAATGGCTCTTAGCAAACATTTGTCCACTCTTCAAAAAAGGAGATAGGGCTCTTGCCCGTAATTATCGCCCTGTGTCTCTGACTTGTGTTCTGTGTAAATTGCTGGAACATATAGTCTGCTCAAACATCATGGCCCACCTGGACGAACATAAACTTTTGTCAGACAGACAACATGCAATTAGGAAAAGGCACAGTTGTGAAACTCAGCTCAGCACAGTTATTAATGACTGGGCAAAAATCTTGGACAAAGGGGGACAGGTGGACACATTTATTCTGAACTTCGAGAAGGCTTTTGACACCCCTCCTCATGAACTACTTAAGTTATTTAGTTATGGAATTGGGGGAAAGACCCTCAAATGGACAGATTCCTTTCTTTGCTACAGAAAACAGCGGGTTGTTGTTAATGGTGAATCTTCGGAGTGGGCTCCAGTTTTGTCTGGAATCCCGCAAGGGACCGTTCTTGGTCCACTTTTGTTCTCACTGTACATCAATGATATTTTCACTGACATTGACTCAGAAATAAGACTGTTCGCAGATGACCGTGTTTGTTACCGGGAAATTAGAGATACAGATGACTCATTGAAACTTCAGGCTGACATAGATAGATTAGGATGTTGGGCACGTAAATGGGGCATGAGATTTCAGCCAGTTAAATGCAATATTATGCAGATAACTAGGAAGAGATCTAATAAAGTTGAGGCTTCTTACACCTTAGAGGTAACGGTCCTCGAGAACGTGGACTCCATTAAATACCTTGGAGTGACAATCTCACACAACTTGAGATGGAATACTCATATTAGCAACATGTGTACTAAGGCAAATAGAAGGCTTGGTTTCCTGAGGCGAAATCTTCATCAGTGCCCTCAGGATGTAAAAGAGGCAGCATATAAAGGTCTTGTTCGCCCAATCTTGGAATATGGTAGTTGTATCTGGGACCCCAGTGGAGTGGTCCTTAACGATGAAATTCAGAAAGTTCAGAATAGAGCTGCTAGATTTGTAACAGGCAATTACTGCCTTGAAACTGGGAATACTTGGAAAATTAAAATGGGAGTCTCTCAAGAAAAGGAGAAAAGACAGTAGGCTAATCCTTTTATACAAAGGTCTACCAGCATTCCAAAAGATGACCTTGTTCCCCCAGCCAGACACTGTAGAAATCACCATTCGTTGGCGTTTCAGACCCTTATTGCAAGAACTGACATTTATAAAGAGTCGTTCTTCCCCAGAACCATCAGAGATTAGAATGCCCTTCCCGATTCGATTATTTCGACAGCTGAAGGTGCTGATGATTGTGTAGCTAAATTTACCTCTTTAGTTAGAGCTAGGGACTAACTCCCCACATCACAGGTCCTGGTGTATGAATGTCATTTGACGTGTCACCAGTAACAATTATGATTCTGATTCTGATAATGTAACTACCTTAGATGTTGATAAGACGATGTGTCCGTCTTTTATTTATGTGTGAAGGAGGTGTAAATGGTCGAACAAACGCACGTCAGCTTGGTCGAAATAAAGCACGTCAGCTTAACACTTTAAAGACAGGAAAAATCTTATAAATAAAAAGATAAATAAATAAATGAATGAAGTTGAGATTAAAAAAAGAAAGAAAAGAAAAAGCCGCAACATGGCTATAGACATTTCAGGTGTGATTTTGGGATGTGTTTCTTATACTTTCTTTAAACGCAGATACACAAATTGTGGGTGTTCGTTAGGAAAGCCCAAATTAGAAGGACCTACTGCGCACCCACAAATTATGATCAACAGCAGAAATGAGAAAAAAATGTATATCCCACAAAGGGGTTCTAAGGGTTGACAAACGTACCAACAGGAGAAATAAACAACAAGAGGCCCAATGGGCCACTACGCTCACCAGAGGTCATGTGGTTTATACCATATATAGGCAAGGTGTCCATCTTGGTCATATGACAACTATACCACAAATAATGTTTAATTGCCTCACCCCATAGAGGCTTTTCATATAATTTGGTTTCAATCAGCACAGCTCTTTTACTGGAGAAGAAGATATAAAGCATGTGACCTGGACTTCGCGAAATACATTTGGAATTGACTTCATGTTATTGTCCAAACACATAAAAAAAACACTTTTTGACGTTTGACCTGTAAGTATGCCCTTGACCATGGATGTACCAACCTGGGTCATACAAGCGAAACATCATCTCATGATGGTTAACATTTCTGCCAATTAATATTAAAATCAATCGATAAATACTAATATTATTGACCAGACACGAATGAGAGACCCTATGTTTTAATTTGACGTCTAAATTTGACCTTGACCTTGGAGGTATGGACGTGCCTCTTATTCGAGACATATCATCTCATGATGGTTAACATTTCTGCCAAGTAATTTCAAAATCCATACAGGAATAAGAAAGCTAATGACGGGACATGAAAATAGAACCTTTTTTTACATTTGACCTCTAAATATGACCTTGACCTTGGAGATACGGACATGGGTATTGCTCCCGACACATCTTCTCGTGATGGTTAATAATTCTGCCAAGTTGTGTAAAATGTCCATCCAGAAATAAAAAAAGATATTGACCAGACACGAAAAAAGAATTTTTTATGTTTAACTTTGACCTGTAAGTTTGACATTGACCTTGGAAGTAGCGACCAGGGTCTTGCACGAGACATTTCTTCTCATGATGGTTAACGTTTCTGCCAAGCTATTACAAAATCCATCCAGGAATAAGCAAGTTATTAACCAGACACCAAAAAGGATTTTTTTTACCTTTGACCTCCAAGCATGACCTTGACCTTAGAGGTACGGACCTGTGCCTTGCAGGCCGCACATCATCTCATGATGGTAAACACTTCTATCAACGGCGCCGCCCATAGGGGCTTGAAGAAATATATGAGCTGCATGATTCTTCCACGCAGAGCTGAATCCGGCCTGCACACTAGTACTGGTAAACCGCTTAGAGGATCTAAGCCTGTCCAGGAAACGCATAGCGAGGCGGACTCTCCATGCTAATAAACCCTATTGGTTTCATTGGGCGACAGGGCTTGAGATGGCATTTCATCTCAATGTCGGGTAAAAGTCCCACAAAATTGGAAGCAACGTCTCCAAAATGACCTTTACAGTGTTGACGGGGACGTTAAACCTCAAATCAAACATCCATTCCTATCAAGTTATTGTAAAATGTCCATACATAAATAAAAACAAGAAAAATGCCTAATGGCATTATGGACGGGTTTTTCAGTACAGTTTGACGTCAGCAAAACTGCAACCTGCATATGTAGTAAGAGTTGGCAGAAGGCAACATAGCTCGCCTAGGGGTCCAACTACATAAAATTTCAATTATGCAGGTTTTTTGTTTTCCAAAATGATATTTTGTTTTGTAAAAGAGTTCAACAGACTGCAGTAATTCATACACAACATTTATATGAAGCACTACAACGCTGACAAAGGTTTTCTAAAAATAGGCAGTCACATTGATCTTGACTTCAGGGCACTTAAAGTAGATATTGCTTGAGATAAAAATTTGTTGCACCCAACATTTGAGTGAGTGTGTGCGTACATGGATGCATGCTTGAGTACATACATGCATGTGTGTATGAATGCATGAGTTCATGTATTCATGCATGTGTGACATGCATAAATGTGTGCATGTAAACATGCGTGCATGCATGTCTGTGTGTGTGAAAGCATGCATGAATGCATGCATCCATGTGTGAGTGCATGCATGTGAGCATGCATGTATAGAAATGTCATGCATGCATACATGCACAAATGCATGCATGCATGTATGTGTATGCATGCCGGCATGATTGTGTGTGCAAGCATGCATCTAAGCATGCGTGACTGCGTGCATTCATGCATGTGTGCATGCATGGATGAGTGCATGCATATGCATGTGTATGCATGTATGTTTGCATGCATGCATACATGTGTGCATGCAGGCGTGTGTGAGTATATGCATGCAAGAGCGTGAGCATGCATGCATGTGTGAATGCATACATGTATGCATGAGTACATGCGTCACTTGTGTGTGTGAATGCAGGCAGACAAGTTTGCATATGTGCATGCATGCATGTGAGCAGGCAAGGGTGTGTGTGTGCATGCATGTTTATGTTCATTAATGCCTGGGTGTGAGCATGCATGCATGTGTGCATGAATGCATGCGTACATGTATGCATGAGTGCATACCATCACATGTGTGTGCATGCATGTATGTGTGTGCATGCATGAATGCATGAGTGCATGCAAGCATCTGTGTGCATTCGTGAATGTACATGCATTAGTGTGAGCATGCATCCATGTATGCATGTATGCATACATGCATGTGTGAGTTCATGCGTCACGTGTGCGCACATGCATGCATGTGTGCAAGCATACATGAATGCATGCATCACTTGTGTGTGTGCATGCATGCATGTGTGCAGGGAAGTGTGCATGTGTGCGTGCATGCACGTGAGCAGGCAAGTGTGTGTGTTCATGCATGTGTATGTACATGCATGCCTGGGTGTGAGCATACATGCATGTGTGCATGTCTACATGAGTGTATACCATCCATGCAAAATAGTTAAACAAGCTGTAGCAACTGAAAGAGAACTAAAATGTACACCTAAGAAAAAATGAACAAATTGTGCATGTATACATGTATGCATGAGTGCATGCGTCGCTTGTGTGTGTGCATGCATGCATGTGTGCAGGCAAGTGTGCATGCATGCATGTGAGCAGGCACGTGTGTGTGTTCATGCATATGTATGTGCATGCATGCCTCAGTGAGCATTCATGCATGTATGCATGCGTAAATGTATGCATGAGTGTATACTATCCATGTCAAATAGTTAAACAAACTGCAGCAATTGAAAGATAACCAAAAAGTACACCTAAGAAAAAAAAAATGAACAAGAAATTTTCCAAGCCTTTGCATTGTACAAAACGAAATTTAGTTGTCAAAAAAGAAGAAATTTTACAAACTTGCACTTAGTAAAAAGTTTTATGTGTTTTTAAGAAAGAAAAGGAAAAATAGAATATTCCTCCACCTGGAATTGAACCCAGGACCCTCTGGTTCAAAGTCAAGCGCTCTATCAACTATACTATCAAGCTGGCCAAGGGAAGTAAGGGAGGTAATACAGAGTAAAACTTCTTAAGTTTATGATGTAAGGGAGGTAATACAAAGTAAATCTTCTTAAATAAACTTACGTTCGAAAAATGGTAATTTTCACCAGATTTTTGGTCCTTGATGCCATTAATGGATTATATATGAAAGAGGTACTATTAATGAAGCAACAGAGCGCTGACTCTTAGTCATTAGGTCTCTCACCGCCGTAGGCTCGAGCCTCGCTCGGGCCACGTGTGAGACGCCAAGTTTTGCAACGGAAGGTCAGGTGGTTTTTCTCCGGGTACTCCGGTTTTCGCCCACCTCTGATTAACGATCGGCTCGATATGAGTGAAATAATCTTGAAAGGGCCGTAAAACCCAAACCAAAAAAATTAATGAAGCAACAGTCCAAATATAATAGCAATCCATTAAGAATAAAGGTAATATATTACTTTGAAAAAAGGTTAACCAAAAGGTAAACCTCGGACGACGCCCCCGCCCGCCCGACGCCCGACCACCGGGACATCGCTATTCTAAAGAACGGATTTTTTTTAAAACCCATCCAAAAAGTTATTGACCGGACACCAAAAAACCCCAAACAACCTTTTTTACCTTTTTCTTCTAAGTATGATCTTGAACTTGGAGGCTGCGACCTTGGTGGCACATCGTCTCATAATCATTAACACCCCTGCCATGTAATTTCAAAAACCATCCAGAAATAAGAAAGTTAATGACCGGACACAAAAAGACCTTGTTTTGTGACCTTTCACCTCTACGTATGACCTTGACCTTCAAGGTACCGACCTGGTTCTTGTGCGTGATACATCGTCTCATGATAGTTTACATTCCAAACAAGTAATCAAAATCCATCTAACAATAAGAAATTTATTGACTGGACACGATTTGCATATACACACATACTAAATACATCCATCCATCCATCCAATCAATCCATCGACCCATCCATTCACACATACATACATATGGCCCCCGTCCATCAGGGCTTGAAGAAATAGATGGGCTGCGTGATGCTTCCAAGTAGAGCTGGAACAGACCGCACACGAGTACTGGTAACCCACTTAGAGGATCGAAGTCTGCACAGGCAATTTGGTGCGAGTCGAACTGTCCATGCTTATAAACCATATTTGTTTCAATGGGAGACAGGGCTTGAGATATCATTTCATCTCAGACCACAAAATTGGAAGCATCGTCTCCAAAATGACATATACAGTGCTGACAGTGACGTTAAAATTCAAAACAAACAAACAAAACATACATATATACGGAGGTGGAGGACTAAAAAGAACTACCTCTTTATATACTGAGTCTGGCTGAGGTTCCTCAAAGGGACATAGCACACAATGGATGACACATCTACATTTAAGTCTGTATCCTTTGGTAACAGTGATTTCCCCTGGTTGCAGTTCTATATCTCCAGTGTACTTATCATAGATTTCCTTCTGCATTTCTTTTCCAGCAGCTACTAGAAGTGTCTTTGAAACTGTTCCATTAGATAGATCCAAGTCTGGAGCAGTCGTGTTCACTAGAACATCTGTCTGAAAATATTTTGAAAGGTTTTGAAATTGAATGTATTCTCAACGTTTATCTTTACCTCTATACGTTTCTTGCAGCTTTCCTTACGCCCAGTGTTACATAAAGGCGGTCCATGATGGTTATGAAGTGCTCACCTGATCCATACTGGTCAAATTAAACGTTAGGTAATATGACGTGGAGTGAAGGATTTGAGCAATTTTAGTTGAGTGACCCAATGAACAATTCTGTGACACAAATTGAGAAACAGGCCAGATGTTTATAAGTAAATGCCATTTTTAAAGTTTTCTTTTTATATTTCAGCACTGGTGGCTATCATGCCCAGTGAAGCAAAAGTATTTTGAGCAATTCTGTTAGAGAGCCACCCATCTAACATTCCTAGGAAAAGTGTGTCTTCTTTTGTTCTTCGGTTTCCTCAAGAACGAAGCAGTATAGGGAATTCGGCAGATGAACTGAGTGACTAAGTAGACCTTTTTAGGGTCGCCCTGCTCACTCCCTTAGCATGGGGAAGGGGTTAGAAAATGTGTCCTAAGCAAATGCCTGCTTCAAAAACACCTGGTCGATTAACCGCGATCAAAGGGGATCTCATTTAGCTGTCGAGAATGAAAGAAAAGTTAAAGGTCAGCCCTTTGACATTCGGCGCATGGAATATGCGCACCTAGATAGACAATGCTAGCTCAGACAAACCAAAGTGAAGAACAGCTCTAGTTGGTACAATGTCGAGATTGCAGCTCTTAGTGAGACGCCTTGCAAACGGAGGGCAATTAAAAGAAATTTGTGCTTAATACAGTTTCTTCTGGAGTGGATTCAAGAGAAAATGAGCCACGTGAAGCAGGAGTAGGGTTTGCCATCAAAACACACCTTGTCATGCCTACCTGATGTCATATGTCATTGAGACAACCTTTCTCTGCTAAGCATGCAACTATTGAAAGTGCATATGCACCTAGAATGACCAACCCAGACGAGGTCAAAGACAAGTTCTTGCAAAATGTATGATAAACGCGTTGATTTTGTTTATAAGATCGTAAGTTTTCCTCTCTTAGATGGTGACGTTCCTTGTGAGGCATCCTATGGCGTTCATATTTCGCATTTAATTCGATTTGCGAGAATGTCCAGTCATGTAACTGACTTCAACACTCGTAATAAATCGATAACGGCTTACCTTCTTAATCAGGGTTATCGGTATCATAAACTACGCAAAGCATTTTCAAAATTTTATAGACGTAATTCTGATTTAATTTGGTGCCTGATGCTGTGTCTCTGGTTGGGCCTATCGGAGTCTAACTGTTGGTTTTCTTTTGCTCCAGCATTTTAGTTGTTTGTTACTGTCGAGTCCTAACCGTTGTTTCATCTCTGTGGTTGATCGATTTTTTGAGTTAACGGAGATGTTGCACTGATAAGTTAGGAGGCCTTCATGCGGACTGAACAAATTATTTGTCTAAATCGCGACGGAAGAAAGGGCGGGGATGGTGGCCACGTAAAATCGATTTACCCCCCCCCCCCCCCCCCCCCCCACACACACACCCCCACAGTGGAATTCGTTTCCGCTGACCGTTCTAAGGCGGTTCTTCTGTCGTGGTTTAATTTTGTTATGGCTTGTCTTTAAGTGTGTGTCTCGCTTGTATTAGTTTGTTTGTTTTGAGGTTTAACGCCCCCGTCAACACCGTAAAGGTCATTCTGGAGACGTTGCTTCCAATTTTGTGGGACTTTTACCCGACATTGAGATGAAATATCTGAAGCCCTGTCGCTAAATGAAACCAATAGGGTTTAAAGCATGGACGGTCCGCCTTGCACCGCGGTTTCTGGACAGGCTTTGATCCTATAAGCGGTATTCAGCTCTGCGTTGAAGCATCATGCAGCCCACGTATTTCTTCAAGCCCCTATGGACGGGGGCTTAGTTTGTTTTGGATAACCAATTGGCCATTTTGTGGGACAGTAACTGTCCTTTTGGCTATTAGCTAGTGAAGTTTCCATTAGGGTTTAGTTGTTTCATGCTTGTGCTTCTTTCCCTTGGTGTCTCTGATAGGAGCTGTGGGTTATTTGTATCGATTGCTGATCATTGCCTTCACTTCTATTTTCTATGATGATCTGGATTCTGTGAATTCTGCTACACCCCGGCCAGACAAATTCATCCTCTTTGGAGGCTGCAATGCTAGAGTGTGCACAGACCACCAAACCTGGGAAGGAGTAATTGGGTCTGGAGGAGCAGCAAAGTGCAACAGCAATGACCTCCTCCTTTTTGAAGAAGTGTGGGGAGCATGAACTGCTGATCACTAACACAGTCTTATGTCTGCCACTCGCAACAAGACCTCATGGATGCATCCACGCTCCAAATACTGGTATCTCATTGATTATGTGATAGTGCGAAGGAAGGACAGACAAAATGTCAGAGTGACAAAGACTATGTGTGGTGCAGACTGCAGGACAGATCACAAACAACAAGTTAGCAAACTCAACATGCACATTCAACCTGCACGGCGACCACAACACAAGAAAGTGTCCATGTATCTAAGCTGAAACAAGACAGCAAGAGACAAGCTTTCATCAATGATATCTGCAGCCGATTAGATGCAATGGAACTTAAGTCCATATGGTCCAGAAGAGAACGGGACAGTCTTCAGAGATACCGTTCTCTCTTCAGCCAGTATCTCGTAAACACGAAGACTGGTTTGACGAGAACGACGAAGAAACCAAGGGACACCTTGAAGAGAAACACCAAAATTACAACACATACACCAATGATACCAATTCAGCATCTTATAAGGCCTTCCTTTCATATACATGCAAAAACTCCAGACAGGGCTCAGAGATATTCGAGACTCCTGGCTGAGCAGTAAGGCCGATGAAATCCAGTCTTTTGCAGACAAAAATGATATGAAGAAGTTTTTTTTTTTTTTTGATGCACTGAAGACAGTTTATGGTCCCCAAAGTTCCGAAACCACTCCTTTTCAGTAAATCAGTGCAGATGGAACTAGCCTTCTGACAGACAAAGAGGCTATCTTGAAAAGATTGGCTGAGCACTTTGATGGTGTTCTTAATCGGCAATCAGCTATCAACGATGAAGCTATTAATAAACTACCACAGGTAGAATGTAATCTGATGCTTGATGAATTCAAAACCATATCAGAAACAGTAAAAGCTTTATTGCTTCATCATCTGGCAAGACTTGGGGATCAGATGCAATACCTTCTGAGATATACGAGGACTGTTCAAATATGAATGCAACTAAGCACATAAAAATGATTCCGTGATAGACTTCGATGAAAAATTTATTTTGTCCTCTCAAAGTATTCCCCTTTAACAGATATACAAACTTTCAGTCTTCTGATCCAATCATTGAATGCATTTTGGCCGTCTTTTCGAGGTATACTATGAAGGCACTGGAATATTGCAGAACCGAGGTGTTTGCGCTGAAAAAAATTTCGACCAGAAAGGTATTTTTTCAGCCACGGGAACCAAAAAAAAGTCACACGGGGCAAGGTCAGGGGAATACGGGGGTGAGGGAGTTCAGCAACCTTTTCCTGCTTCAGATAGTCTTGCACAATGAACGCCTTGTGCGATGACGCATTGTCATGTAGCAATCTGACATTGGCCAAACCAGTTGCGGGTCTTCGTTCTTTGAAATATTTCTTCAATTTTCGAAGAACTTTATTCTTGTAAAACTTCGCATTTACAGATTTCCCTTTAGGCACAGCAACCTGAATAACAGGGCCCTGATTTGAAAAGAATATGGCATACATTACCTTCTTGACGCTTATGGTCCGCTTTGCAATGCATGGTCTTTTGCAATACTTTGTTGCCCTTATTTTGTTCTGAATCTTTCGTTTTGGCTCAAAAAAGTGAACCCATGTCTCGTCAACTGTGACGATGATGATGATGATGATGATTTCGTGTTTAACGACGCGTCAACCCTCTTTGTGGGTCATAAGCGTCAAACGGTTAATGGTTAACGGCATTGAGAATTATGGAATATTAAAAGTAAAAAAGTTAGTTTGATATGTATAAAAATCTTAAACAGTTAAATCTTATGAAAAAGTCCAAGTTCTTTTCAGAATAAAATAATATTTTCAAAAGGTACATCTTGAAACAATTGTCGCATAGTGTCAGCTTTGAAGTATAAGTTACGGGACTGTGAAAAGTCTACACATTCAATTAAGGTATGTTTCACAGTGAATGGCTGATCACAGCCTACACAGGAAGGCTGTTCATCACCATTTAAAATATAAGAATGAGTAACTCTAGTATGGCCAATGCGCAGTCGTGTTAATACTACATCCTCTTTCCTGGAAAACTGTGGAGGAGAGAATTTTGTTCCAACGACAGGTTTAATGGCATACAGTTTGTTATTTATTGCACGGTCCCATTCGCCTTGCCATTCCGACAAGATGTATCTGTTGATAAATGGTGTAAAATTATTAAAAGGAATTTTAAAAACAGACGGATCAAGATTGAGTGATTCCTTTGCTTTCTTGTTAGCAAACTCATTGCCCACAATGCCAATATGGCTCGGAAGCCAACAAAACAAGATTTGGTGCGTTTTAGAAATTTCATGATGTTTTTCGATCAGTTTTTGTATTTGAGGATTTTTAGATGATGAATGGTCTAAAGCCTTAAGCACAGAAAGTGAATCAGAAAATATAATTGCTTTTTGAAATGATGAAGAACTGATAAAATCTAAAGCTAGGTCTATTGCTTTGGCTTCAGCTGTAAAAATAGATGAACCATCTGGAAGGCGCAAGGTTTTTTGCGTATCTTGAGAAACATACGCACAACCAACTTTATCTCCTTCTTTGGAACCATCAGTATAGACTTGCTGGTAATCATCATAACGTGACTGCAGTACCTGAAAGTTTTGTTTGAGTAGCATTGGATTTGATTCGGATTTTTTACCATCATGTAAGTCAAACAGAATAGAAGGTTTTTTAATACACCAAGATGGAACTTCCGCCGTTTCATGTTCTTGAATATTTGTTACGAGATGGAATAGGAAACCTCTCTGGTGCTTATGCACATCTAAATTATTTTAGTAGATATATGGTAGGGCGGTGCGAGTGAAATATTTTAGGTGAAATATGGTAGGCAAAATGTGCTGCTCCATGAACAAGTCATGCACATATCATACGATGCATGCATGAGTGGTTTATGGAGATCTGTTTTTACAATACAGGGGGCCGCTATAAGGCTGAGTTCTATAAAATTTGCCTAAAAATCGTCAACCGCCAAATTGTGCCATATATGATTTTCATTCCCGTCACGTGTTGTGTGGGTGTTCGTTTTGACAGGAGTCATGGCATTGATTTATAGGGTGGTTTCATCAATTTTTCCTATGGGAAATATACTATTTGAACGCAAACCCATTATCTACTCGATTTTTGCTATCTAGCTTCAATTGTGGACGGTATCTCCACCTCGCCATGATTTAAGCAAGGTAATATGAGTAGGCATGATTTTCCGGTAGTTTTCATAGATATATAAACCCTGAGAAAAACGAACACTTTAGCAGCAGGTACTGGTACGACGCTGGGGGTTAGGGTCCAGCAAGGGCGGACAGACCACCGTAATCAGCGCATACCATTGTCCATTGTGAACAAATGTGAGACCATCCAAATGGAAGAGGTCAACTAAATACCTGCAGGTGATTCAGTCGAATCAGATTGGTGCGATCGCTAAACCTGTGATCGGCAACAATGTCGATAGACTAGCTTACACTAGTTTCGCGAGAGGAAGATTCACGCGAGAGGGGGATTCACCCTAAGTTATAAACTGGCCAGTAGCGTCTTGTGTTGTTTCTTTTTTTTTGTTGTTGTTTTTGTTGTTTGCTTCTGTAGGTATTCACGTCACCCGTTCCGAGCACAGAACATTGTTTTGCCTTCGGAGCGGACGTCGTGAGTTGGCTACAGAAGCAACAAATTGTGATGTTTTGTGTAAGTAAATGTTGTATATAGATACTGTAAATAATTCATGTCATTCATCTAATATCTTTCTTGTGCCTTACCCCACAGCTGCCCGTACACCTGTCAGAGATCACGCTTGGTTGTCTTGTCAGCATGGGGTTTGCGGGACGCCGTAAACCCACATGTAACATTTTGTGTCAGTGAAGTGTGGATTTGATCTCTGGCTGGTGTTCCCGGCTCTGGAACAGCACATTGATACTCTGAAACATCAATTTCAAAAAAAAAATGTATTGACAGCCACATTTAGAAATTAATTTGAATCTTCCTTCCTGCGTTGATTAAGTGCGAAACCCATGTATTCAACTGAATGGATACTGACAAGTTGATAATTTCTGAGCAGGAAGGCAAGGCAAACCCCACTTTTTCTTGGCAACGAAAAATTTAAGTAGACCCCACTTATTGTGTTACCTGACATTCTACTAAGTTAAACCGGAGTTACTAATTGATCTTACCCACACATGGTTCTGACGTAGTGACGTTAACAATTTACTGACGTTGACATAACGATAGCGTTAATATTTACGCTGTGGCTTGAGGTTAGGTATGACGTAAGAGAAACATTAATGGTGACTTGTTATGATCGGAGTTTTGTAATGTGATGAAACTTCGGATTGTAGCATTTTACTGTAAACGTCGTCAGTTTATGACGTCATATTAGACTACCAGTACGCAACGTCATACTTTGCTGAAAGCATTTGACATTTCAAATCGCGTGTGCTTTAATAACTAACGTTTTAGTTAGATTAACGCGTATAACACATATCTTAACGTTTTAGATAAGCCCATTCAATCATCACTGATCATAACTGATCAGTTTATAGTGGTTTTGATAGTAACGTGAGATTTACGTTATCAATAATGGAGCGTTTAATGCAAATGGGAAAGGACTTAGGTTATGAGGGGAAGGAGTTACAAGGTTTTGATAAGGAGCAGCAAGATATTGAGCGGGCAGAAAGGCAAGAGCAAAGGGATTTAGAAAGGTTAAGGTCTGAGGAAAAGGAAAAGGAAAGGGTACATGAACTAGCTAAGTTAGAGGAAAAGGAAATGGAAAGGGCACATGAACTAGCTATGTTGAATGTTAATAAGGAACTTGAAATGGCACGCATTAAGAGTGAAAGGGAGGCAAAAGAGATTAGTGAGACCCATTTAGAACAAATAAAACATGGGTTTGAGCTACAGCACCAAGAATTAAGGAACCAATTAGAAATGCAGAGAACGAAGCTCGAGCTAGAATTTGAAAAGCAAAAAGCTGAGACGGTGGCTCATGCCCGGGATCCTAAGTTACCTTATTTTGAAGTGGGTAAAGATAAAATGGATAGTTATTTATCTAGGTTTGAGAAATATGCTACGGCTAATAAATGGGATAAGAGTGTTTGGGCCGCGTATTTAAGTGCATTGCTCAAAGGGCGCGCACTTGACGTATATGACCGATTGTCAAATGAGGATGCGGCGGATTATGAAAAGTTAAAGGACGCTTTATTAAAGAATTTTGACATGACGGAACGCGGATTTAGGAGGCAGTTTCGTTATAGTAGGCCCGAGAAATCAGAAACGTTCATACAGTTCAGTAGTACACTGAGAAGTTATTTAGAAAAATGGCTTAATATGGCAAAGATAGAAAAATCTTTTCCGGCTTTTTGTGATTTCATGGCAAGGGATCAGTTCCTGGAGTCATGTAATAGAGAACTGTATGTACATCTGAAGCCAAAACAGTTTGGTAATTTAGATGAAATGGCTAGGGAGGCAGATTTGTTTGCAGAAGCGCGCGGGGGCGTATATAGTTGCATTAATAAGGAGCAACGCGATAATAGAGGCGCAGCGCAGGGTAAACAGGACAAAGTTGACTCGAACAAACCAAGTGGTAGATCGGATATCAAGTGTAGCATATGCGGTAAGGGGCATTTAACAATTAAATGTTTTAAGAACCCCGACAGGAAACAATTGTATAGCGCAGAGGTAGGAGCAACTGGAGTTGGGGATAGCGGTGTTAAGGAAAATTTTAACACGCGCGTAGAGACTCAAGGTTCTCAGGTTAAGAATGAGAATATGCAGAATGTAGGTCGTGGTTATACACGTGGTCGTGGTAATTTTAGAGGGTCTTTCCGCGGACGCGGTAAGAATAATAGCACACCACGTGGCGCAGCACACCAAGTTAGTTTTTGTCAAACGGAAGTAACTAGGAAAGGTGATGAGATTGGAAGTATGTTTGAAAATAAGGTTGGTGACCCTTTGATTTCGGATAGGGAGGAGTGTAGTAAGGAAACAAGGGAAGGTGTCTGTTACTTCTTAAAGGCAAGGTTACCGACGGCACAAGGATTGGTTAATAATAACAAGTTGGTTGTATTAAGAGATACTGGGTGTACAGGCTGTGTCGTTCGGAGAAGTTTGGTTTGGGATAGTCAGTTAATAGGGAAGGAATCAAATGTTACGTTGATTGATGAATCCACACAAAGGTATCCTTTGGCAATGATTGACATTGATTGTCCTTTTTTCACTGGGAAAACTGAAGCTTTGTGTATGGATGATACGTTGTACGATTTGGTTATCGGTAACATTGATGGATCAAAACTTCCTGATATGTCTCATTTCTCAGCTGCGGCTGTAACTAGGTCTCAAACTAGGCAGGATGAGAAGCCTTACAGAAAACTTTAGGTTCCCGATCAGATCATTGACGATGACAAGGAGGCTTTCAAGCAAGCTCAGGTTGATGATCCAACTTTGGAAAACATCAGGAAAAGGGTTGTATCTGGGAACAAGACTGTGAGTCGTGGTTTAAACCGAGGTGAAACTAGTTTTATTGAGAAAAAGGGTTTGGCATATAGGGAGTTCACAAAGGGTAACAAAGTCTCTTTCCAACTTGTGGTCCCTCAAAGTTTCCGAGGAAAGGTGTTGAAACTGGCTCATGAAACGCTTATGTCTGGACATATGGGTATTAGGAAGACATTGGATAGAGTTGTAACTGAGTTTTACTGGCCCGGTATTTGCTGTGATGTCGCTAGATTTTGTAAATCTTGTGATATTTGTCAGAGAACTATTCAGAAAGGTCGGGTCACTAAAGTACCTCTAGGAAAAATGCCATTGATTGATACGCCATTTAAGAGGGTGGCAGTGGACATAGTTGGTCCAATTGAGCCTCGATCTGATAGGAAATCTCGGTATATTTTAACCATGATAGATTATGGGACAAGGTATCCAGAGGCGATAGCTTTACCGAGTATTGAGACGGAACGTGTCGCGGAAGCGCTTATTGAAATGTTTAGTAGGGTTGGTATTCCTGATGAAATGTTGACTGATTGTGGATCACAGTTTACTGCTGAGGTAATGAAAGAAGTCAGCAGACTTCTTTCTCTTCAACAGTTAACGTGTAGTCCGAGACACCCAATTTGCAACGGCTTGATTGAGCGTTTCCACGCTACGTTAAAGCAGATGTTACGTCGCATGTGTGCTGAACGTCCAAAAGATTGGGATAAATATCTTCCAGCTTTATTATTTGCGGTTAGGGAAGTCCCACAAGAGTCTTTAGGATACTCCCCTTTTGAGTTGTTATATGGACGTAACGTCAGAGGTCCAATGGCAATATTAAGAGAATTATGGGCTGAAGAGGTACGCGATGAGCAAGTTCTTTCGACGTATCAATACGTTATTGAGCTTAGGGAACGGTTAAAGCAGACATGCAAATTAGCGCGTGATAATTTAAAGAAGGTTCAGATTAAGCAGAAAGCTTATTATGATAAAGGCGCGAGATCGCGTAAATTTGACGTCGGCGATAAAGTGCTGTTGTTACTACCGACAGACAGTAATAAATTATTGCTTCAATGGAAAGGTCCTTATGAAGTGGTTGAGGTAGTGAACAGAATGTATTATAAGATTGACGTCAATGGAAATGTTAACACATATCACGCTAACATACTGAAGCAATATGTTGAGCGTCAAACTGTGACGTCTCATTGTCTGATCTCTAAACCTATTATGTCGACAGACAGTCATGACAGAAATGACGTCGACGAGTCTTCATTTAAAGACAGCAGTTTTCAAACTGCAGAGTAACCGGAAAGTGACGGTGACGTTAGCGTCCCACACACACTAACGTCAGAGGAGAGTGAGGAGACAGAAGGGCTGAGAGAACAGCGCCTTGCAGGACTGACATGTCAGACAGACCAAATTATATGTACCACATTTATGTCAGAACCTGTGAAAACAATCAAATCAGTTAAGCCAGAAAGGCCACCGCCAGTAAGATTAAAACGATATCCGTTTTCTAACAAACAACAGAGTGTCAGGGGAACAGGAAAATTCTGGGGCAAACCACCATAGCTAAATAGCAATTTTACTAGCGAAAATTTTGGGGCAGACTACATTAGTAGGTAATTTTTCGCACGGTTGTTGTGTAAATAGCTGTCTTGTTTAGATAGGTTCATCCTATTCCATCTCTGTACACAAACAAAAAACATTTCTGATTGTTTTTCTCCAAAAGGGGAAACCTTTGTTACGAGATGGAATAGGAAACCTCTCTGGTGCTTATGCAGATCTAAATTATTTTAGTAGATATATGATAGGGCGGTGCGAGTGAAATATTTTAGGTGAAATATGGTAGGCAAAATGTGCTGCTCCATGAACAAGTCATGCACATATCATACGATGTATGCATGAGTGGTTTATGGAGATCTGTTTTTACAATACAGGGGGCCGCTATAAGGCTGAGTTCTATAAAATTTGCCTAAAAATCGCCAACCGCCAAATTGTGCCATATATGATTTTCATTCTCGTCACGTGTTGTGTGGGTGTTCGTTTTGACAGGAGTCATGGCATTGATTTATAGGGTCGTTTCATCATTTTTTCCTATGAGAAATATACTATTTGAACGCAAATCCACGATCTACTCGATTTTTGCTATCTAGCTTCAATTGTGGACGGTATCTCCACCTCGCCACGATTTAAGCAAGGTAATATGAGTAGGCATGATTTTCCGGTAGTATTCATAGATATATAAACCCTGAGAAAAACGAACACTTTAGCAGCAGGTCAAGTTGTCACGAGTATCTACAACATTGTGTCGGGAAAAAGAAAGTATATTGAAAGGTATGTTAAATCTATGTTTAGTATTATTTTTGTATGAACATGCTTGTAGGTTTTGGAGGGGTTTACTTCTAGTATACCCTAACTTTCTGAAGCCTATTCTGATTTCACTGTTGAGGCCTGTAGTGATTAGGCTACTAGCTTTGCCAGCTAGACGTCGCAGGATTGATCCCAGGCTTCTCCAGTAGTAGAATGAGTCTTTCTAAGTGAGGTCCTGTCTCATTCTGACCCTAGATGTTGGTGAGACGTAAAGTTTGGACACCCGCTCATTCTAGATTCATTTAGGCTTTTAGATCCCTTTTGTAGAATGTAATTAATAAACACCGGGTCACTTGTTTGACCCATGACTTTTGACTAGCTGTGGTTAGAAAACCGTGGTTCCGTCTCTATATGATATTAGGTGTAGAGGGGACGTAAAATTAAGACGGGTTTAACCATACCTTCATCATCAGGGCAAACTCTTACAAGAGCCTGTCGGGTTATCTGTGATGATGAACCGTAATGAATTTTATTTTACAAGCGTGTTCACGTTGATTAGAAATAATTTTGTTCCAGAAGAATTATAAGTTCATTTTGTAATGATGCCGTTTTTGTCAGATAACTCAGTTTGTGCATGTATGTACATATAAAGAACGTGATGATGATAGGTGGGAGTATTTGGTCGCCACACGTCATAACGGCCTGAGTGGCGGGGATGACGTCAGCTGCGTCATCGGCGTCGCGAGGACGGTTGTGACGGGGTGCCTACCAAATACAGAGAGAATTTACGGCAAACAGTGTTGGCCCTTATGAGACACGTACAAATGTTGTGGATTATAGATGAAAATCTTCTGTTTGTAGTTTCTATCTGTTGTAAATGTAATGAATTTGTGAATAGCTATATTTGTGAGCCGTGTCGCGGAGAAGGATATGAAATAGAGATTGTTATGTTTCCTGTAGTTGGCGGCAGACCAGGTAGCGCAAAGGCGTGGTCTGTTCAATTGCCTCTTACTTGTGATAATGTAGTGAGCACAAATTTGATGAGTATTATGCTCAGTAGTAGTGAGCATTAATTGATTTCTGTAGTGTTCAGTAAGGAAACATGAACTTTGAGTATTATTGTGTCAAGCGCTGGGTGCTGATAATTTGATGCACAGTCAAGTTGAGTTCTGCCATACGGTTATTTGTCGCATGCACTAATCAGCCTGTATGTCTGGTCGGCGCATGCGCAATAACGGTATATGCCTGAACATATTCTTACTTCTCCGGGAGGGGGTCATGATATAGCATGTATGTTTTGTGACTTGTGTCTTAGTCCAGTTATCGTAATTTGCAGGCACAACAATGTGTGGTGACCAGCTGCTCCCTGCTTCATAGCAGCAGGTACTGGTACGACGCTGGGGGTAAGGGTCCAGCAAGGGCAGACAGACCACCGTAATCAGCGCATACCATTGTCCATTGTGAACAAATGTGAGACCATCCAAATGGAAGAGGTCAACTAAATACCTGCAGGTGATTCAGTCGAATCAGATTGGTGCGATCGCTAAACCTGTGATCGGCAACAATGTCGATAGACTAGGTTACACTAGTTTCGCGAGAGGAAGATTCACGCGAGAGGGGGATTCACCCTAAGTTATAAACTGGCCAGTCGCGTCTTGTGTTGTTTCTTTTTTTTTTGTTTTTGTTGTTGTTCTTGTTGTTTGCTTCTGTAGGTATTCACGTCACCCGTTCCGAGCACAGAACATTGTTTTGCCTTCGGAGCGGACGTCGTGAGTTGGCTACAGAAGCAACAAATTGTGATGTTTTGTGTTAGTAAATGTTGTATATAGATACTGTAAATAAGTCATGTCATTGATCTAATATCTTTCTTGTGCCTTACCCCACAGCTGCCCGTACACCTGTCAGAGATCACGCTCGGTTGTCTTGTCAGCATGGGGGTTTGCGGGACGCCGTAAACCCACATGTAACAATATTTTTAAGGTCGATACCTGAATTTTCTAGCAGTGGTAAAATTCGTAATCCAAAAGGTTTGATTGCTGTGGGTTTAGTTTCATACTTATCTACAAATTGAGGTGGAAATGAAATTTTGGATGCCGGGTTAGATGGATTAGCAGCAAGTCTAATAGCATACTAAAGAGAAAGTTTCTCTCTGCGCGAAGTTAAAGATGGTTCATCTGCTTCCACATAAAGGCTTAATACTGGAGAAGTACGGAAGGCCCCCATAACCAGACGAAGGCCTTGGTGATGGATAGTATCCAAAGATTTAAAATAAGACTTTCTGGCAGAACCATAAACAATAGACCCATAATCTAATTTAGATCTTATCAGAGACCGGTAAAGATGTAGTAAAGTGTACCGATCTGCTCCCCAACTTGTTTGAGCTAAAACTTTCAAAAGATTCAAAGCTTTTAAGCATTTCGCTTTAAGATATTTAATATGGGGAATAAAAGATAACTTTTGATCAAATATGACCCCAAGAAATTTGGCTTCTTCAACAACAGGAATTTGTGATCCATATAAAAACAAGGAAGGATGTTCGTGTTCCTTCCGTAGCTTACAAAAATGAACACACTGCGTTTTCGACTTGGAGAACTTGAAACCATTTTTATCAGTCCATTCTTCTATTCTTTTTAAATTTTGTTGTAACTTTCGTTCAATTGTTTTCATATTTTTTTAACGGTAACATATACAAAAATCGTCAACATACAAGGAACAATCAGTTTTGTCGTCCAAACATTGTACGATATTGTTTATTTTGATGTTAAATAGCGTAGTTGAAAGAATACTACTCTGTGGGACACCCTGTTCTTGATCATAGAAATCTGACATGGTAGACCCCACACGCACCTGAAACATGCGCTCCCCTAAAAAGCTTTCAATAAAACTGGGAAGTTTTCCTCTTAAGCCAATGTTATGGAGATCTTTCAATATTCCATAACGCCATGTTGTATCGTATGCTGTCTCCAAGTCGAAAAAGACAGCTACTACGTGTTCTTTGTTAATAAAATCATTTCGTTTAAATGCTTCTAGTCTTATTAAATTGTCGTTGGTACTACGTTCCGAACGAAAACCCGATTGATATTCTGAAATGAGGTTGTTGGACTCTAAGTACCAGACTAATCTCTTGTTTATCATTCTCTCCAATTTTTTACACAAACAACTTGTCAAAGCTATCGGACGATAATTTGTAGGTTCTGCATGATCTTTCCCTGGTTTCGGAATTGGTACAACTGTAGCTACACGCCAGCTCTCAGGACAGATCCCCGTTTCCCAAATATCATTAAAGATATCTAAAAGTGTTGAAAGAGAACTTTTGGCAGATGCTTGCATCTGATAATGAATTTCATCGGGGCCGGTTGCCGTATCATGTGATTTTTCAATGGCTTCAAGAAGTTCGGATAAGTTAAAAGGTTTGTTGTATTCTTCGTGATTAAGGGATTTAAAGTTTAGATTTCTTTTCTCTTGGTCTTTTTTTAAATTTCTAAAAGAGTCAGAATAATTACGCGATGATGAAATTCTCAAGTATGTGCTCCCAAGAGTATCTGAAATATCTTTTTTTGTTGAAGCTATTGTGTCAAATTCGGTATTTAAATGTGTAAAACTAGCGGGCTCTGTTTTTCCTGAAATTTCCGTACCATATCCCAAACCTTTTGAATGGGGGTTTTGTAGTTCAATTTTGATACATATTCCCTCCATGACTTTCGTTTTGAAGCTCGGATTGTTCGCCGAGCTTTAGCTCTAACAACTTTTACTTCGTTTAGCTTTTCTGAAGCGGGACTTTTGCAGAACTTATTTAGAGCCTGTTTGCGCTTTTGAATAGCTTCTTTACAGTCATTATTAAACCAAGGCTTGCATTTATTAGAATTTGTGGAGGTCTTTGGAATGCATTGTTCTGATATATTAATAAGTGTATCTGTGAAATCAGAAATAATGTCGGATGATTCATTTTTTTTTTTTTTTTTTTTTTTTTTTTTGGTTTGGGTTTTACGGCCCTTTCAAGGTTATTTCACTCATATCGAGCCGATCGTTAATCATAGGTGGGCGAAAACCGGAGTACCCGGAGAAAAACCACCTGACCTTCCGTTGCAGAACTTGGCGTCTCACACGTGACCCGAGCGAGGCTCGAACCCACGGCGGTAAGAGACCTAATGACTAAGAGTCAGCGCTCTTATCCATTAGGCCACGGAGGCCCGTCGGATGATTCATTAAAGTGATCAACTGATAACTCTTCTTCACCTAAATTATGGAATAACTCCCAGTCGGCTTTATTCATTTTCCATTTCTGGTTACAGTCCTCATCTGGTTCGTTTACGCTCTCAATTATAACAGGGAAGTGATCACTTCCGCACTGATCATCATGAACAGACCAGTCATAGTCCAAGAAGAGAGATGGGTGACACAAAGAGAGATCTAAAGAAGACAAATGACCTGCCGCAGGGTGAAGGTAAGTATAAGATTTATCATTCATCAAGCAAAGATCACTTTTTGCAATAAAATCTTCGACGAGTGCTCCTCTTTTATTGATATCTTTACAGCCCCATAGAATATTGTGACCATTGAAGTCACCAACTAAAAGATATGGCGATGGAAGTTGACCCAGCAATGAGTCAAGGTGTTCGGGCTTTAAAGAAAATGAGGGCGGGATATATAGAGAGCAAATTGTAGTTTCTTTATCCAAAGAAACCGATACTGCTACAGCTTGTAGGTCTGTTTTTAATTTGATCTCTCTTTGTGGTAAACATGATTTCACAAAAATTGAACTGCCACCAGATGGTTTGTTACCATCAGAATAGATATAGTTGTATGTATTGAAACCCCTGACATCAATGTTGTCATCAGTTTTTAAAAATGTTTCTTGCAAACAAAAAACCGATGGGTTTAATAACGAAATAAGTAATAAGACTTCATTATAATTTGATTTAAGACCTCGACAATTCCATTGTATTATTTTGTGTTTTAAATCCATTTATTGAAGAGATTAAGACTAGAAACTATTTTGGAGCTGCAATTGGTGATATAGATCTACTACCACCAGTTCGTGGTGTTGCTGACCTCGATCTATTATTGCCGCTTGGTGATGATGGAGTTTCATTGTACTCCATATCACTGTCACTCAAAGATCCGAATCTGTTCTGGAATTTTATATTGTCTCTTTCCATTTTACGTTGTCTGTCTGTTTGTTTTTGAGACAAGTGTTGTTTCTTCGGGTCTTCTGATCCTTTATTAATTCGACCTGAGTCGAGTTTCTCTTTTGCATGCGGCGCTGGCTTCGGTACGGTCGCTGTCGACCGATCCGAAGCAACCTGGATTGCGCCATTTGATAAACTGGTTGAACTTTGTGGTGCTGGAGTGGATTTACTCCATGCACCAGATTTTTTTCAGTTCAGCTATGTATGATTCAGCAGTCTGTGTTTCGGAGCTGGAAACTTTCACACCAGCACCCTTTGTGATGCTGGCGTAACTGGTGGTTGGTGTTGTGTATCGCTCATCAACAATTTTCCACGCTTCTGGGAATGTTATCCCCCTTTGGTATTTGACAGTGAGTCTTTTTTTTCTTTTTCCATGCCGGACAATCTTGAGAGAAAACAGCATGCTTGTCACCACAATTGACGCATTTGGCCTCATTCTTGCTGTTTTGATGGTTATCGACATGTTTTTCCTCACCACAGTTTGGACAGAGTTGTTTCTTCTGACATCTGCTTTCGTGGTGACCAAAAAACTGACAATGATAACATCTGAGAGGGTTTGGTATATACACCTCTACGTTAACAGATAGATATGCAACTTTTATTTTCTTGGGCAGAACTGGTGTATTAAATGTCAACACGTAGGTACTTGTTGGCTTTAATACACCACCTCTATGAACTTGGATGTTACGTACACCAATGACGCCTTCATCTCTCAAATTCTCAACAATCTCGGTATCGTTGCACGGGCGTAGCTCTGGGCTGCGGATGACACCTTTACATGAATTTAGGGTTTTGTGCAACGATACTTTGACGTTGAGATCGAAGAGCTTTGTGGTACCAAGCAGGTTTTTGACCTGCTGTTCTCTCTCGACTTCCAAGAGGAGATCACCTGACTTCAGTTTTTTTATACTTTTTGGATGTCCGGCAATGGACACTATACTCTTTTCGATCACAAAAGGTGACAAATCTGACACCGTACGTGTATCATCACGTATTTTTATCACCAAGAAGCGTGGAAAATTGTTTAGCTTTTGAGTTTCAGACTGCTGACTAGACTGCTGACTTGACTGTTGACTGGGTTCATCCGTTTCGGATGAATCCTCTTCTTTTTTACGTTTAGCTGCATTGCGGTTATGTTTTTTTTCCATGAGGCATAAGGAAAAAATTCTAGTTTCGTCCCAAGTGTTCTCCGCCCTCCGTGGAGCCCTACAAGGGAACACCATAATGGAGTGGTTATCCAACTCGCAGGTGTTAGAAATACACGTGAGATATACTCGTATAAACAAAATGCCTACACGATTGATCCGTTCAGCCACCGCCTTCTAGAGATAAAAAGACAGAAAAGGGTAAGGTAAATGGGCGTATGGTTGGTATCAGGAAAGCGGTACCTCTAGGGCTCGGCGCGACCAGCCGATTGACCGTGCCGGACCGCACGGCCACCCGTCTACACCGAAAAGCCAGGCCAAAGAGGCGTGATGGGTACCTGAAGCACCGCCAACTCAGGTAACCCTCAACCTTCAGGATCCCTTCTTCCGGCTAACAGGACGCCACCCACGGCAAACGGGTGGTACTTCCTTTAGCTCTTCCCAGTGGTCACAGAGACCACAGCGGCAATGTGCCCAGTGGGAATTGAGCCCCCCAGGGCCACGGCAAGGCAGGAAGTCTAAAACCTGGGGGCACACCTGTGACTACATTATCGAAAGACCGTGCCTTGTAATTTGGAAACTTTTTAAGCAACTTCTTGGCGCAGTGAACGCGTGTCTTTTTCTGCTCTTCTGTCAACAGATGGGGAATCCATCTAGCACAGATCTTTCGAATTTTCAAATCCCGTTTCAGAATTGTATGAGCTGCTGCTAATGAGATGCCAACCATACCAGCTATTTGCCTAGTGGTGTATCGTGCATCGGTAGCAACTAGTTCTTTCACTCTAGCAACCATCTTGGCAGATGTTGCTCTTTTCGGCCGACGATCATGTGGTCCATCTTCTGTTGAGCCAAGCCCACAGCTTAATTTCTTACACCAATGAAAAACTGTCGAAAAAGACATTTCATTATGCCCATAAACCGAACATATTTCATCAAAAATGTCTTTGCACCGTATACCAAGATTACAAAGATTCTTAATATAGGACCGTATTTCAACGGCGTACTCTGACTTTCTTCCAACCATGTTTTGTATTAGTATACAAGAGTAGACAGTGTTTATCGAACGATATACATGGCTAAAGTGCACGGATTTTAACAGGTTTGGTATCAATGCATAGGTAAAATGTTTTTCTACGCTGTGATATTTATTTCCAGGTGTTTTCGCATTAGTGCATGAGAAAACGTTCTACTTGCATTCAAATTTGAACAGTCCTCGTACAAAGCAGTTGGTACTCCAGTTGTAATGACAGAATTATCTCAAAGTATGTGGAGAAAAGAAGTCATCTCCATAGAATTCAAGGATTCATCAATTATCCACCTGGAAAGGGAATACTCAGTTGTGTGACAATCACCGTGGTTCTTCATTGTCAATTGCTGGGAAGGTCCTGGCAAGAGTTCTACTTAACCGTCTGATAAACACCTTGAACAGTCAAGGCTTCTACCAGAAAGCCAGTGTGGGCTCAGAAAGGACAGAGGAATAACCGACATGATCTTTACAGCAAGGCAGCTTCAAGAGAAATGCCAGAAACAGCGCATGGACCTCACATGACCGTTGAGGATCTCAACAAAACATTTGGCACAGTCAGTCGTGAGCGTCTTCGGAAAATTATGGCGAAGTTTTATTGTCCAACCAAGTTCATAGCAATGGTGAGGCAAATCCACGATGGGAAATTTACCCGACAATGAGATAAAATGACATCTCAAGCCCTGTAAGTTGTAAATCAATGGAACGAATAGGGTTTATAAGCATGGACGGCCAACTCGCACCGCTTTGCCTTGGCACGCTTAGATCCTATATGCGGTTTATCAGTACTCATGTGCGGTAGGTTTCAGCTCTGCGTAGCAGCATCACGCAGCCCATCTATTTCTTTAAGCCCCGACGGGCGGGGCCTACTCTACGGAGAACAAGTGGGCAAATGTTCCCGTGGGGTAGCAAGAAGAAGAGATACAAGGACACCCTCAAAAGCCTCCCTCAAGGACTTCAACATACCAACAAGCGATGGAAGAAAATGCTCAGGGGAGAAGTATCATATGGGGCATAGAAGAATCTGCCAAGCCGAGCAGAAAGATGCACAACGCAGAGCAAGAGCTGAAGCATCACCAACACAGTTGTCTTTCTCTGATCTCTGTTGTTCTGTCAACAACAGACAATGTAAAGCTAGTATCTGTCTAATCAGTCATCTTAGAACACACAAACTGTTTTTCATTTGTGATTAAGACTGGTCCATGTCAGAAATGACCGACGAACCTAATAATATACATGAAAATTTATGTCTATTGTCGCCATGAGATGTAACAAAACCAGAGGAGTAATGGTCCTGTACCGCTTACCTGAATGCTGAATGTATGTGGGCCAATTTGGTTTCTGAAGCTTTTTGAAAGGTCTTTACCAAGGCAGAAAGTACAGTTTTGGCTTTTGTTCCCCACAGAAAAGCCCATGTGAATAACTTTGGCCTTGGCCTAAAATAGGCGGTGGTCATCCAGGGATCATCATTTGAACAAAATATGATTGTCCCGAGTCCCCAATGCGACATACCTAATTTCAGGAAAAGCATCCAATTTGTTCTAGAAAAAAAGATTTCTAAAGGTTTTTTACCTTATATGCACATCCAGCCATATTGGTCATGTGACCAAACTCATAATAATTAAATTTTGTTTTCTTGTTCCTAAAGTACCTCAGCAGAAATTCGGTTACAAATGGTCCAGTTCTTCCCGTGGAAAATAGGTTTTATTTTTTATATCAAAATGACTTTTGGCCAAGGTCAAAGAATGACCTTGACTTTGAATTCTCGTGTAGTTTAAATGATTTCTCGTATAGATTAATAGATAACTGCATCTACCAATTTCCAAATCACATTCTGCAATAGTTTTTGAAAAAAAATCATTTTTGTCTTTTTCCCAAACAAAAGCCTATGTGACCAAATTTGACCCTGGCATAAAACAGGCCAAGGTCATCCAGGGTTCATTATTTGAACAAACTATCACTCGCTCGACTCCCCTATCCCACATACCAAGATTCATGACCAAAAATCATATTAATTGAGACTGGTGAACTCTATTAACATAATTTCACACCCGACTGAATGCATATATTTATCTTCGTGGTGTTCCGAAGATGACGATTTTGTTATACAATACATAGAGGTCGGTAAATGGACCGCCACTTACGTGATGCCAAAACTTCACGAGACGTTTATGAAAGCCGACGTATTAGGCGATAACATTGACTAATTTATTTCTTGCATAAAGGTCAGTCTAATGTCAAATTGTTCGCACTATACATGAAATTTAATTAGAAATGGGGAAAAGAAAAAATAAGTTGTAATTTGATATCTGAATGGCCTTGGGCCAGGGTCAAAGAATAATCATTGTCTTGAATAGTTATGAAGTTTTATCAACTCATTTAGCTAACTGTATACACCATTTTTCAGATCTGAGACTGCAGAATTTTCCGAAAAGTCACAGTTTCGACTTTTCCCAAACAAAAATCTATATGACTAAGTTTGTCCCCCACGTAAAAAAGGTCAGGTCATCCGAGGGTCATCATTTGAACAAACTATGATGAGCCTGAGTCCCCAACGCCACATACCAAGTTTCATGATAATCGACCCTCTGGTTGAGGAGAAGAAACTTCTAGAAAGGATTTTATCTTATATGCATAGCAGCAATCTTGGTCATGTGACACATTTCATTTTAATTAATTTTCATTTCCTTGTTCCTAAAGGCGTATATATGCATTTAAATCACAAATGGCCCAGTGGATTTCTGAGAAAAGTAAGTTTTAATATTCATATCTGAAATACCTTGTCCCACGGTCAATGAATGACCTTGACATTGAATACTCATTAGTTTCATCCACTCATTTAGCAACTTTCAGATCGCAGGCTCCAAAAGTTTCCAAAAATACACAATTTGGATTTTTTAATATGCAAAAGTTTATGTGAACAATATGTATCTTGGCATAAAATTGGCCATGATCATATGGGGGTCACAACATGAACAAACTATGATGCTACATACCAATTGTCATTGCAATCGGCCCACTGGTTCCAAAAAAGTTTTTGAATGCTTTTTACCATATATATGCATGACGGCTATCTTCGTCACTTGACCTGGATACCGCGAACAAACTTTCGTTGCTCCATCCCATGAATGCTCCACATGAAATTTGACTTCAATCAGCCCAGTGGTTTCCGAGATGTTTGTAAATGTTGATAAATAGACAGACAGACAGACGACAGACAGACAACAGACCCTTGTCATACTATAAGCTCATCTATGAGACTTCGGCTAAGGGGAGTTAATTAGTGTTGTTACAGAAGGTATCGTTAAATGCCTGATCAAGTGGAACATGTCATGTGATTCGGAATAGGACATAGTGTTTCTGTAGCATATAGAAAGATATGAACAATTCTACTCTCAAAGTTCGTGCAAACCAGAAAACTACGAAGGCAAAAACACGCAAAAATGCAACACCGACATATATTATTAAGAAAGTGTCCGCCATGTTCTTTACAGTGTTGACGGGGACGTTAAACCTCAAATCAAACAAACAAACAAATCTAGAGTTAGTCCTCCGACACAACGTGAAATGGCAGCAAAGCAGGGAGCATCTGCCTCAACAACATGCATAATAATAGGACACGTGTTGAACAAAAATCTCTGAAATATGCAAAGTACACGAGCTCAGTTCGGCGCAAGTCGAGAAACGCCATCAACGTTCCCTTAAACTGTACTGTAAGTTGAATGGTAAAAATGAAAAAAAAAACGTTGTGACAAGCTGTTTAATCTTGGAGATATTTATGGCAGAAGGCGAATTTGTAATGTCCGACAACCCTATTTTGATCGGGACAAACTAAAGTTTGTGAAACTCGACAGTTTCGCTACTGGTTTCATGACTTTGGCTGGGGTTTCCTATCGTGGCAAAACAAAACTCAGATTCGATTGATAGGGGTGTTAAGGTGGACTCCCAAGTATTATGTGTGTTGTGTTCTGACCAAGTTTCTCGACGAAGATGTGCCGCGTCTATTCCCTGGGGCTGCATCAAGGGACATGTGACAGTGCTGCTAGTTACATGGCCAAACATACCCTAAAATTTGTCAACGAACGTAATGTGAACTACAAATTGCGGAGGCATGGACAAAAGTCCTGACGCAACTCCAAAGGATTTTAGTATATGGGGCATATTAAAAATACAATGGCAAAAGCAAACAAGAGGGCCCTGGTTCCCTCACCTGTGTGTCACTGTCTCGAGTACAATCTTTTTTAGCTCTGGTGGCCATCTTGTTCATCAGCAGAGTGATTTTAGTTTATTTGGTAGGGAGTAACCTAGGCAACATTCCTGTGAACTATGAATCAAATTGGCCTTAGGGTTCAGGTGGAGTTTCCGTTTGAATCAAATTTACAATATTTTTCTTTTTTAGCTCCGGTGGCCATTTTGTTCATCGGAGTGGGATTGTTTTAGCGTTTTATGGTAGAGGGTCATCTAAACAACATTGTCGCAAGGATTTGTCGCCAAATATGAAGGCTGTATCTCAAATGCTTCAAAAGTTGTGACAAAGTAGGTCAAAGGTCAAGTTTATGGGTCAAAAGTTTTGAATGGTTGAGAAAACCATGTCACAAGGAACATCCATGCCAAATATGAATGCTCTATCTCATATAGTTCATAAGTTATGATAAAGTTGGTCAAAGCTCTTTGGAAAACAACTTACAGAATGCATCCAGATGATGGAAATCAGGAGTGCAAGATTTAAAATAAGGAGAGCAGTAGTAGAATTTCCCAGTACTTGGCATTTACAAGGAAGAATGGGAACAGAAGGTGTTCGGAGGGCTTGCGAAACTTCAAGTCCTCACGTGGTACAAACTTGGCTCTACTTCTAATCTTGGCCGGAGACATTGAAACTTACCCCGGCCCAAGGTTGTTAGAAATTGAATCTAGAGCTGGAACTTGGTATTGCAAAGACTGCAAAACTGTCTGTGGTCTTTGCAGTGGTGCTGTCCTTAATGACCACAAAGCCGTTCAGTGTGATCAATGTGAAATGTGGATACACACTGAATGTTCCTTCATTTCAGATGCAGAATATGGCACTTTGGTAAATTCAAGCTGCCACTCGATATGTCCAAAATGTGAGGTTTGTAACTTTTCAGACTCCTTCTTTGATGAATATGTAGAACTGAGTAAGCCAAACAGGTTTGAACCTCTGTCGGAGGATAAGAGAGGCAAATCTTCGACTGCTGATGAAACTAAGTCGCATTTTGTGAAAGGTTTGAAACTTTGCAGTATAAAAATAAATGGAATTAGAGGGAAAATTCTTGAACTTTTAGCTTTCCTCGATACATCTCAACCTCATATTGTTGCTATTCAGGAAACGAAGATTGACAGTTCAATTACTACATCTGAGCTTTTTCCTGAAACTTGTCAGTACTGTGTCTACAGAAAAGATAGGAACTCTCATGGCGGTGGGGTGATGTTGCTCATTCATAGAGACATCCCTCACATGCCTTTCAAGGAACTGGAAAATGACACCGAATCGGTCTGGGTTAAGGTTTTTGCAAATAAAACTTCCCACTTTGTAGCAAGTTGGTATCGACCACCAAATGGTACGATCGAAAACTTCCAGTTGTTTAAAAACCAACTGGATTGCATCAAATCGCAGCATAAGGGTAAAAAACTCCCGGCTGTACATGTTCTAGGTGACCTCAACTTCAGAGACATTGCTTGGCCCGACAGGCTCAGCAAACAAGGCACAATGCTGAGTCAGTCGGAAGGACAAATATTAATTGATATATATTATGGCCTTGAACAAATTGTTAACTTCCCCACTCGTGATAAGAACACATTGGATCTGATCCTTACGACTTTGCCAGGACAATTCGAAGACATTCATTCCCCAGATAAACTAAGTGACCACGATATTGTCTCCGGATATTTAAAAATTCACATCCCACCAATAAAGAAACCTCGGAAGAAGGTGTACTCATATCAGAAAGGTGACTATGAAACTGTGAGGAAGGATGCACTCAGATTTGCAAAGGAGAAATACTTTAATGGTCATTCAGATGCTCGGTCTGTACAGGAGAATTTTGATTTGATAACTTCTTTCATTCATACTTCAGCCGAAAAGCATATCCCCTCAAAAACTAGTAGGTCTGTATCTTCTATTCCCTGGATCACTCTAGAGATAAGGAGAAAAATTCGCAGAAGGAATAAGATTCATGCAAATGCAAAAAAGACGGGAAGTGGTAAACTCCGGACAAAATTTGAAAACTTGAGACGTGGAATCAAAACTGATATAAAAAAATCAGCATGATTTGTATGTGAATAACTTGGTAGGTGATGTAAAGGCAAATCCCAGAGACTTCTACAGATATATCAATAGTCAGAAGAAAGACAGGCAAGGTATCCCGCCCCTTAATAAAAGAGGAGGGAGCGGGGTTGCTGAATCAGACTCTGAAAGGGCAGAGGAACTAGTTGGTCAATTCAATGATGCGTTTAATAAAACTGAGTTCACGGAGGTTCCATTGACTGGAAGATCGGTCCCATTCATGAATAATATTGTTGTGACAGCTGCAGAAGTGATCAAGTTACTTCAAGGCTTAAACCCCAGTAAGGCCTAAGGACCTGATGAGCTTCATCCTAGAGTCCTGAAGGAACTAGCAAATGAGTTGGGTCCAGTTTTTGCACACTTGTTTCCACAGTCTCTTGATACGGGTGAAATCCCCAAAGAATGGCTCTTAGCAAACATCTGCCCACTCTTCAAAAAAGGAGATAGGGCTCTTGCCCGTAATTATCGCCCTGTGTCTCTGACTTGTGTTCTGTGTAAATTGCTGGAACATATAGTCTGCTCAAACATCATGGCCCACTTGGACGAACATAAACTTATGTCAGACCGACAACATGCATTTAGGAAAAGGCACAGTTGTGAAACTCAGCTAAGCACAGTTATTAATGACTGGGCTAAAATCTTGGACAAAGGAGGGCAGGTGGACACATTTATTCTGGATTTCGAGAAGGCTTTTGACACCCCTCCTCATGAACTACTTAAATCTAAGTTATTTGGTTATGGAATTGGGGGAAAGACCCTCAAATGGATAGATTACTTTCTTTGCTACAGGAAACAGCGGGTTGTTGTTAATGGTGAATCTTCGGAGTGGGCTCCAGTTTTGTCTGGAGCCCCACAAGGGACCGTTCTTGGTCCACTTTTGTTCTCCCTGTACATCAATGATATTTCCACTGACATTGAGTCAGAAATAAGACTGTTCGCAGATGACTGTGTTTGTTACCGGGAAATTAGAGATACAGATGACTCAGTGAAACTTCAGGCTGACATAGATAGATTAGGATGTTGGGCACGAAAATGGGGCATGAGATTTCAGCCAGTTAAATGCAATATTATGCAGATAACTAGGAAGAGATCTAATAAAGTTGAGGCTTCTTACACCTTAGAGGGAACGGTCCTCGAGAACGTGGACTCCATTAAATACCTTGGAGTGACAATCTCACACAACTTGAGATGGAATACTCATATTAGCAACATGTGTACTATGGCAAATAGAACGCTTGGTTTCCTGAGGCGAAATCTTCATCAGTGCCCTCAGGATGTTAAAGAGGCAGCATATAAAGGTCTTGTTCGCCCAATCTTGGAATATGGTAGTTGTATCTGGGACCCCAGTGGAGTGGTCCTTAACGATGAAATTGAGAAAGTTCAGAATAGAGCTGCTACATTTGTAACAGGCAATTACTGCTTTGAAACTGGGAGCATGACTGGAATACTTGGAAAATTAAAATGGGAGTCTCTCAAGAAAAGGAGAAAAGACAGTAGGCTTCTCCTTTTATACAAAGGTCTAAAAGGTGCTGCCAGCATTCCAACAGATGACCTTGTTCCCCCAGCTAGACACTGTAGAAATCACCATTCGTTGGCGTTTCAGACCCTTACTGCAAGAACTGACATTTATAAAGAGTCGTTCTTCCCAAGAACCATTAGAGATTGGAATGCCCTTCCCGATTCGATTATTTCGACAGCTGAAGGTGCTGATGATTGTGTAGCTAAATTTACCTCTTTGGTTAGAGCTAGGGACTAACTTCCCACATCACAGGTCCTGGTGTATGAATGTCTTTTGACGTGTCACCAGCAACAATTCTGATTCTGATTCTGAGGTCAAGGTCACGGGTCAATATGTTCTATAAAAGGGTTATCCTTTGGAAGCAAGGAATACACCACAGAAGTGAACCAGAGGACCAGTGGTCCTGTAAACGCTCACCTGACACCTGGTCCTGGTGTACATTTGACATAGCCATAAAATAGGTCAAGGCCATCCCAGGGTCACCATTTTTACAAACTATGATGGGCTCAAGTACCAGATGCTACAAGCCAACTTTCAAGGTCTTGGCTTCATGGTTCTGGAGAAGAAGATTTTTGAAGGCGTTTTACCATATATGGGCATGGCTGCCATCTTGGTCATGTGACCCAGACCCCGCGAACAAATTTTCGTTCCCCAACCCTACTGAAGCTCCACATGAAATTTGGCTTTGATTGGCCTCCCTGTTTTGGAGGAGAAGATCTTTGAAAATGGTGGACGGACGGACAACGGATGGACGGACGAAAGACCATGGCTATACTATAAGCTCACCTATGAGCCTAAAGGCTCAGGTGAGCTAAAAATCAATTATTTTCACTTTTTCACCATTTGAACAAATTATGATAGGCCCGTGTACCAGATGCTTCCTGCCAAGTTTCAAGGTCATTTGCCTTACGGTTCTGGAGAAGAAGAATTTCGAAGTGTTTTTACCATATATGGGCATGGCCACGATCTTGGTCATGTGACCTGGACCATATGAGCAAATTTTCATTTGTTCATCATATAAAGGATCCATATCAAATTTCACTTGAATTGGGCCAGCGGTTTCTGAGAAACAAGAGGGTCATGATGGCCCTAGATCGCTCACCTGATCCATAGTGTAACAAGTGGGCCCCAGGGAGGGCCATTATTGGCCCAAGGGCTTTAATGTTGAGGGAGGTCTTAAAGGTGAAGCTTCATACCAAACAAAACCAAAGGCTGTAATTTGTACAATCTTGGCAAAGGTCCACTAGATGAAGCTACACACCAAATATCAAAGACCTGGGCTTTGCGGTTTCAGAGAAGAAGATTTTTATAAAGATATTCCCTACATAAGCCTATGCACCAGGGCTATATAAGTCTATGTAAAACCAAAGGGCCTTGCAGTTTCAGAGAAGAAGAGTTTTAAAAATTTCCCTTTATAAGTCTATGTAAAACCAAAGGGTCTCTGGGGGACGACATTTTTGGCCCCAGGGCTATAATTTGAACAATCTTGGTAGAGATCCACTAGATGACGTTTCATACCAAATATCAAAGACCTGGGCCTTCTGTTTTTTTGTTTGTTTGATTTGAGGTTTAACGTCCCCGTCAACTGGGCCTTCTGGTTTCAGACGAGAAGATTTTAAAGGTGTTCCCTATATAAGCCGAAATAAAACCAGTGGGCCCTGGTGCGGAGGCATTTTTTGGCCCCAGGGCTATAATTTGAACAATCTTGGTAGCGGTCCACTTGACGAAGCTACTTACCAAATATCAAAGACATGGGCCTTCTGGTTTCAGACAAGAAGATTTTTAAAGGTTTTCCCAATATAAGCATATGTTAAACCAGTGGGCCCCGGTTTTGGGCCCAGGGCTATAATTTGAACAATCTTGGTAGAGGTCCACTAGATGAAGCTTCATACCAAATATCAAAGAGCTGGGCCTTCTGGTTTCATACAAGAAGAATTTTAAAGGTTTTCCCAATATAAGCCTATGTTAAACCAGTGGGCCCCGGGGTGGGGCCGGTTTTGGGCCCAGGGCTATAATTTGAACAATCTTGGTAGAGGTCCACTATATGAAGCTTCATACCAAATATCAAAGAGCTGGGCCTTCTGGTTTCAGACAAGAAGAATTTTAAAGGTTTTCCCTATATAAGCCTACGTAAAACCAGTGGGCCCCGGGGCGGGGCTGTTTTTGGCACCAGGGCTTTAATTTGAACAATCTTGGTAGTGGTCCACTAGACGAAGCTACATACCAAATATCAAAGACCTGGGCCTTCTGGTTTCAGACAAGAAGATTTTTAAAGGTTTTCCCTATATAAGCCTATGTAAAACCAGTGGGCCACGGGGCGGGGCCGTTTTTGGCCCCAGGGCTATTAATCCATCCACTGGTTAAGCAGGAGAAGCTCTGGTGGCCATTTTGTTCACCCGAGCAGAACAGTATGAGCAATTGTGGTAAAGGGACGTCAAACGAACATTCCTGTGAATTAATTTCAAATTCCATCCACTGGTTAAGGAGAAGAAATCGTTTAAAGGTTTTTCTATTTTTAGCTCTGGCGGCCATTTTGTTCACCCGAGCAGAACGGTACAAGCAAGGTGGTAGAGATTCACCAAAGGAACATTCCTGTGAAATAATTTCAAAATCCATCCACTGGTTAAGGAGAAGAAGTAGTTTAAGGGTTTTTCTATTTTTAGCTCTGGCGGCCATTTTGTTCACCCGAGCGTAACAGTTTGAGCAATTTTGGTATAGGGTCACCCAAGGAACATTCCAGTGAAATAATTTCAAAATCCATCCACTGGTTAAAGAGACCAAGTCATTTAAAGGTTTTTCTATTTTTAGCTCTGGCGGCCATTTTGTTCACCCGAGCGGAACGGTTTGAGCAATTTTGGTAGAGGGTCACCCAAGGAACATTCCAGTGAAATAATTTCAAAATCCATCCACTGGTTAAGGAGAAAAAGTCGTTTAAAGGTTTTTCTATTTTTAGCTCCGGCGGCCATCTTGTTCACCCGAGCGGAACGGTTTGAGCAATTTTGGTAGAGGGTCACCCAAGGAACATTCCTGTGAAGTTATATCAAAATCCATCCACTAGTTAAGGAGGAGAAGTCGTTTAAAGGTTTTTCTATTTTTAGCTCTGGCAGCCATCTTGTTCACCCGAGTGGAATGGTTTGAGCAATTTTGGTAGAGGGTCACCCAAGGAACATTCCTGTGAAGTAATTTCGAAATCCATCCACTGGTTAAGGAGACTAAGTCCTTTAAAGGTTTTTCTATTTTTAGCTCTGGCGGCCATTTTGTTCACCCGAGCGGAACGGTTTGAGCAATTTTAGTAGAGGGGCACCAAAGGAACATTCCTGTAAAATAATTTCAAAATCCATCCACTGGTTAAGGAGAAGAAGTCATTTTAAGGTTTTTCTATTTTTAGCTCCGGTGGCCATTTTGTTCATCTGAGCGGAACGGTTTGAGCAATTTTGGTAGAAGGTCATCCAAGGAACATTCCTGTGGAATAATTTCAAATTCCATCCACTGATTAAGCAGGAGAAGTCGTTTAAAGGTTTTTCTATTTTTAGCTCTGGCGGCCATCTTGTTCACCCGAGCGGAACAGTTTGAGCAATTTTGGTAGAGGGTCACCCAAGGAACATTCCTGTGCAATTATTTCAAAATCCATCCAATGGTTAATGAGAAGAAGTCCTTTAAATGTTTTCCTATTTTTAGCTCTGGCGGCCATTTTGTTCACCCGAGCGGTACGGTTTGAGCAATTTTGGTAGAAGGTCATCCAAGGAACATTCCTGTGAAATAATTTCAAAATCTATCCACTGGTTAAGCAGGAGAAGTCATTTAAAGGTTTTTCTATTTTTAGCTCTGGCGGCCATCTTGTTCACCCGAGCGGAACAGTTTGAGCAATTTTGGTAGAGGATCACCCAAGGAGCATTCCTGTGAAATTAGATCAAAATCTGTCCAGCAGTTTTGGAGAAGAAGTTGTTTAAAGCAAAAGTTGACGACGGACGCACGGACGCACGGACGACGGACAAAGACCGATCCCAAAAGCTCACCTTGAGCACTTCATGCTCAGGTGAGCTAAAAACTGTTTGAAATATGGAACCTGGTTAATCTTGGTCCCAGGTCACTGAATGATGACTTTTCTTACCCATGAATCTTCATGTATTCATTTACTTTACCTGATCTACCAATTTGGTGACATTGTCTTCAATGGTTTCCTAAAAATCCATTATTTTCACTTTTTCCCATGCAAAAGCCTAAGTTGACAAATTTGACACTGCCATAAAATAGGTCAAGGTCAACCCAGGGTCAGCATTTGTAAAAACTATGACGAGCCCGAGTACCATATGATATATGCCAAGTTTCAAAGCCATTGGCCTTACGGTTCTGGAGAAGAAAATTTTTGAAGCTTTTTACCATATATGGGCGTGGCAGCCATCTTGGTCATGTGATCTAGACCGTACTGGCAACTTTTCATTTGTTCAACTCACAAAAGCTCCATATTGAATTTCACTTAAATTGGCTCAGTAGTTTCTGAGAAAAAATGTTGTTGTTTTTTTAAATATGAAATCGGAGTGACCTTGGTCTAAGGTCAATGAATGACCTTGACCTTTCTTACCCATAGATCTTCAGGTATTCAGTTACTTTACCTAATCTACAAATTTTGGTGACACTGTCTTCAATGGTTTCCCTAAATATCCATTATTTTCACTTTTTCCTATGCAAAAGCCTAAGTCAGCAAATTTGACATTACTGTAAAATAGGTCAAGATCAACCCAGGGTCACCATTTGAACAAATTATGATAGGCCCGAGTACCATATGCTACATGCCAAGTTTCAAGGCCATTGGCCTTACGGTTCTTGAGAAGAAGAATTTCGAAGTTTCTTTACCATATATGGGCGTGGTGGCCATCTTGGTCATGTGATCTACACCATGTTGGCAGCTTTTCATTTGTTCAACTCCCGAAGGCTCCATATTGAATTTCACTTCAATTGGCTCAGTAGTTTCTGAGAAAAAATGTTTGAAATATGGAACCCGCGTGACCTTGGTCTAAGGTCAATTAATGACCTTGACCTTTCTTACACATAGATCTTCATGTATTCAGCTACTTTACCTTATCTACTAATTTTGGTGACACTGTCTTCAATGGTTTCCTAAAAATCCATTATTTTCACTTTTTCCCATGCAAAAGCCTAAGTCGGCAAATTTGACTTTGCTGTAAAATAGGTCAAGGTCAACTCGGGGTCACCATTTGTACAAACTATGATGGGCCTGAGTACCATATGCTACATGCCAAGTTTCAAGGCCATTGGCCTTACGGTTCTGGAGAAGAAAATTTTTGAAGCTTTTTACCATATATGGGCGTGGCAGCCATCTTGGTCATGTGATCTAGACCGTACTGGCAGCTTTTCATTTGTTCAACTCACAAAAGCTCCATATTGAATTTCACTTAAATTGGCTCAGTAGTTTCTGAGAAAAAATGTTGTTGTTTTTTTAAATATGAAATCGGAGTGACCTTGGTCTAAGGTCAATGAATGACCTTGACCTTTCTTACCCATAGATCTTCAGGTATTCAGTTACTTTACCTAATCTACAAATTTTGGTGACACTGTCTTCAATGGTTTCCCTAAATATCCATTATTTTCACTTTTTCCTATGCAAAAGCCTAAGTCAGCAAATTTGACATTACTGTAAAATAGGTCAAGATCAACCCAGGGTCACCATTTGAACAAATTATGATAGGCCCGAGTACCATATGCTACATGCCAAGTTTCAAGGCCATTGGCCTTACGGTTCTTGAGAAGAAGAATTTCGAAGTTTCTTTACCATATATGGGCGTGGTGGCCATCTTGGTCATGTGATCTACACCATGTTGGCAGCTTTTCATTTGTTCAACTCCCGAAGGCTCCATATTGAATTTCACTTCAATTGGCTCAGTAGTTTCTGAGAAAAAATGTTTAAAATATGGAACCCGCGTGACCTTGGTCTAAGGTCAATTAATGACCTTTCTTACACATAGATCTTCATGTATTCAGCTACTTTACCTTATCTACTAATTTTGGTGACACTGTCTTCAATGGTTTCCTAAAAATCCATTATTTTCACTTTTTGCCATGCAAAAGCCTAAGTCGGCAAATTTGACATTGCTGTAAAATAGGTCAAGGTCAACTCGGGGTCACCATTTGTACAAACTATGATGGGCCTGAGTACCATATGCTACATGCCAAGTTTCAAGGCCATTGGCCTTACGGTTCTGGAGAAGAAGAATTTTTAAGGCTTTTTACCATATATATAGGCGTGACGGCCATCTTGGTCATGTGATTTAGACCGTATTGGCATTTTTTCATTTGTTCAACTCATAAAGGCTCCATATTAAATTTCCCTTAAATTGGCTCAGCAGTTTTGGAGAAAAAAATGTTTGAAATATGGATCCTGAATGACCTTGGTCTAAGGCCAATGAATGACCTTGACCTTTCTGACCCATAGATCTTCATGTATTCAGTTACTTTACCTGATCTACAAATTTTGGTGACACTGTCTTCAATGGTTTTCCTATAAATCCATTATTTTCACTTTGCCCCATGCAAAAGCCTACTTCGGCAAATTTGACATTGCTGTAAAATAGGTCAAGGTCAACCCGGGGTCACCATTTGTACAAACCATGATGGGCCTGAGTACCATATGCTACATGCCAAGTTTCAAGGCCACTGGCCTTATGGTTCTGGAGAAGAAGATTTTTGAAGGCTTTTTACCATATATGGGCATGGCGGCCATCTTGGTCATGTGATCCAGACCCCGCGAACAAACTTTCGTTCCCCATCCCACTGAGGCTCCATATGAAATTTGGCTTTGATTGGCCCTGCAGTATAGGAGAAGAAGATCTTTGAAAATGGTGGACGGACGGACGGACGACGGACCATGGCTATACTATAAGCTCACATATGAGCCTAAAGGCTCAGGTGACTTAAAAATATGGAGTGTACATGTCCGCCGGGCCAGACCAGCCAGCCCCGGCCAATAAGGCCTCATCAGTGACCCTCAGATATTTTCAAAATTCCACAATGGAATCAACGATCCCAAAGGACAAGAAAATATAATCTACACTATGATGTAGGGCAGGGAGACGTTCTACCGCCGCCACACATTCCCACACACCAGCTGTAGTGAAGTTAAATATGCTCTGTTAAAGGGTCATCCTTTGGAAGCAAGGAATACACCACAAAAGTGACAAATATGGAATGTACATGCCCTCCGGGCTCGACCAGCCAGCCCCGGCCAATAAGGCCTCATCAGTGACCCTCAGATATTTTCAAAATTCCACAATGGAATCAATGATCCCAAAGGACAAGAAAACATAATCTACACTATGATGTAGGGCAGGGAGACGTTCTACCGCCGCCACACATTCCCACACACCAGCTGTAGTGAAGTTAAATATGTTCTATAAAAGGGTTATCCTTTGGAAGCAAGGAATACACCACTGAGGTGAAAAATATGGAGTGTACATGCCCTCCGGGCCAGACCAGCCAGCCCCGGCCAATTAGGCCTCATCAGTGACCCTCAGATATTTTCAAAATTCCACAATGGAATCAATGATCCCAAAGGACAAGAAAATATAATCTACACTATGATGTAGGGCAGGGAGACGTTCTACCGCCGCCACACATTCCCACACACCAGCTGTAGTGAAGTTAAATATGTTCTATAAAACCTGTATATGAGTGGGAAGACCTTGTCACAAGAAACGTACCTGCCAAATATAAAGGCTCTATATCAAACGGTTCAAAAGTTATGACAAAATAACCTACTGATCTACCCATATTCGAACTTAACTGAGATATTGTCCAGATGATCATTCTGAGCAAGTTTTATGATGATTTGACTAAAACTGTGGCCTCTAAGAATGTTTAAAACGTGTTTTTGTTTGTTTTGTTTGATTTGAGGTTTAACGTCCCCGTCAACACTGTAAAGGTCATTTTGGAGACGTTGCTTCCAATTTTGTGTTTTATCCGACATTGAGATGAAATGACTTCTCAAGCCCTGTCGCCCAATGAAACCAATAGGGTTTATTAGCATGGACGGTCAGCCTCGCACCGCGGTTCCTGGACAGGCTTAGATCCTCTAAGCGGTTTACCAGTACTAGTGTGCAGGCCGGATTCAGCTCTACGTGGAAGCATCATGCAGCCCATATATTTCTTCAAGCCCCTACGGGCGGGGGCCGTCAAAACATGTCTTTATGATTTAACCTGCTGACCTACTCTTCCACGCCCGCACACTAGTAATGGTAAACCGCTTAGAGGATCTAAGCCTGTGCAGGAACCTCGGTGCGAGGCAGACCGTCCATGCTGATAAACCCTATTTATTTGATTGGGCGACAGGGCTTGAGATGTCATTTCATCTCGATGTCGGGTAAAAGTCCCACAAAATTGGAAGTGACATCTCCAAAATGACCTTTACAGTGTTGACGGGGACGTTAAACCTCAAATCAAACAAACAAACAAACTCTTTTGACCCTACATGACCCATATTCAAACTTGACCCAGATATTGTCAAGATGATCATTCTGAGCAAGTTTGATGATGATCGGACCAAAACTGGGGCCTCTAGTGTGTTCACAAGGTTTTACAACAATCTGACCTACTTATTGACCAGACATGACCCATATACGACATTAACCGAGATATTGTCAAATGATCAATTTGAGCAAGTTTGATGATGATCGGACCAAAACTGTAGCCTCTAGAGTGTTCAGAGGATTTTTCTATGATTATACCTACTGATCTACTTTTTGACCCGACATGACCCATATTCGAACTTGACTGAGTTCTTTGTCAAAATGATCATTCTGGTCAAGTTTGATGATGATCGGACCAAAACTGTGGCCTCTAGTGTGTTCACAATGTTTTCTATGATTTGACCTACTGACCTACGTTTTGACCCGACATGACCCAAATTCAAACTTCACCGAGATAATGTCAAGATGATTATTCTGGGCAAGTCTGATGATGATCGGAAGGTTTTTCTACGATTTGACCTACTGACCTACTTTTTGACCCGACATGACCTATATTCGAACTTGACCCAGACATTGTCAAGGATTTTATTCTGAGCAAGTTTGATGATGATCGGACCAAAACTGTGGCCTCTAGTGTTTTCACAAGGTTTTTCTATGATTTGATCTACTGACCTAATTTGTGACCCGACATGACCCATTTTTAAAGTGACCAAGATGTTATCAAGATGATCATTCTGAGCAAGTTTGATGATGATTGGATCAAACCTGTGGCCTCTAGTGTGTTCAAGCGGTGTTTCTACGATTAACCTACTGACTTACTTTTTGACCCGACAACACCAATATTTGAACTTGACTGAGACATTGTCAAGATGATCATACTGGACAAGTTTGATGATCATCGGACCAAAACTGTGGCCTCTAGTGTGTTCACAAGGGTTTGCTCTGATTTGTCCTAATGACCTACTTTTTGACCCGACATGACCTATATTCGAACTTGACCGAAATATTGTCAAGATAATCATTCTGAGCAAGTTTGATGATGATTCGACCAAAACTGTGGCCTCTAGAGTATTCACAAGGTTTTTCTATGATTTGTCTTACTGACCTACTCGACATGACCCGTATTCAAACTTGACCGAGATATAGTCATGATGATAATTCTGGTGCAAAATTGATGATGATCGGACCTAAACTGTGGCCTCTGTGTTTACAAGGTTTTTCAACAATCTGACCTTCTTATTGACCAGACATGACCCATATAAGAAATTAACCGAGATATTGTCAAATGATCAATTTGGGCAAGTTTGATGATGATCGGACCAAAACTGTAGCCTCTAGTGTGTTCAGAGGATTTTTCTATTTGACCTACTGATCTACTTTTTGACCCGACATGACCCATATTCGAACTTGACTGAGATTTTGTCAAGATGATCATTCTGGCCAAGTTTGATGATGATCGGACCTAAACTGTGGCCTCTAATGTGTTCAGAAGGTTTTTCAACGATTTGACCCACTGACCTACTTTTTGACCCGACATGACCCATATTCAAACTTGACCCAGATATTGTCAAGGCTATCATTCTGAGCAAGTTTGATGATGATCGGACCAAAACTGTGGCCTCTAGTGTTTTCACAAGGTTTTTCTTTGATTTGATCTACTGACCTACTTTGTGGCCCGACATGACCCATTTTTAAGTGACCAAGATATTATCAAGATGATCATTCTGAGCAAGTTTGAGGATGATTGGATCAAACCTGTGGCCTCTAGGGTGTTCTAACCGGATTTCTACGATTAACCTACTGACTTACTTTTTGACCCGACAACACCAATATTTGAACTTGACTGAGACATTGTCAAGATGATCATACTGGACAAGTTTGATGATCATCGGACCAAAACTGTGGCCTCTAGTGTGTTCACAAGGGTTTACTCTGATTTGTCCTAATGACCTACTTTTCGACTCGACATGACCTATATTCGAACTTGACCGAGATATTGTCAAGATAATCATTCTTAGCAAGTTTGATGATGATCCGACCAAAACTGTGGCCTCTAGAGTATTCACAGGGTTTTTCTATGATTTGACTTACTGACCTACTTTTTGACTCGACATGACCCGTATTCAAACTTGACCGAGATATTGTTTAGGTGATAATTCTGGTGCAAAATTGATGATGATCGGACCTAAACTGTGGCCTCTAGTGTATTTAGAATGTTTTTCTATGATTTGAGCTACTGACCTACTTTTTAACCCGACATGACCCATATTCGAACTTGACCGAGATATTTTCAAGACAATCATTCTGAACAAGTTTGATGATTGGACCAAACCTGTGGCCTCCAGTGTGTTCACAAAGGTTTTTCGCTGATTTGTCCACTGACCTACTTTTGACCCAACATGACCCATATTCGAACTTGACCGAGACCTTGTCAAGATGATCATTCTGGGCAAGTTTGATGATGATTGGACCAAAACTGTGGCCTCTAATGTATTCACAGGGTTTTTCTATTATTTGACCTTTTGACCTTTTTTTGTGACCCGACATGACCCATATTGGAACGTGACCAAGATATTATCAAGATGATCATTCTGAGCAAGTTTGATGATGATTGGACCAAACCTGTTGCCTCTAGTGTTGGTCTGAATGTTTCTCTATGATTTGACCTACTGACCTACTTTTTGGCCCGACATCAACCATATTCGAACTTGACTGAGACATTGTCAAGATAATCATTTTGAGTAAGTTGGATGCTGATCCGACCAAAACTGTGGCCTCTAGTGTATTCACAGGGGTTTTCTATGATTTGATCTACTGACCTATTTTGTGACCCGACATAAACCATATTCGAACGTGACCAAGATATTATCAAGATGATCATTCTGAGCAAGTTTGATAATGTTTAAACCAAACCTGTGGCCTCTATGGTGTTCAGGTTTTTCTATGATTTGACCTACTGACCTACTTTTTGACTCGACAACACCGATATTTTTGGATAGTCAGACATCGACCAATATTCGAACTTGACCGAGATATTGTCAAGATAATCATTCTGAGCAAGTTTGATGATCATCGGACCAAAACTTACTGTGGCCTCTAGTATATTCATAAGGTTTTTCTACTTTATGACCCGACATGACCCATATTCGAACTTGGCCAAGATATTGTCAAGACGATCATTCTGAGCAAGTTTGATGACCATCGGACCAAAATTGTGGCCTCTAGAGTGTTCACAAGGTGTTCTCTGATTTGACCTACTGACCTACAATTTGACCCGACATGACCAATATTCGCACTTGACCGAAATATTGTCAAGATGACCATTCTGAGCAAGTTTGATGACAATCGGACCAACAATTTGGCCTCTAGAATGTTCACAAGGTTTTTCAATGATTTGACCTACTGACCTACTTTTTGACCCGACATGGCCCGTAATCAAACTTTACCGAGATATTGTCAAGATGATCATTCTGGACAAGTTTGATGATGATCGGACCAAAACTGTGCCCTCTAGTGTGTTCACAAGGTTTTTCTATGATTTGACTTACATACCTACTTTTTGACCCAACATGACCCATATTCGAACTTTACCGAGATATTGTCAAGACTATCATTCTGAGCAAGTTTGATAATGATTGGACCAAAACTGTGGCCTCTAGTTTGTTCACAAGGTTTTTCTCCGATTTGACCTACTGACCTACTTTTGACCCAAAACGATCCATATTCGAACTTGACCGAGACATTGTCAAGTTGATCATTCTGGGCAAGCTTGATGATGATTGGACCGAAACTGTGGCATCTAGTGTATTCACAAGGTTTTTCTATGATTTGACCTACCGACCTACTTTTTGACCATTGGATATGGCTGGTTTAAGAAAGGAAACAAGATGTTTTGGTGGTACATATTGTGTGCAAGTTTAGTTAAAATCAAATTATAAATGAAACAGCTATTATGCAGACAAGACCAAAATAGGCAATTTTCGCCCTTTCAGGGGCCGTAACTACATAACACATGATGGGATATGGCTGGTTCAAGAAAGGAACCCAGATCTCATGGTGATAAAAGTTGTGTAAAAGTCTGGTTAAAATCAAATCATAAATGAAATGCTATCGTGCGGACAAGAAATTTTTAACGGATGCACACACGGACAACAGACGAAATGTGATCACAAAACTCACCTTGTCACTACGTGACAGGTGAGCTAAAAATCGAAGTCTTTTTGGTCTGAAACGTGCTCTTCTGGATGAGTGGAAAAAAAACTGGAACAACTGCTCCTCAACCGAGTACTTTGCAGTTGGCCAAAGCGTTTTAAACCGATCAACAGATGTCATGGTCTACTAACTGAACATTTATTAAAATGAAAGTCAATTACTTTGTAAACTAGATAAATGTGCCCAGTGGGGCACGTATACCCCCGGCCAGTGTCATCACCTCAGCTGAAAATAGCAATGTCAAAAGCTTCTTTGCATATACAGGCCATATCCCATAGAATGGCCATTTTCAAGATTCAAAGGGCAATAACTCTGAAAGTGGGAAAGCAAGAGTTATGGTTCATGTGTTCTGCACGTCGTCTCATGGTGTTCCACATTCGTGTGGAGTTTCATGAAAATATGTCAAGCCGTTTAAAAGTAATGGAGAAGACACGAAGATGTTAGCAGACACATAATTTACAATCGTCAAAGGAAAATAATTTGTAATGTAGCGTTACGGTTCTTGTGTTCTGCCAATCTTATTATCTTGCTTTACATTTGTTTGATGTTTCATGAAATTATCTCAAACGGTTTTAAAGTTACAGAGCGGACACAAGTGTATGGTAAAACTCGTAATATTCAAAGGGCAATAACTCTGAAAGTAGGAAAGCAAGAGTAACGGTTCATGTGTAATGCACGTCGTCTCATGCTGTTAAACATTTATGTGAAGTTTCATGAAAATATGTCAAGCAGTTTAAAAGTTATGAAGCGGACACGAAAATGCAAGTTAAAACTAACAAAGGGCAATAACTCTGAAAGTAGAAAAGCAAGAGTTACAGTTCATGTGTGATGCATGGCGTCTCATGGTGTTTAACATTTATGTGAAGTTTCATGAAAATATATCAAGCGGTTGAAAAATTATGGAGCGGACACGAAAATGCAAATTTAAACATACAAAGGGCAATAACTCTAAAAGTAGAAAAACAAGAGTTACGGTTCATGTGTTCTGCACGTCGTCTCATGGTGTTTAACACTTATGTGAAGTTTCATGTAAATAAATCAAGCGGTTGAAAACGAAAATGCAAGTTAAAACATACAAAGGGCAATAACTCTGAAAGTAGAAAAGCAAGAGTTACGGTTCATGTGTTCTGCACGTCGTCTCATGGTGTTTAACATTTATGTGAAGTTTCATGAAAATATATCTAGCGGTTGAAAAGTTATGGAGCGGACATGAAAATGCCAGTTAAAACATACAAAGGGCAATAACTCTGAAAGTAGAAAAGCAAGAGTTACGGTTCATTTGTTCTGCACGTCGTCTCATGGTGTTTAACATTTATGTGAAGTTTCATGAAAATATGTCAAGCGGTTCAAAAGTTATGGAGCGGACACGAAAATGTTAACACACACACACACACACACACCCACACACACACACACAGAAAATACGAAAACTATATACCCCCATGGCATACTGTGTATGCCGGGGGTATAATTATAAGTCAGTGAAACTCGTTTAAAACCCAGGAAACACATCTCGTGAACACCGACATCAATTTTCACTAGCTATCGTTTGGTTTTACACAGCTGACTGCTCTTGCTGTTTAGTGCAATACAGCAGTGCTTGAGAAATAATAATAATAATAAAAAAACAAGTGAACAAGTGCATTAGAATGTGGATAACTGTATTGAAAATTTATCACTAGGTGATGCATCGCTGTTAAACAGAATTTCCCACTGTAAAACTGCCGAAGTACTTCCCAAAATGACAATTTTGAATACAGTTATCCGCTAATTTTGAGAGCTCAGTAAAAAGATTATGACTGATCTACTATTTTGTTTGTTTTGTTTTGGTCTTACGGTCCTTTCAAGATTATTTTACTCAAATCAAGCCTATCACTAATCCGAGGTGGCACAAACTTGAGTACCGAGAGAAAAACCAACTGACCTTCCGTTGCAGGACTTGGCATTCCACTTGTGACCAAAGCCAGGCTCGAACCCACCGCGGTGAAAGGTCTAATGATTAATAGTCAGCGCTCTTAGCCACTAGGCCATGGAGGCTCGTAAATAATCTAACATAGTAACTGCTAAAGCATATCAGTATCACAGTTGAGTGTACCTACGTATTTTTGGGGTTTTGGCTTTACAGCCCTTTCGTGATTATTTCACTTATTTCAAGCCAACCGTTAATCAGGGGTGAGCAAAAACTGGAGTACCCAGATAAAAAACAACCTGACCTTCCAATGCAAAAACTTAGCCTCTCATTATGGTGCAATTAAGTCAAGCAACGTATACATACAATTAATTTACAATTGACAAATTGTAGGAGTTTCCCATAGGTTAATTACATAATAGCAATTTATTCTTCCAGAACCAACCTTCATTATGTTTTATACTGATGTGATGTTTTTAATTGTTTCTAACTTGTTAGGAGCTGAGTTTTGTGATTTATTTATTTGTTTGTTTTGAAAATAAAAGGCCAAGCCAACAATGTCAGGCTCATGTTGAGACAGTCAGTTAACTGCACATTTCCTGAAAGGCTTACTGCTTCTAAGTCATTAACATACAGAACATAATCTTCCCCTAGCAACTGACAAGGGTTCCTTCCCTTCGAAACTCAGGAGGGGAAAATACCACTGAAAATACTCCACAGAACATTGTAGCCATATAGAAAGAGAATGTTACCTTAAAAATGTATTGTTCCTAGAGTAACATCTCAAACACCTCCAAGTCACCAGTCCACTGTGCACTACCAGGCATGACGGTGGCTTGAATGTTTTGTGCATTTGTGTGGCGTTAGAGTTTACAACTCTTGGACAAAACCTGCTGTGATTGCAGCAGGTGTGGGCAAGGTTACCCCTTTTAATTCTTCTTGTTCCATTTTTAACTTACTCTCCTCTATCTGTCTTACCAGGCTTTGAAATCACACCAATAAACTAACCTGTGTTTCATGTAATTTTCCTCCCACGATTCTCACTTTTATAGGTACTTCTGGAATTACAAGCAAAACACAATATTAAAACTAGAATATCGTAGTGAGCACAATGCTCACCAACACCCCCATCACAGTCTTAAACAAATTCCATTGTCAATTTGAGGCAAAAACTAATCTGTCAAGGCAAAAAATTTCAACAATGTAGGTCTTGTAGTTCCGGAAAAAAACCTTTGGCAGAAAAAGGTATTAAGCAATGTGCATATTCTTTTGCAAGTTTCACAAAGGCATGTCATTCTATTAACTCTGACATAACTCCTACTAGAATAGGAGTGATGGCAATGATCGGGAATCGATACCTCAAACCTTCCATCCAAGACATCAAAGGGAAAGAAACACAAACATAACAACGTTACCATAATGAAATCTTCACAAACAGAAAGCCAAAGGGAAGTAACTTTCCCTAAAAACAGCTAGCCCCCCCCCCCCCACCCGCCCCCCCAAAAAATTATTAGCAATACAAACGTGCAAAGATACTAAACAAATAATAAACCACAACGGATGAACCGCCTTGAAACAGTCCATATAAAAATAGAAGTAGAGCCAATGATCAGGAAGCGATACAATTAACCCACAACTCCCATCAGAGACACCAAAGGGAAAGAAGCACAAACATGAAGCAACAGACTCCAACGGAAACCAACAGTGAAAAAGCCAAGAGGACAGTTACTTTCCCACAAAATTGCCAAAAGGCTATCCAAAATAAAATAATGAAAGCGACATAAACACCCAAAGACGAACCATAACAAAAATAACTGCCTTGGAACGGTCAGTGGAAACGAACGGTCAAAGGAAAAGCTGCAAACACCGCATGATGCCCCACCACTACAATTCACGCGCTCGTGAAAACACCCCTAATGAGTGTTCGAGAGCGATTCAATAAGCTTGCTGCTTTCATCGCTATCGCACTAAAATAAATTAGTATTAACTAATTACATCAAGCAAGTGCCATATCACAGTCAAAAAGGAATTGAAAGCAAGGATGTATAACACTTTCCCTTAATAAAGTTGACAAGAATACTTGACTGAGATGACTTTTTTCAATGTTCAAAGGACCATCATGGCATGGCACCAATAGAAAAGAAAGTAAACCAGAATTACAATTGTCATTTTCAGTTTAGTGTTTTGGGGGCCTGTGCCCTTTATAATAACGTCAAGGTCTTCAGAATCTAATCATCCCTTTATAAAATTGACAAGAATACGTGACTAAAATGATGGAACATCAGTCCAATCAAGACCTTCAACAGGTATCAAAATGATGTCAAATTAAGAAACTGAGCCAACATCAACAAACATGGCCCACACTCCACGGACGTCCCAGGCACCAGGAAGGAGCTGTCCAAAGGAGCGAGACTTGCAAAAATTAAAATGTAACAAAAAGTGGCAACCAAATCCGCACAGTTACATGTCTCACCTGACATTAAAATCTGACAGAATCAAAGTTTTTCTATGGCAACTCTAACTTAGTGATGACAGCAGATTTTCTTAACTGGAGATCCAGACATCGCTCACCTGGAAGAAACTGTCCATGATATGTTGCATTCATAGAGGCATGGTGGCCATCATGGCTATCACATTAAACTGCATTCAGCATTTCTGAATCTGAGTCTGCCCTGACGCCTCAAATTAATTTCTGTACCCCTCCATCTGACTAAGAATTTTGGACGAGACGATGATGGTGCCGAGTTGAGGGTGAATGTGTCCTTTGAAGAATTTCATAATGGCCGACATAAAGCAATCATCTTGGATAATGAAGTGGAACAACTCTAAAAATTCTCGATGTGACCACAATGCCTTCCACCAAGTTTCAACTGAATCTTTTGTTTGTTTGATTTGAGGTTCAACGTCCACGTCAACACTGTAAAGGTCATTTTGGAGACGTTGCTTCCAATTTTCTGGGACTTATAGGGTTTATAAGTTTGGACGGTCCCACTCATGCACGCCGCTTTGCCTAGGCAGGCTTAGATCCTTTAAGCGGTCTACCAGTGCGGGTCCGATTCAGCTCTGCTTGGAAGCATCATGCACCCCATCTATTCCCGTGCCACTGAATCTGACTGACCATTCGGGAGAAGATGTGGTTTGAAGATATTCAAGACGACACATTCCCCCTATGGTCATACTACAGTATTCTATACATAATCAGATATAAGCTTCTTGAACGGATGCCTAAACACAACAGAAATAGAAAGTGCACAGCAACCCACATATAGATGGATATTAGATCATAGCTAATGAACTGATAGTCACAGGTATATACAGAACTTTAACTAACTGATCACCAATACTGTGTATTTGTTGGTGGATTATCTTTTTGTTTGTTTGTTTGTTTGTTTGAATTGGGGTTTAACGTCCTTGTCAACACTATTTAGGTCATTTTGGATACGTTGCTTCAAATTTTGTGTGACTTTTACATGACACTGAGGGGAAATGACATATTCAAACCCTGCCGCCCAGTGAAACCAGAAGACTGATATGCATTGGACGATGACTCACACCATTTGACTTAGTCCTTCTAAGCAGTTTACCAGTACTCGTGTGTGGTCAGATTCAGCTCTGCGGGGAAGCACCATGCAGCATAATCTATTTCTCCAAGCCCTGATGGGCGGAGGTGAAGGTGGAATATCTGTAAATATCTGGATGAGGAGTATTCTTGTATAAACTTTTAACTGTACTTGGTTTGTAGCTGGCGTTTTTTTTTTTTTTTTTTTTGTTTTTTTTTGTTTTTTTTTGAAGTGCTAGGAGTTTTACCAAGAAGGTTTTTACTTATCTCGTATATCCAGGTTTACCTATAAAGACAAGAAAAAGATTGCATAATGGATATCGGAATAGAATGACTAAGGCCGGTCTGTCTGTACATGGTACCTCAATACCTCCCACTTAGTTTTGGCTCAATACATGTAACTTTTCCAGAGCAGATGTGGTTTGAAGAATTTCAAGTTTGCATCTTGGTTATTGGATTCCTCGATGTCACTGGAATGGTTGCAATCATGTTTCAGCTTAATCCGGCTTACAGTTTGGAAGATATCATTGAACCCATTTAAGACCAAATGGAATCTTTCTCCTTATATATGGCAGGAGTCAATTTCAAAATTTAGGGGCGTCAGGTTTTTTTTTCTACGAAATTTATTTGGAAAATGGCTGAACTTTTTGCAAACAGTGTAGGCCCTTATCAGACACCCCGTTCTGCGGCGTCTGATCTGGGCCTGCACTGTTTACCATCCTACCCTTTTAGGGTTTCCAGTCTGAAATCGTTAAAAGAATTTCGTGATGGACAACATGGCAGCCATCTTGGATATCTGATCATTTTGTATATCAGAGTAGAAGTAAAACAAAGATCAGGAATTGATACAATTAACTTACTCCACCCATAAAAGACACCAAAGGGAAAGAAATACAAACATTAAGCGACCAGACCATAATGGGAACCTAAACAAAGGAAGGCCATAAGGACAGTTACTTTCCCACAAAATGGCCATATGGCCATCCAAAACCAAAAGACACAAGTGATACACACAGTAAGTAACAAACAACAACATAAATAAATTGCCACAGAAGAGCCGCCTTGGAACGGTCAGTGGAAGATTTCCACTGGGGGGCCCAAACCGACCCCACGTGGCCACAACCCCCGCCCCCACCCCCGCCGCGATTTAGACAAATAATTTGTTCAGTCCGCATGAAGGCCTCCCAACTCACCAGTGCAACACCCCCGCGAACACAAAAATCAAAGAACCACAGAGGCGAGACAACGGTGAGGACTCGACAGCAAGAAACCACTGAAATGCTGGAGCAAAAGAAAACCAACAGATCATTTTTCTTCACAATTCAGGATCTCCTTGTTACTCCAATGCCTCCCAAGAAGATTCGGCTCAATCTGAGCAAATGCCTTTTGAAGATTTTCAAAATGGCAACCATGTCGTAAATATTAGCAGGTTTACCTGCTCGGATGGCATTTAATATTATTTTGTTTTCTTACCCTTTGTATTTCTTCTCTTTGTGATGTATTCATGTTCCAAAATGTGTTTAATTATGTTTTCAGCTTGAGTGATATTGTCAGTAACTGCTGAGCAAATTAACAATGAAAGTCTGCTGTTATTTGGATTCCCTTCTTCAAGAAAAGTAACATAGCTTCTAATTATTCGAGGGACTATTCCTCCAACTGGCCATGGATAATCAATTGAAACAGCTACAGACTCCAGTTTGTCTTCTGCCAAACGTCTAAAAATGGTTGTAAAGATCTTGTTGCATGTTTCAAGAACTGGACCGGGACCATAATACGGCACCTTAATCAAAAGCTTCTGGTAATTCTCTTTTTGCTGGAAGTGAACCTCTTGTCCTAAAACAAAACAAAGAATATTTAACCAGGGAATAGCCAAGATACAAGTTGACATCCGCAACTAGATAATATATTCTAAAAAATAAATGCAAACATTCAGTCGGATGTTGGTTAGTTTGAAGGGTACTGGCCTAGTCAACAGTACTGAAATCATTTAATTATCAGTCCAGTCACTTAACCGAACTACACTTTCCCGGCTATGCTATATTTGAATGGCTGATTTCCGTATCACCAGTGGAATCCAAATCCATTTGATGAGCAAGACCTGGCAAGTCAGTTCAGAGTACAAATTTGTAAATCTTTTTTCATACTCAACTCCCTTGAGCATGACATTTTTAAAGCTTAAAATTATCAAACTACAAATAAATGAGGTATTCTTTTCTGTCCAGAGCAGCAATTATATTGTTTGTCCTGCTTATAAATTTAAAATGCCAACTGATTGCATTTTACAATTTATGAGCCTGACAATTTTCACTCTCAGTTGAGTTCCGCATGAATAAAAGTCAATGGAGATTTCACAATTTGCATGTGTTATCTAGTGATCTTGAGGCACCCGCAAAAATGACAGAGAAGATTGAGTCACCCACAGAGTAAACATGAGAAGATTGATCAGGCTGCATGAATGTGAAGATTAACATGACTGCTCATTTCTGCTAACATGTCTGCAAAAATATGGTATTGGTGAGAATCTGTGTTTCAAGTTCCACTCTCATGTTTATGGTTTTGACCTATATTTTTGTGAAATTAGACTCGCCTAAAAAATGAAATTATACGTGATACATAATCTATATTTACTAGAGCTGCCAAATTGTTAGCCATGATATTGATAGAAGTTCAACAACAGAATACAGTTAAAGTAAACTAGAGCCAGTGTTTATGAAACACAATGCCCCCAACTGCTTGACCCTAACACTGCTTGTCCCTAACAGTAATTGAGATATCTTGTTTTTATGTGGCTGTAATGCTGAAATTACACAAGAAAAGCTGTAGTTAATCATCTACTCATCATCCCTGACCAGTCTGTGAAGTTTCGGGGAAAAACCTAAAATAGTTTTTTAGATATCTTGCTTACAAACTTAAAACGCGAAAAATTTCAAAGGGCCATAACTCAAGAAAAAAATTTCGGATTTTTTTCAAAAGTTAATCAGTTCATCTACTCATCATCCCCAACCAGCCTGTAAAGTTTCAGGGCAATAGCTCAAACAATTTTTGAGATATCTTGCTTACAAGCTGAAAACACGAAAAAAATCAAAGGGCCATAACTCAAGAAAAAAAAATTGGATTTTTTTCAAAAGTTAATCAGTTCATCTACTCATCATACCCAACCAGTCTGTGAAGTTTTGGGGAAAAACCTCATATAGTTTTTGAGATATCTTGCTTACAAACTTAAAACGCGAAAAATTTCAAAGGGCCATAACTCAAGAAAAAAATATAGGATTTTTTTTCAACAGTTAATCAGTTCATCTACACATCATCCCAAACCAGCTTGTAAAGTTGCAGGGCAATCGCTCAAACAATTATTGAGATATCTTGCTTACAAGCTGAAAACACGAAAAAAATCTAAGGGCCATAACTCAAGAAAAAAAATCGGATTTTTTTCAAAAGTTGATCAGTTCATCTACTCATCATCCCCGACAAGTCTGTGAAGTTTCGGGGAAAAACCTCAAATAGTTTTTTAGATATCTTGCTTACAAACTTAAAACGCGAAAAATTTCAAAGGGCCATAACGCAAGAAAAAAATTTCGGATTTTTTTCAAAAGTTAATCAGTTCATCTACTCATCATCCCCAACCAGCATGTAAAGTTTCAGGGCAATAGCTCAAACAGTTTTTGAGATATCTTGCTTACAAGATTTCATAGTATTTTTTGCAAAGGGGCATAACTCAAAAAAGGGGCATAATCCTGACGAGAAAAAAAACACGGGTCAATTATTTTTTCATGAGGAATCCATATATGAAATTTCAAAAACCTTGCACCCATGGTTCTAAAGTTATGCTATGCAGTAAAAAGTGGGACGGACGTAAGGACGGAAGGACGGAAGGACGGACGGACGAACAGGGCAAAACCAATATGCCAAAACGCGAAAAATTTCAAAGGGCCATAACTCAAGAAAAAAATTTCGGATTTTTTTCAAAAGTTAATCAGTTCATCTACTCATCATCCCCAACCAGCCTGTAAAGTTTCAGGGCAATAGCTCAAACAATTTTTGAGATATCTTGCTTACAAGCTGAAAACACGAAAAAAATCAAAGGGCCATAACTCAAGAAAAAAAAATTGGATTTTTTTCAAAAGTTAATCAGTTCATCTACTCATCATACCCAACCAGTCTGTGAAGTTTTGGGGAAAAACCTCATATAGTTTTTGAGATATCTTGCTTACAAACTTAAAACGCGAAAAATTTCAAAGGGCCATAACTCAAGAAAAAAATATAGGATTTTTTTTCAACAGTTAATCAGTTCATCTACACATCATCCCAAACCAGCTTGTAAAGTTGCAGGGCAATCGCTCAAACAATTATTGAGATATCTTGCTTACAAGCTGAAAACACGAAAAAAATCTAAGGGCCATAACTCAAGAAAAAAAAATCGGATTTTTTTCAAAAGTTGATCAGTTCATCTACTCATCATCCCCGACAAGTCTGTGAAGTTTCGGGGAAAAACCTCAAATAGTTTTTTTAGATATCTTGCTTACAAACTTAAAACGCGAAAAATTTCAAAGGGCCATAACTCAAGAAAAAAATTTCGGATTTTTTTCAAAAGTTAATCAGTTCATCTACTCATCATCCCCAACCAGCATGTAAAGTTTCAGGGCAATAGCTCAAACAGTTTTTGAGATATCTTGCTTACAAGATTTCATAGTATTTTTTGCAAAGGGGCATAACTCAAAAAAGGGGCATAATCCTGACGAGAAAAAAAACACGGGTCAATTATTTTTTCATGAGGAATCCATATATGAAATTTCAAAAACCTAGCACCCATGGTTCTAAAGTTATGCTATGCAGTAAAAAGTGGGACGGACGTAAGGACGGAAGGACGGAAGGACGGACGGACGAACAGGGCAAAACCAATATGCCCCCACAACTTCTTCGAAGTTGGGGGCATAAATAGTATATGTTCTATGAAAGGGTTATCCTTTGGAAGGCTTAGCAAGGAATACACCACAGAACTGAAAAGTATGGTGCGCACATTTTCTGGACCAGATCAATTAGTCTCGGCCAACCAGTAATTATGGCTATAAAATACTGAATGTTAAGACATGAACAATCAATATTCGAGTGCACAGTTCTGTTAGTGTGCTGATATCATACTCTTATTTCGTTTGTTCAAATCGAGGTATTGCATATCCGTCAACACTACTGATTTCATTTTGGAGATGTTGCTGCCATTTTTGTGGGACTTTTACCAGACATTGAGGCACCATACCGTCAAAACAAATAGACAGGGTTTATAGTCAGGCACGGTCTGACAGGCACCACTTTGCCTGGGCAGGCTTAGACCTATGCTGTTTACCAGTACTCATGTGTGGTCAATTGCAGCTCTGCATGAAAGGCTGAAAGCGCCATGCAGCCAAATCGCAACACTCTTACTTGATATTGCAAGCTTTTTGAAGAGGAATGGATACATCTTCAGGGAAGGCAACTCCTGTGAAAGTATTTTGTCTCCCATGACAATAGGGGTCAACTTTTGAAGGAAAGAATTTGCTCCTGATGAGCAAATTCTTTCCCTTTTTCCCATGGGACAGCAAACAGGAAGTCCCGCAAGTTTTCTCCATTGGCAAAATGGCAGACAAATGTGCCCGGTGTATCCATTCCCCTTAAATGCGTTCAAATTCTATGAATTTAGCAACTTTGCCTCTGATGACGTCTTATGGCAATGATGTTAAGCGTACACAATTCTTAACCTCTGGCCTACATATTCTTACCAAATGCCTATTTTAAGGCTAAATCTACTGATAATGCAACAAAATATCTATAGCTAATAACAAATGTGATATTGCACTGATTATGGTGAACACTGACATCGGCTGGGAAGACACTCACAAGCTTTCAAAAGAAGATGGTGTTTGATGTAACGACGTTGGCCCGGTCCTCAGTGGTTTTGCCCCGCTCTGGGTATCGTTGTTTGGGTGTTTGCCATAAGCACTCTTCTTTGTTAACGTAATGATCTTAACTATTGCGACAGAAAGGCCAAACCAAACAGTGCAGACCCAGATATAGTCTGCATTGTTAGCCATTCCAACTCCTTGCTGGATCGTGAAGCAAATTTGTTTAAATTTTAGAAGAATTACAGCAAGTCCTCAAGTTGACCGAATTTTTAGGATTTTTACGGTACATCACAGTGGTTTATTTGATATGTTTTATGTAAAGTTTCAATGAGAAATCGTCTGTGGGAGCCAAAATAAAAATTGTTAAGAAAAATAGCTGATAGGACGAAGATTTGGGTCCGGGGAAATCCATTAAACCACACCCCCACCGCAGTGACTGCCTCTGTCCACCACTATAAGGCAGTGATTTTTCTATGTGTTCTTTCTATGTGCCTTTTTCTACATGGATGTTTTCATGTTAAGTCATATTTGGTGCCTTGCTTTTGTCTTTTTTGACTTAATTACACAGCTTTGCTTTCCGTAACATGTATGTTCTTGACATGTAATGTATTGTTTGGTCTTTTTCTTGGTACCTTTGATGGCATGTGTTCTATGATGGGGCATTTCCTGGTCATTTTTTTTACAGCCCCCCCCCCACCCCCAGCCCCTTGACTGGTGCTGGAAAAAATAGATGGGTTGTATGATGCTACCACGAAGAGCTGGTAAACCGCTTAGTGGATCTAAGCCTGCCAGGCACAGCGATGCAAGTCGGACAGTCCATGTTATAAACCCTATTGGTTTTATTGGGCAATAGAGCTTGAGATGTCATTTCATCTCAATAATGGCTAAAATCCCCAAAAATTGGAAGAAACGTCTCCAAAATGACCTTTACAATGTTGACGGTGACGTTAAACCTCAAATCAAACAAATAAACAGTTGTATTAAAATGCCTTCAGTAACAAAGTATATTCGGTTAGCCAAAGTTATCTCAGAGGGGCTTGCTGATGCTTGTATTTGGTTTGGTCTAGGCTTATACTATTTAGGTTATGTTGAGCAAGTCAGTTTATCTAACCCCACCTTTTCTTGACAGGACAGTGTCAAGCGCGTATGAAAAATATATTTTGTTGCAAAGGCAAAAAATTTTGCAAACATACACGCAAAAAGTACTGCTTTGTGATTTTTAATTTATTTTTCGGCCCTTTCAAGATTATTTCACTCATATCGTGCTGATCGGTAATCATATGTGGGTGCAAACAGGAGTATCCGGAGAAAAACCACCCGGCCTTCCATTGCAGAACTTGGGGTCTCACATGTGACCCGGAGCCAGGCTCTCGAACACGCAACGATTAAGAGTCTGCGCTCTTATCCACTTGGCCACTTTGTGACAATAAGGTTAAATCCAATAGAAGAGACTGACAGAAAAATAAATTCAATGTGCATTTTGAATAGCAGTTTTGTCTCCACTGATAATCTAGCCTTTTACCTATATGTATTGTAACTAGTGCAGTGACATCAGGAGAGTGATTTCCATGCATTGTGCATATGAAGAATATCTTTTAATACGGTATGCAAAAACAATAGACCACATTATATAGTAGTCGCAGAGAAGATTGACTAGGCGGAGCTATTCAGGTGTTGTCAATATATGTCAAATTCGCTGAGTCCACCAGAAGATACTTTTATGCGATGTATACATGTAAATTTATTCTAATAAATATTGTTTAAACCAAGATTCGGTAGAGTGCCTTTCGCACGCTTTATACAAGCGGATGAAATGGTCATATACGCCACAACTATGCTTGTGTTACAGTTGAATTCACACAATCCGGTGACTTGGTTTACTTTTTTGTTTATGGGATGTTCCTTAGGCAGGTACAAACGATAGCTCCGCCTAGTCAATCTTATCTGCGACTGCAATACAAGGGTGATATCCTAATGAACAAAAGAAATCATACCAGGAGATTTAGTTTGTATCATGTCCAAGATAACCTCAGCTGACATCTCATCAACCTTTGACTCTGCTAAAACAATGTGACACTTCTCCTTGACTGTCCATCTCCAGCAGCTATGTCCTTGACTTTCATCACTAACAGGACTCAACCATCTTTGATTTCCTGTATTACTAGACTTCAATTTTTGTACCTGCTGAAGCTTCTCATACATTACTCTACACCCTTTCACTATGGTCTCTTCCAAGAATTTATGCCCTTCAGTTTGTGAAAAATATCCATGGTCTTCAATTTTAAAAGTATCATCTTTAATGTGTTTTATCTGATCATGCAACTGTTTTTCAGATGCTTCTATGTCTTGAGGGAATCCAACTAATGTGAAGCCTTGTTTGCATTTATCCTCATGAGCTTTAATATCAACACCATCAAAAGGTTTGTGAAATAACTGTAAGTAGGAGAATAGTTTCTGATTGTCTACTGGGAAATCTACCTTAATTCTGCCAGAGTTTGAAGTGCATTCCAATCCACCTATTCTCTCACAACTTGCATTCAAATTACTTGAATTTGGAATGCCAGAAGTTCGTAAATTATTTATGAGGCTTTCCAGATGATTATATACTTCCTTAACTGAGTAATATAAACCAGTGACTAGAATAACATCTTGCCTAGTTTCAATAATAAAGGTTTGATTCTTTGGCGGACTTTTAAGTGACTCTTGAAATCTAATCCATCCTGCATCTTGATCTAATTCAGCTTTAATATCACCTATTTCAAGCCTGCCCTCAATTAATGTATTTTGAATGATCTGCATACTTTTCTCCATGACATCCTTATTTCTAGCAAAAATCACGAACACGTGGTTCTCAAAATCTATATCTAAATATGCTTCTATTTCATGTAAGGCAGTACACAGTGCAGTGGTCACTGATGGAAGTCGAATTACATCACTTAGTTCGAAATAGAAAGAAAGTGTCCTACAGCGTTTTCTGTAAATATTATTTATAAAATCAAACAAATGACCTTTAAAGGAGCTCTTCACAAAAGCTGAAATGCTTATTTGTAGTCCCGAACTAGCTGGAGTTAAACTCAGTCCTAAGTTGAAACGTTCCCTTATTTCTTGCTCAATACCAAGTTTCAAGAGTATCTGTGCAACTGTATAACTCATCTCTACTGTCCATATTTGACTGCCTTCTTGTGGTGACAGCTCTGGAATACATATTTATATGCACAATAATGATGTAACAGATTAAGATAAGATAACTTTACATGATTCTGAAATGATAAATGTAGCTCCAAATTAACGGAATATGTTTTTCTTATTTCTAAATAAAAACCTTTGTTGTGAATTATTATTAGCATCTCTTCATCAAGTACCAACAACGTACGATTGTTACCAGAGGGCCAAGATGGCCCTGAATTGCTCACCTGATTTATAGATGTCACACAGCTTCGGAAGGTCATGTGGGTGACAGCCATTCCATGAAGAATAACTGCTGCACCTGAAAGATGGTCACCTTTTAAGCTCTGGTGGCCATATTGTTCGTCGGAGCTGAATGATTATAGCTATTTTGTAAGAGAGCCACAACGATATAAAATTCCTGGGAAAATTTATTCATTAAGGAGGAGCTCGCATATGGAGTAAATTTAGGTTTTTCTATTTTAAGCTCTGTTGGCTCACCACAGAAGAACAGATTAGCTATTTTGACAGGGAGTCATCATTGCAACATTCCTGTGAATATGTTCTATAAAAGGGTTATCCTTTGGAAGCAAGGAATACACCACAGAACTAAAAAGTATGGAGTGTACATGTTGTTTTGGCCAGACTAGCTAGTTTCGGCCAATTAGGCCTCATCAGTGACCCTCAGATATTTTCAAAATTCCAAAATGGAATCAATGATCCCAAAGGACAAGAATGTATAATCTACACTATGATGTAGGGCAGGGAGACGTTTTACCGCCGCCATACAGTCCCACACACCAGTTGGAACCAAAATGGCCCAAGGAGTACGCATTTAAAGCAAAATGTTGACATTTTTCTACCTTTAAATCTAGCGACTGTTTTGCTCATCGGGGCGAAACCGTTTTAGCCAATTTTCTAGAGAGTCATCTATGTAACATTCTAGAGAGTCATCTATGCAACATTCATACGAAGTTTGAATAAAAAAGGCCCAAGAGTATAGGAGTTGACGTTTGAAGATTTTTTTCTACTTTTAGCTCCAGTGGCCATCTTGTTCATGAGAGCGGAACTATTTTAGCTAATTTGACAGGGGGCCGCATAGGTACAACATTCCTGTGAAGTTTGAATCAAACTGGCCCAAGGTTTAGGTGTCCGAATTTGAAGCAAATTCACGTTTTTCTATTTCTTGGTCTGGTGGCTATTTTGCTCAACAGAGGGCGACCGTTTTAGCTATTTTATGGTGGTCGGTCACATAAGCAACAATTTGAATGAAATAGCGACAAGGATACAGGAGTTGTCGTTTACAGGTAGAACTATTTTTAGCTCTGGCAGCCATCTTGTTCATCAGAGTGGAAGAATTTTAGTTATTTTGGTAGTGAGTCGCCTAGATAACATTCTGCGAAGGTTGAATCAAATTCGCCCAAGGGTTTAGGAGGAGTTGAAATTTGAAGAGTTTTCTATTTCAGCACCAGCTTAGAAATAGAAAACTCTTCAAATGATGATGATGATAAGGATGATGATGATTTCGTGTTTAACGACGCGCCATCCCTCTTTGTGGGTCATAAGCGTCAAGCGGTTAATAGTTAAGTAGAATTATGAAGATATTAAAGTGAATGACCACCTTTGTTTTCCTCAGATCCATTTTACAATAACATCAGTGAGGAATGATAAAAGCATATTCTTCACCTAAACTGTTTCTCTAATTAACTGTAATGGCTCATTAAAGGTGTTTATAGGGTGTCAGCCATTTTTAAAGATTATATATCCTGCATTGACCTTTCAGTTCATGTTCTGATAGCTAACAAATCTTGGTATTTTAGCAGCTGAGGATTTTAGAGGAGAAGTGAACTTTAAAATAAAAATGCCTTCTTGTAAGGTCAAATACTGCAGTGTGATAAGAGGACAAGGAATTAGCTGTTTTGCTATCCCTGCCCCTAAGAAAGTTATGTGAAAAATGGATTAATAATCTTGGAACAGAGAATCTCTAATCAAGACATTTGTTTATGCAAAGCATAACATTGTTTGTGTTTAACATTTTGAAGATAGCTGTTTTATGTTTGTTGATTACTTGTTTCTTTTCTTCATTAATTAATGCCTATCAGTATCATTTAACCAATCATTACCTTAACACGCCTTGACAATTTTAGGTAATATTTCATGGCATTTCACATGGTATTTTGTGATATTTTTCTTAACCCTTTTGTACCAAATGGAATCTTCTTCCATGTATGTATTATTGTTTGACAGAAACATACATGTGCTTAGGCGGAGCTACAGCTGTAGCCCGTCCCTCAGAGTTAAGATTCTTCTCTCTCGGATACTTTTCTGAGAAATTAAGCTGGACAAGTCACTACGTGTCCTGAAGTTTTGAAGTAAGCATGGCTTAGCAGAAATAGTTAAAATATTATTGAGAGATATTTTATATACATATAGTTTTGTAAACATTGCGGTGTATTTTCACCTTGACACTGGACATACTATATACTACTACTATATACTACTACCACTACTATAGTAAATCCACAAAATTGGAAGCAACGTCTCCAAAATGACCTGTACAGTGTTGACGGGGATGTTAAACCCCAAATCAACCAACCAACCCAATGTTTTTGTTATCAATTAATAACTGATTTCTTCGAGTTACGAAAGAAATGAGTTTAGCGAAGAATTATATATTAAAGGAGTCCATTTCAAAATTTAGGGCTGTCAGGTTGTGTTTTCCTCAAAATTTATTAGGAAAATTGCTGAACATTTTGCAAACAGTGTAAGCCCTGATCAGACGCCATGTTCTTCGGCGTCTGATCTGGGCCTGCATTGTTTGCCAGGGTACCTCTTTTTGCGGTTTCTGGTACTAAATGGGTTAATTCAGTTTGGGTACTCAATGAGGTGATTCCTTTGAGTACCCATAATTTATGTAATTATTTTTACATTAAGTCCTCAATTTCATGCCAACATTGTACAGATGTAGGAGCTGAAAATACAAGGTCTGGAATACAAAGTGATAAACTGTAGATCAGACAAGGATTACAGAAAAAATTGTGTTGTAGGAAGTTTAACGTAGAACAGGCTTTGTTTGTTTGAATTGATGTTTAACGTTCCCATCACAACTAGGGCATTTTGGAGATGCTGCTTCCAATTTTGTGGGTTTTTAACCGACAAAGAGATGAATGCCACCCAATGAAACCAATAGCACCAAACTCAGGAAAACTGTCTTCAAAGTCTTTATTTTCATCCAAAGACATAATGAAGCCTGAATGTAAGATCCTGAACTGATAACCTATTTAAGGATTTTTGAGAATGCAATCTGATTAGAGAGCCTCATTACTTCTCCTTTAGTAGCTTCATAGAGAGACATAGAGCTTCAATGGGCTCCATGAGGTCAGGAGTTTAGCAAACAGGTAAAATGCTGGGAAACATTTTGATTACCTTGGGGGAAATATGGCCGCTGCCAGAAGGCTTTACTGAAACCATTAATTGTGGATTTAATTACCTTAGCAGATTTCAATTGGTAATAAAAGTCAGAGATTAATCTTTACAGTAACTTTTTTCTTGCAAATGAAGTAATTATATTATAAAGGTGGTCATTCACTTTAAGAGTACAAAAGTTAGAATGATAATGTTTAAAAATCTTAAAAAAATCTTATAATTAAAAAGCCCAATTTCTTTTAAGAACAAGATAATATTATCAACAGGTACATCTTGAAACAATTGTTACAAAGTGACAGCTTTGAAGTATAAGTTACGGGACCGTGAAAAATCAACACAGTCAATTAAGATATGCTGAACAGTGAAAGGCTGATCACAGTCCACACAATAAGGCTGATCATTATCATTTAAAATATAAGAATGAGTAACTCTAGTATGGCCAATGCGAAGTGGCGTTAATACTACATCCACTTTCATGGAAGACTGTGGATGAGAGCATTTTGTTCCAGCGCCAAGTTTAATGGCACGGAGTTTGTTATCTATTGCACGTTCCCATTCACCTTGCCATTATGACAAGATGTATCTGTTGATAAAAGGTTAAAAAATATCACAAGGACTATTAAAAACAGATGGATCAAGATTGAGTGAGTCCTTTGCTTTGTTGTCAGCATAGTCATTGCAGACAATGCCAACATGGCTCGGAAGCCAACAAAACAATAGAAATTTCGTGGTGTTTTCGATCATTTTTTGAATAGAAGATTTTTGGATGATGAATAGTCTAAAGCCTTAAGCATAGAAAGTGAATCAGAAAATATAGTGCCTTTTTGAATTTTTGGGGAACTGACAAAATTTAAAGCTATGTCAATTGCTTTGGCTTCATCTGCAAAAATAGATGAACCATCTGGAAGACGCAAGATTTGGTGTGATTCTTTAGAAACATACGCATAACCAACTTTATCTCCATCTTTGGAACCATCAGTATAGACTTGCTGGTAATCATTGTAACGTGACTGCAGTACCCGAAAGTTTTGTTTGAGTAGTATTGGATTTTTTCCATCATGTAAGTCAAACAGAATAGAATTTTTTTTTAATACACCAAGCTGGATCTTCGACGGTTTCATGTTTTTGAACATTTCAAAGGTCGATACCTGAATTTTCTAGCAGTGATAATACAAGTAATGCAAAAGGTTTGATTGCTGTGGGTTTAATATCATACATGCTACAAATTCAGGTGGAAATGAAATGTTGAGAGGTGGGTTAGATGGATTAGCAGCAAGTCTGATAGCATACTGAAGAGAAGGGTTTTCCCTGTGCGAATTTAAAGATGGTTCACCGGCTTCCACACAAAAGCTTAGAGAAGTACGAAAGGCTCCCATAGCCAGACGAAGGCTTTGGTGATGAATAGTATCCAAAGATTTTAAATAGGACTTTCTGGCAGAACCATAAACAAAAGACCAATAATCTAATTTAGATCTTATTAAAGACTGGTAAAGATGTAAAAAGGTATACCGATCTGCTCCCCGACTTGTAAGAGCTAATAACTTCAAAAGATTCAACGCTTTTAAGCATTTCGCTTTAAGGTATTTAATATGGGGAACAAAAGATAACTTTTGATCGAATATGACCCCCAAGAAATGTGGCGTCTTCAACAACAGGTATTTGTGATCTGTATAAAAACGGGGAAAGATGTTCGTGTTTCTTCCGTAGCTTACATGGGAACCATAGCATCGAGATGCAAACCCCATTTTTTCTATATAAAATTGGAGTTCAAGGGGGATCAAAATCATATATGAGTGTTTTCGTGATTTGCGGGTCACCAGTAACAATATAGATCAGATTAGATCAGAAATTTGTTAACCTATTCCCACTTGCGGACTTGGTGTATTTTTGCTGATTTCCACAGTGTTGCCTAGGACAGCAACTTCATATAGCAATTATTTCATTATGAGGGGTCTGTTTTATGGTGGAGCGCTGTGGTGCAGTGGTAAAGCTTCGGAGTTGAGATCGAGAGGTAGCCAGTAGCCAGTTCAAGTGCCAAGTGTTGTTTCCTTGAGCAAGAGACTTTATCTACATTGCTAAGTACTGGTTCCTATCCAGGAAAAGAGGGTCACGTGGAAAATTAGTACTGGTACTAAATGTGTTACCCTCTATAATTAAGGTTGATTATTGTTATTATTATTTACATCAAACTTGGCGGGAATGTTCAATGGGCAGTAAACTTTCAAATGGAACCTTTTTTGACTGAATCATTGTTGCCATGGCAAAGTGGGGCATCTCAAAGATGTTACAAAGTGTGATTTCGCATTATTTTTGACAGAATCTAAATCTAAGATTATCTTCACACTGCTATAAATGCAACAATTAAGGGGGTTGGCACTGGCGTTTTTCACTGTCTGCAGCATGTGGCACTGGCGTTTTTCACTGTCTGCAGCATGTTTTGCAGGCGTCAATTTCAAGGCATTTCATTTCAGCGGCCGGCTGGGCCATACCCCGATTTGATTTTCAAACTGCCCATAGGTATATTTTTAGTGGGGAGCCGCGAAAAAAAAAAAAACAGGCCACTTTGTAAAGACAACTTATCCTACGCAAACATAGCTGTCCAGGGGTAGGTAATGCAGATTTTATATGGTTCTTGGGCTCAAAATGTAGCGGCAGGGTGGGGCGTGGGGCGGAGATTCAGACACGTAAATGTATCTGAGTGGGAAGGGGTTAAATTGCAATTTCACAATGTATTCTTTATTAAAAACTTCCTTACATCACAACTTTGGATAAAACACAAGATGAGTCCCAAAATGCTAAGATGATATAGGTAGACAATCATAAATGGTCTTATGCTAATATAATTTACACATTTCGCTCGGCTGCTGTTTAGACGCTTATGACCCACAAAGAGGGTTGACGCGTCGTTAAACACGAAATCATCATCATTGGCTGCTGTTTAGCTAAATTTTTATTGTGTAATAGAGAATTTGTTTTATCTGTAAGTTCAATTGCAATAATCAACATCATCATCACTTTCAGAGCTCTTCGAGCATTCAAAGTAGAAGTAAATCAAAGATCAGGAATCGATACAATTAACTTACTCCACCCATCAAAGACACCAAAGGGAAAGAAACACAAACATTAAGCGACCAGACCATTATGGAAACCTAGACAAAGGAAAGCCATAAGGACAGTTACTTTCCCACAAAATTGCCATATGGCCATCCAAAATAAAAAGACACAAGTGATACACACAGTAAGTAACAAACAACACCATAAATAAATCGCCACAGAAGAACCGCCTTGGAACGGTCAGTGGAATGATTTCCACTGGGGGGGGGGGGCTTAAATCGATTTTACGTGGCCACAGTCCTCGCCCTTACTTCCGTCGCGATTTAGACAAATAATTTGTTCAGTCCGCATGAAGGCCTCCTAACTCATCAGTGCAACATCTCCGTGAACACAAAAAATCAAAGAACCACAGAGGTGAGACAACGGTGAGGACTCGACAGCAAGACACCACTGAAATGCTGGAGCAAAAGAACACCAACAGTTTGACTCCGATAGGCCCGACCAGAGACAGAGCATCAGGCTCCAACCAACATTCCCTTGAATTAGATCTCTCTAATTCTCAATAAGCCTTTACGTTGGAGCCGTCAAAGAATCTGAGGCCTGACCCACCGGCGTGCAATTAAAGAGGGAAGCAAAGTTGCCAACCGTGATTGGGTTAACTACCATGCATGCAGTCTGTCGTATAACATCCATGCTGTACCCAATCTTTTTATATCGAAGAATGATTTTACGAAATTGGGTGCTGAAGTCATTGCGATTATATATTTTTCTGAATTTATATACTAAGTCACCATAAAATTCGGGTTCCGATAGACCTTGTTGCAGAAGAGATTTAACCCGATAGACCTTGTTGCAGAAGAGATTTAAGTCCAATATTGAATTTTGAAATTAAATCAGAATGGCGTCTATAAAATTTTGAAAACATTACGATAACTCATCCGTGCGACATTGTGCATTTTTTCACATCTCCAAAATGGCTACTTTTCTAATGAAAATCAGTGATATTTTTCTAATAAATGCTCAAAACATAGGTTGAGGGTGCTCGTTAGAACCGCCTCACCGAGGCGGCTCTTACGAGTACCCACAACCTATGTCTTGGAGCAGAAATAAAAAAAATATTGTATACCCCCGTAAACCCAAGTTTTCTCTATATAAAGCGGGGTTTAGGGGGGTCTTCATTTCACGGACTTGTTCCCGTGATGAGGCTTTGCGTAGTTTATGGTACCGATAACCCTGATTAAGGAGTTTAGCCGTTAATAATTTATTACGAGTGTTGAAGTCAGTTACATGACTACACACTCTAGCAAATCGAATTAATTGCGAAATATAAACGCCATAGGATGGCACACGAGGAACATCACCATCCAAAAAAGGAAAATTTACAATCTCAAAATCAAAGTCATCGCGTTTATCATACATTTTGCACGAAACAAATCCATCTACAATAGATAGATGTAAATCCAAAAACGGGGCCTCGGTATCAGAAGAATTTGCTTTATTTAACTGAAGTTCTGGGGGGTAAATCTGACTGATCAAACCATCGAAATAGGTATTATCAATATTTAATAAATCATCTAAATATCTAGAAGTGGAGCTAAAAGCTTCAATAATTTCAGATTGGTTATCAATGGAAAGCGACAACATGAAGTCTCTTTCATAACAATACAAGAACAGATCAGTAACAAGAGGTGCGCAATTCGTACCCATCGGAATACCCACAATTTGCGTAAATAACTTAGTACCGAATCTAATATAAATATTGTCAAGTAGAAAGGTGAGGGCATCACACACTTTCTGACATGACCAAAGTGTATAATTCATATGCTCTTTAGAAGTGAAAAATGCATTTCTGACATTACATGCAAGATAGTGAGAATCTTCTCTGTGAAAAGCCCATTCAATTAAATCATTAAGCTTTTCTTTTATAAGATTATGAGAAAATGTAGTGTAAAGAGTGGAAAAATCGTAAGTAGACAGACTTGAAGCACGAAAATGTCTGGATTTCAATTTATTTAAAACCTCATTCGAATTGTTTATAGACCAAAACAGATTTCTTCCTGATCTTTCAAATACTTTATCACAATATTTAATCACATTCGTTTTAATAGCAGTAGGACAGGAAGTTAATAATTTAGAAAGTTCAGTGGTAGTGCAAGAGCTAGAATTTGCAATAAACCGTGCTTTGTAAGGTCTTTAATGAAGTTTTGGTAACCAGTATTAGCGTAGGAAGCTTGTCTTGGCCTTCGTTAACACACACAGCAAACTTGGTGGCTGAATGACAAACATGTTTATCTACTATAGCTCTCTCTTCAGCTAAAGGCTGAAGTTCATAGGCCTTTGTACCACCAAGCTCCTGCTTAAGCGTGTTAACAGAGTGGAGCCGTCAAACAACGACGACGTTGTTGGCGGCCTTGTCTGCAGGGGCCAAAACAAACTTCTTATGAAATTCTTGAATACCTAGTTTAAGATGGCGTAAAGACGTCTTGGGCTTAGGAGGTAATAAGTTAGTATTTTGAGAATAGAAAGAAATGCGTTTATTCACTAGGTTTAAAATGCTAAGTTTCCAGTCCTCAAGGGCTTTATGCTCAACATACTCTCGCTTACACCATCGATTACCGAATTCATTCAAGGAAGCAGCGATTTCATCTCTACACTTTCTGAAATCAATTTTTGAAGGAAACCGATATTTCGGTCCTTTAGAAATTATATTCCTGTTTAGACAAACTCCCTGTCACATCCACAGGCATCAGTGGAAGTAAAAAAAGCAGGGATCATGGTCTCTATAACATTTACCCTTTATTGATGAATCAATAACTCATTTATTTTCAATTTAAAAAATCAAATAACAAGTGTCATAGTACTCTATATGCAAATAAACACTATAAATAAGGCTGGGTGGGGTAACCGGCTCAAAAAAGTATCTTTTGTTTGCTTTTTACCTTTGTTTGGTTCAATAGGACAATATTCCTGCCTACTTCCCTTCCGTTAATGTTGCGGTAATACACACATTACATAATAACACTGTGTTTTGGTGGGTGGGGTAACAAAATGACCTCTGAAAAAAATCTGCACCACTTTTGAATCTGGCATACACAATTTTTTTCTTTCTATATACATTTTGTAATTATATTACCACCTGGTATAAGTGGAATTTTTCGACCATGCCGATTGAAAAAATTGGCATCCACCTGACCAGCCCTTTGACTATAAACCCAGACCGCTCAACTACGTTACAGTATACCCTTGTTAACCTCATGTTTCTCTGTATAAAGTGGGATTTACAGGGGGTTCAATACATGGATTTGTTAGCCTGTTTAACAATGCCTGAGTGTATAATAAAACACAATCTACACAGACACGTGCTAAAATGAACGTATTGAGGAGCTTTGCTTGTAAGGCCATACCTTCATCTGCCTGCCAGTCCATTGGATCAGTCTGTGATTCTAAGTTGGATCCACCCTCTGCCATAATAAGTTTAAGGCTTACCTGTAAAATACAAACATGTACAGTGATGTATGAATAAATTACATCTCAAGCCCTGCCGCCAAATGAAACCAATAGGGTTTATAAGCATGGACGGGCCGACTCCCGCCGCATTTCCCTGGCAGGCTTAGATCCTCTACTCGGTTTACCAGTATTCGTGTGCAGGTTGGTTTCAGTTCATCTATTTCTTCAAGCCCCGATGGACGGGGGCTTCTGTGGAAAAGCAACTGTCCTTTTGATTTTCCGCTACTGGTGTTTCCATTTGGGTCTAGTTATTTCATTTTTGTGTTTCTTTCCCTTTGGTGTCTCTGATGGACGCTGTGGGTTAGTTGTATCGATTCCCGATCATTGCCTTCACTTCTATTTTGCTTCCAATACTGTGTGACTTTTACTCAACATTGAGATGAAATGACACCTCAAGCCCTGTCGCCCAGTAAAAAAATAGGGCTAATAGTTTTTATATAGGTTCTTCTTACTCACAATATAGGTTATTTACATTTTTTTTTATAAAAATAGGTCCAAAGGTTTTAAATTCACATGAAGATTTAAATATAATTGAAGAAAAAAATGATGTACGAGGGTAGGCTGAAAAGTTCTGAGCCTGACCAAGATCCAATTGTTTGTCCATGCTGAAAGTGCCTTATTTTTCAACATAGTCTCCCTTCCTGTCCACACACTTCCTTCAGCGATGCTGGAGTCCTTGGATCCCAGTGGTATCGAAGGTCTCATCTTGGTCCCTGAAAAACTCCTCCACAGCAGCTATCACCTCCTCGTCTGACCGATAATGCTGCCCAGCCAAGTGCTTTTTCATGTTTGGAAATAGGAAATAATCTGATGGAGCTAGATCAGGTGAATACGGAGGGTGATTGACAAGTGTGAAGCCACAGTCATACACAGCAGCCATTTCGACACCCGATTTATGAGCAGGCGCATTGTCCTGATGGAACAAGACCCCTTTTGTCAATTTTCCGGGTCGTTTAGCCTTAATTGCTTTTTGCAATTGTTTTAGCAGATCTTCATAATACTCCTCATTAATTGTTCTATCCTGTTGAAGGTAATCTATGAATATTATATCCTTGGCATCCCAGAACACTGATGCCATCACCTTCCCTGCAGAGGAGACGACCGTTGCCTTCTTTGGAGGGGGTGATCCAGGGTGCTTCCATTGCAAGGATTGTCTTTTGGCTCAAAGTAATGAACCCAACACTCATCCTGAGTGACAAAACGGTCAAGAAAACCATCTTGGTCTGCTTCAAAAATACCCAAGTTGGCTTGTGACAGGTTCAGTCTGGTCAACTTTTGGTCAAGCGTCAAAAGCCGTAGCACCCATCTGGCGGAAACCTTCGACATTCCTTATTCACTGTGTAGAATGTTCTCTACTCGTTCACGGGAGATGCCAACAGTATTGGCTAACTGATTCACAGTTAAACACCTGTCATCCATCACGGCCCTGTGCACTTGGCTGATGGTTTTCTCAGTTGTTGCCGTTGTGGGTCGTCCACACCGGTCATCATCTTCAAGGCTGTCCTTGTCCATCCTAAAATTTGCTGCCCACCTTTTCACGACTGCATACGAAGGAGCATCATCCCCTAATGTAGCAACCATATCGACATGAATTTCCTTAGGAGCTAACCCCTTTTTATTGAGGTACTTGATCACACCACGATGCCAGATTTTGTCCATTTCCTCAAAAACGTGCTAGTATAAATTTTCAAAGTTTAGAATTTCTACGTTATTGCAGGTAAACTTGAACTCATTTGAGTCAAATCAAGTAATAAAGGTTTTGATTTAATGAATACAAAATTTCATGGCTGTTCGATGCCTGCTTCTTGGTCAGGCTCAGAACTTTTCAGCCTACCCTCGAATTGTTGCACCAGGATTATTCAGATCAAGTTGATCTAAACTTAACAAAGACTGAGCAAGCGAAGCGAGCGAGGATAAAAATACAATTTCTTGACACTTTTCATCACTTTTTGGGGACTTCAAGAATTCTTAAGCTGCCGAAACAAACAGCATCTGAAAATGTCGTCTGCTTACGTTGTATGCAAACTTTATAAAAATATTTTTGCATACAGGCAAACTTTGGGCCCTGATCAGACTACTCCTACAGAAGCAGTCTAATATCGGCCCACAGTCTTTAGAAAAATGACTTTACAGGTAACTGGCAAACGGCAAAACAGCTACAACTGTCGTGATTGGCATTTTATTGGTTAAAAGTAAAATAAAAAAATAGTGCGTCATTTTGAAGAACAAGAGCTCTGCAAGCGGGGCCTTATACGCCCGTGGCAATTAGTAAGATAGAGCATATATATACTGACTGTTTTTCAAATTTGGGTTTGTGGAATTTAATCAAGGAACAATATGTGATCCAAATATTCTTACCTGGCACTCTCAATGACTGAAACTACCTGTCCCAAACAAATTTTCATGGTCCATTGAAGCTGACTATTTTTTTTTTCAAGTTTCTGAATAAGCCCAATAAATACACTTACAGGAAATTGCTTCAAAAGCATCCTAAATTTTAAAAGTTTGTTGAATTACAGGACTGCTGTCTACCTGCTAAGGAAGCCCATCGTGACTTGACGAAATAGATAGGGCTGCATGATCCTTCCACGCAGAGCTGAAACAGATCACACATGAGTACTGGTTAACCGCTCAGAGGTTCTAAGCCTGCCCAGGAAAACTGGTCCATGGATATAAACCCTATTGGTTTCAATGAGCGGCAGGGCTTAAGATGTCATTTCATCTCAATGTCGGGTAAAAGTCCAACAAAATTGGAAGCAACGTCTCCAAAATGACCAATACAGGGTTGATTGGGATTTTAAACCTCAAACCAAACAAACAAAAATCTGCCCCCTCACGAGTTAATCCTTTCTATCACGTAACAAATCAATGTATTTAACGTACCACTCAGATACGTCTATTTACGTGTCTGGACCCCACCCCCACCTTTAAGCCCCAGAACCACATTAAATATCTTCACTCCCTACCCCTGTATATGTAACATGTGGTGTTAACGGCGTCCCGCAAACCCCCTTGCTGACAAGACAACCGAGGGTGATCTCTGACAGGTGAACGGGCAGCTGTGGGGTAAGGCACAAGAAAGATATCAAATGGATGACAAATTATTTACAGTATCTATATACAACAACACAAACACTAAACATTACATTTATTTGCTTCTAAAGCCCATTCAAAACGTCCGCCCCGAAGGCAAAAGTATTTTCTGTGCTCAGGCCGGAATGACGTGAATGTCTTCAGAAGGAAATAACAACAAGAGTTGTCAGAAGACAACATAGCTCGCCTTTGGGGGCCTAAGATGGATGAGGGCAAGTTATCAAAAAAAATCTTCTGTAAAACAGCCCGATAGACTGTAGCAAATGAAAGAGAACCAAAATGTACCCCTAATCATCCATTTTTCAAGCCTTTCTACTGCAAAAAAAAAAAAAATGAAAAAGAAATCTATATTTGATAAAAAAAAAATCTACAAACTACCAAGTAATCACAAGGCATCACAGACGATACAAATCCCCTCGAGCAAGACAAATTAAAAAAAAGGCTATCCTAGCATTTGTGTAAAATTACATTATATCCATCAATAAATGTAGGTACTTAAGAGTGATGACAAAGTTTTTTTCTAAAAATAGCCACAGTGACCTTGACTTTCAGCCGCAGACCCTGAAAGTTGAACTTCATACCCAACATTTGTATGAAGTTATCTTAAAATCCAACAATAAAGCTGGACACTAGAGCAATGATCAAGTTTTTCTAAAAAAAATAGCCACAGTGACCTTGACCTTCAGCCCCTGACCCGGAAAGTCAAAGTCACTCAAGATATCATCATACAAAACATTTGTGTCAAGGTATATTAAAATCCATCAACAAATGAAGGCGCAAGAGCGATGACAAAGTTTTTCTAAAAATAGCCACAGTGACCTTGACCTTCATCCCCAGACCCTGAAAGTCGAACTCGCTCAAGATTTCATCATTGCCAACATTTTTGTGAAATTATTATATTAAAATCCATCCATAAATGTAGGCACTAAAGCGATCACAAAGTTTTTTTCTAAAATTAGCCACAGTGACCTTGACCTTCAGCCCCGGAACCTGAAAGTCGAACTTGCTAGAGATATCATCATACCCAACATTTGTGTGAAGTTATATCAAAATCCATCAATAAATTACGGTGCAAGAACGATGACAATGTTTTTTCTAAAAATAGCCACAGTGACCTTGACCCCGTTAACCTGAAAGTAGTGACCTTGACCTTAGGCCCCAGACCCTGAAAGTCAAAGTCACTCGAAATATCATTATACCAAACATTTCAGTTAAGTTTTATTAAAATCCATCAATAAATGAAGGCGCTAGAGCGATGACAGTGTTTTTCTAAAAACAGCCACAGTGACCTTGACCTTGAGCCCTAGACCCCGCTATGTTTTTAAAAAGAAAAAAAAAAGAAAAAGAAAAAGAAAAAAAAAAAACGTTCCTCCCCCGGGAATTGAACTCACGCAGCTTGCAGGTAAACTTTAACACAGAGAAGTAAGGGGGGTAATACAGAAGAAAATATTAACTTCTCAAAAAGTCCACTTTAAGCCAAAAAACCTGTAAAATGAAGTACAATGATAATGTTAAATATTGTTTTTTTTTAGCAATTATTAATTATATATTCAAAATTAAGTTGTAAAACATCACATATAAGAGCTTGCAGGTAAACTTTAACAAAATGCGGACGCCGACGCTGACGCTGGACGCCCGGGGGTATGGCAATAGCTCCCCCTTTCTTTCGTAAGGCGAGCTAAAAACGAACATCAAAATTAAAGCAAAAACAAAAACGCGACTGGCCAGAACTTAAGTCCTTTTAGGGTGAACTCTCGCGCGCTGCTGTCGACAACACCGTCGACTACTCTGTCGACCTTATTGTCGACCACAATTCCGATTATATGATGGTCAATTGAATCTTTCGACAACTGAAGTCCCGGTAATTTCTACTTCATTCATCGATCCCGGGCTTCTCCAGACTTTCGGATGAGTCTTTAAACCGAGGTCCCGTCTCCGTATGACCTAAGCTGTTGGTGGGACGTAAAACTAAAACTCACTCACTCTACTTCATTCAATTGACGTCACAACCTGAGGTTTCTCACAACCTGTTATTATGGCCTCGACGGTCTGTTACGGGTTCTGTCCGCCTTTGCTGAACAACGGAACCTTTGCGTCGTACCAGTACCTGCTCCTACTATGCAGGGAGCAGCAGGTCACCACACATCGTTGTGCCTAAAAATTACAATAATCGACTAAGATACAGTTCACGAAACGTATACGCTACATCACGATCCCCCTCCCGGAGAAGTCAGAATATGTTCATGCATATACTGTAATTGTGCATGCGCCGACCAGACACACAGGCTGATCAGTTCATGCGACAAATAACTGCACAGCAGAACTCAACTTGACTGTGCATCAAATTATCAGCGCTTGACACAAGAATACTCAAAGTTTATGCTTTCTTACTGAGCACTACAGAAATCAATTACTGCTACATCAACTGAGCATAATACTCATCAAATTCGCGCTCATTACATTAGCACAAGTAAGAGGCAATTGAACAGACCGCGCCTTTGCGCTATCTGGTCACCCGCCAGTTAAAGGATGAAAAATAACCAATTTCATTTAATATCCTTCTCCGCGACACGGTTAACAAATATAGCTATTCACAAATTCATTACATTAACAACAGCTAGAAACTAAAAACAGGAAGATTTTAATATATTCTACACAACTTTTGTTAGGGTCTCATAAAGATCAACACTGTTTGTCGTAAGTTCTTTCTGTATTTGGTAGACACCACGTCACAACCGTCTTCGTGACGCTAATGACGCAGCTGACGTCATCCACGCCGCTCAGGCCGTTATAACGTGTGGCGACCAAATACTCTGAAGTAGTAGGAGGGTCACTTTGGCGTCATGGACTGCGCATGCGCAGAATGACGTCACTCCCGGAAACGTAAGAGAAACGATTAGATGACGAAACTACCCTAAATATCGGACGAGTGTTTAATTTATTTAAATTACCGTAACTACGCCGTAATTATCCTAAAGTTTGTGGTCTCGGGCGACGATCAAAAGGCGTTCCCGCGGAATGGCGAAGTTTGCTGTCCCCCGATCGGGTCAGGGCGATCCGGGTCTACACCGTTCGCTCGAGCGCTCCTATCCGTATATTTAGGGGGATACTACCCGGTGTCGTATTGATATTATTAACAATCGCGGCGAACCACTTATCGCCTCGAGAACCGGAAAACAATGGAAGGTGCTGGAAGAGCGCGATTTGATGTAAGAAACTAGGAATGGACCGCGTCCCGGAAAAAAAAAGTTTGGTTTGTTCGATTTGAGGTTTAACGTCCCCGTCAACGACGTATAGGTCATTTTGGGGGGCGTTGCTCCCAGTCGCGCGAGACCTTTACCGGACATATCTACAATATTTATATCTCGGAGAATCTTTCTCGGCTATGGAATTTATACGGTTATCGTGGGGGCTTAGCCAGATAAACTTTGGGTATGCAGTGGGGTAAACCTTATTTTCCTTATTAAGACATAGGTTGTGGGTACTCGTTAGAACCGCCTCATCGAGGCGATTCTAACATATTTAAACCCAACTTTTATACAGTAAAATTTGGCTTTGCAGGGGTAAACCTTATTTTCCTTATTAAGACATAGGTTGTGGGTACTCGTTAGAACCGCCTCATCGAGGCGATTCTAACGTATATCTATAACATTTGTATCTCGGATAATTTTTCTTGGCTATGGAATTTATACACGCATTTCCTATCAAGCTGATCAGATCAATGTTTAGTTTTGAGCAAAAGATTCGTACCGTTTAAATTACCGTTATAACGAGTTTGTCGTTATAACGAATGTCGGTATAAAGAGGGTTGACTGAGGGCATAGCGGAGACGGAGCGATAGATGCGCTCGATCAGGGTTAGCTCCGTTTTGGTAAGGGGCAGTCAGTCCGTTTTGTTTGTTTGTTTGTTTGATTTTGAGGTTTAACGTCCCCGTCAACACTGTATAGGTCATTTTGGAGACGTTGCTTCCAATTTTGTGGGACTTTTACCCGACATTGAGATGAAATGACATCTCAAGCCCTGTCGTCCAATGAAACCAATAGGGTTTATAAGCATGGACGGTCCGACTAGCACCGCTTTGCCTGGGCAGGCTTAGATCCTCTAAGCGGTTTACCAGTACTTGTGTGTGGTCGGACTCAGCTCTGCGCGGAAGCATCACGCAGCCCATCTATTTCTTCAAGCCCCGATGGGCGGGGGGGGGGGGCGGTCAGTCAGTCGTCGTTAACGCAAATTGTTGCGCATGTTAAGCGAAACGACGTTGTTTTAACGTTGTATGCACGGCGTGTGCCAGTGCACGACAGCAGCAGTCTTCCATCCCAACATTTAGGATATTACTACTGTCAGGCGCTGGTGCGGTGTCATGATCAGCCGACTAAGAGGCGAAATGTTTATTGCCTTTAAACGAACAACGAAACTCGCTGGTAGAGAGCGTTCTGAAGGCTGCGGTTATTGATCCAATTTTTATGCTCCCCGAAGGGAGAGCGTGTAATCGCCGCTTCGTCCGTCCATCCGTCCGTCCGACACACTTTTTATCTCTAAAAGTGTTAAAGGTAATTAAGCGAAACTCGATGTACTGATATAGGGGGGCTATGAGGGGAATCGGAGAATACAAGAACCATAGCCCTGCCAACAGTATTTACGGAGTTACTTCCCTTCTAAAATAGGACCCCGCACAGTATTTTGGGTGGCCTACAGTAATCACGTTGTCATTCAGTTTGTCATATCTAAACCAAAATTCTTAACCGGTCATTACTTTAAAAGTATTATCCATACTCTCGTGAAACGTTACACTCCTACTAACAAACACAAGACCTACATTCTGACAAAAGGCCAGAACTGTATTGCTTTTGTCCATGTGTTTGTCACGCATTAACCAAAAAACTTAACCTCGGTCATAATTGAAAAGTATTTGCCCTACGCCCATGAAACTTCACATACATATTAACTTAACCTCGGTCAAAACTTCAAAAGTATTTGCCCTGCTCTCACACACATACATACCATCACAAGACCTACATTCTGACGACAAAGGGTCGTAATTACTTATTTTCACTGAATTATCGCCCCTGTTTCAAAATAAATATCTCCTATTGTTTCATGACCATGGGTAATAAGGCTTTCATCACACGCGTAATCCTTATGACAGTCTGCATTGAAAATCGCTTACTATTTACAGGCCCTTGCAGGGAAAGGATCTTCCATTTATCCTTATTTTTGCAGTCTTTGTTGAAAATCGCTAACTAGGAAATTCTTAGACTTTTGGTTTAAGAGTTACATCAGGCGGCTACTATATTTAGTTTTTTACATCTGACACTTAGTTCATTGATTAACCCATTGTATGCGGGAAACCCCGAAAGGAGTACCTTGGCAAACAGTGGTGGCCCCGATCACACGTCGCAGAACGCGGGGGTCTGATCAGGGCCTACACTATACACATCCGCATACACTCACACCTACAAACGCGCACAAACTGCTTCAAACCCTAATATAATTTGAAAAGTTTATATAGGGCTTGCGAAGGAGAGGAGTGCATCGAAAAGGACACGAGCGTAATTAACGAAATTAACTGGAATTTCAACGAAAGGGGTCTATGTAATTGGATCGAGGACAACTATAAATTTCACTATGGCCAGGAACCCCGGCTCACGTTGTACCAGGTAACTTCTCACCATGACGGGGAAGGCAACACGAGCTACACCAGAAAGCAGATCTACGATACGGTAAAGCACTACTGGAAACGGCTAAAGCGAAAGCTAAGGAGTGGTCAGTGTTATTTCTTCCCACCCGCGAGAACTCCACCACCGGATAGCGACGACAACCCCATCAGATATAAGCTGAGCACGGGAGAGCTGTATTCGATACCTACGTCCGGAGAGAAAAGTCCCATGCATTTGAAAGATATTGAGTTTTACGAAAAGTGGTTCAAAGACTTACTCGCTTTTGTAACAGAATATCTGAGAGATGAGACACTTAGCTTAGCTGTATCTGATTAGAAATAATGTGGAAAAAAGAAAGCGATTTTCGCTAATCGAACATTTGGGACCAGTTGTATTCTCAAACGAGTTAAGAGGAGAGACACCGGGTATTGGTGGAGGTGGCTGTGGTGGTGGTGGCTGTGGTGGTGGCTGTGGTGGTGGAAGTGGGTGGTGGTGGTTGGTGGGTGGTGGTGGCTGTGGTTGTGGAAGTGGTGTTGGTAGTGGTGGTGGTGGTGGCTGTGGTGGTGATGGTGGCTGTAGTGGTGTCCCACAGACACCACTACAGTCACCACCACTACAACCACAGACACCACCACAATGGGTGGATTAACCCATTGTATACGTTAGAATCGCCTCGATGAGGCGGTTCTAACGAGTACCCACAACCTATGTCTTAATAAGGAAAATAAGGTTTACCCCTGCAAAGCCAAATTTTACTGTATAAAAGTTGGGTTTAAATATGTTAGAATCGCCTCGATGAGGCGGTTCAAACGAGTACCCACAACCTATGTCTTAATAAGGAAAATAAGGTTTACCCCACTGCATACCCAAAGTTTATCTGGCTAAGCCCCCACGATAACCGTATAAATTCCATAGCCGAGAAAGATTCTCCGAGATATAAATATTGTAGATATGTCCGGTAAAGGTCTCGCGCGACTGGGAGCAACGCCCCCCAAAATGACCTATACGGCGTTGACGGGGACGTTAAACCTCAAATCGAACAAACCAAACTTTTTTTTTTTCCGGGACGCGGTCCATTCCTAGTTTCTCACATCAAATCGCGCTCTTCCAGCACCTTCCATTGTTTTCCGGTTTTCGAGGCGATAAGTGGTTCGCCGCGATTGTTAATAATATCAATACGACACCGGGTAGTATCCCCCTAAATATACGGATAGGAGCGCTCGAGCGAACGGTGAAGACCCCGATCGCCCTGACCCGATCGGGGGAAGCAAACTTCGCCATTCCGCGGGAACGCCTTTCGATCGTCGCCCGAGACCTCAAACTTTAGGATAATTACGGCGTAATTACGGTAATTTAAATAAATTAAACACTCGTCCGATATTTAGGGTAGTTTCGTCATCTAATCGTTTCTCTTACGTTTCCGGGAGTGACGTCATTCTGCGCATGCGCAGTCCATGACGCCAAAGTGACCCACATACTACTCTCTGACATATTATCATCACGTTCTTTACATGTACACACATGTACCAACCGAGTTCTCAAACAGAAACGGCATCATTACAGAATGAACTAGTAATTCTTCTTGAACAAAATTCTTTCTACTCAACATGGACATGCTTGCAATATCAAATTTATTACGGTTCATCATCACGGATAACCCGACAGGCTCTTGTAAGAGTTTGCCCTGATGGTGAAGATATGGTTAAACCCGTCTTCATTTTACGTCCCCTCAACACCTAAGATCATATAAAGACGGGACCTCGGTTTTCTAACCGCCGCTAGTCAAAAATTATGGATCGAACAAATGACCCTACGTTTATAAATATATTCTACAAAAGGGGTCTATAAAAGCCTCAAAGAATCTAGAATGAGCGGGTGTCCAAGTTTTACGTCTCACCAACATCTAGGGCCACACGGAGACAGGACCTCGCTTAAAGACTCATTCTACTTCTGGAGAAGCCTGGGATCGATCCTGCGACCCATAGCTGGCAAAGCTAGTAGCCTAATCACTACACCACAGAGGCTGCCAAAGTGAATCCAGAATAGGCTTCAGAAAGTTGGGGTATACTAGAAGAAAACCCCTCCAAAACCTAAAAGCATGTTCATACAAAAAAATAATACTTTACATAGATTTAACATATCGTTCAAGATTCTTTCTTTGGCCCGGCACGATGTTATGTGCACTTGTTCGCACTTAACCTGCTGCTGATATAATGTTCGTTTTTCAGGGTATTTATATCTATGAATACTACCGGAAAATCATGCATATCCGCGCTAGCTCGCTAAGGCCGTGACAAAGAAAAGATACCATCCACAATCATAGCCATGTAGCAAATTCTAGCAGATAATTGATTTACGTTAAAATAGTATTTACCCTAGGAAAAAAAATCATGAAACTTCGCTACAGATCAATGGTATAACTCCCGTCGGTTAGAACACCCACAACATCGTGACTGGCATGAAAATTATATATGGCACAATTTGGCGGTTGGTGACATTTTAGGCAAACTTTATAGAAATCAGCCTTATAGCGGCCAACTGTATCGTAAATAATTTCTCATGCATACATAGTATGATAAGTGCATGATTTGTGCGTGGAGCAGCATATTTTGCCTACCGTTCTTCACCTAAAATATTTCACTCGCAACGCCTTGCCATATACCTACTAAAATAATTTAGATGTGCATAAGCACCAGAGAGGTTTCCTTTTCCATCTTGTAACAGTATAGTTAAGTTTGGGTAAGGAAAAGTCGCCTTAAAAACTGAAATGTTTTTTCGCGGCTGACCCAAACAAAACCGGCCCCGATAGCTCAGTTGGTAGAGTGTCCGCTCCGGGGAACGGGAGGTCTCGGGTTCGATCCCGGGCCGCGACATACCAAAGTCGTTAAAATGGTACTAGCTGCTCCTCGCTTGGCACTCAGATTTACGGAGTAGAGCTAGGACTGGTCGATCCAGTGTCAGGATAATGTGACTGGGTGTGGTATCATGTAATGTGTCTGGGACATGATACTTCAGTGAGGCAGCACTATAAACGTGAGCATTGAGCTCCCTGTCGCAACCAGACACCGTCGTGATATGACTGAAAAATTGTTGAAAGCGACGTTAAACCCGAATTCACACACACACACACTGACCCAAACAAAACCTGACCATTTGGCCATGGTGCACTCAAAACTCATCAGTGCAAAAAAAAGATGATTCCAACTTTCATATCAGGCTATCACAAATATCTTGAAGCCCACCACATTCCACTGAACATGACTGAAGTGTGAAAAAAAAACTTAAAAATTGATACAAGCCAGAGGGCCATGATGGCTCTGGGTCGCTCACCTGATCCATAGGGTAACAAGTGGGCCCCGGGGAGAGCCATTATTGACCCCATGGCTATAATTTGCCTAATTTTGGTAGTGGTCTAAAAGGTGAAGCTTCATACCAAATATCAAAGAACGGGGCCTTCTAGTTTCAGACAAGAAGATTTAAAAAGGTTTTTCCTTATATACGAGGACTGTTCAAATATGAATGCAACTAAGCACATAAAAATGATTCCGTGATAAGATTTCGATGAAAAATTTATTTTGTCCCCTCAAAGTATTCCCCTTTAACAGATATACAAACTTCCAGTCTTCTGATCCAATCATTGAATGCATTTTGGTAGTCTTTTCGAGGTATACTATGAAGGCACTGGAATATTGCAGAACCAGGTGTTTCCGCTCTACATATTTTCGACCAGAGGGAGTTCAACAACCTTTTCCTGCTTCAGATTGTCTTGCACAATGAACGCCTTGTGCGATGACGCATTGTCATGTAGCAATCTAACATTGGCCAAACCAGTTGCGGGTCTTCGTTCTTTGAAATATTTCTTCAATTTTCGAATAACTTTATTCTTGTAAAACTTCGCATTTACAGATTTGCCTTTAGGCACAGCAACCTGAAAAGTAGGGCCCTGATTTGAAAAGAACATGGCATACATTACCTTCTGGACGCTCATGGTCCGCTTTGCAATGCAGGGTCTTTTGCAATACTTTGTTGCCCATATTTTGTTCTGAATCTTTCGTTTTGGCTTAAAAAAGTGAACCCATGTCTCGTCACCTGTGACGACATTAGCGAAAGACCGTGCATTGTAATTTGGAAACTTTTAAGCAACTTCTCGGCGCACTGAACCCGTGTCTTTTTCTGCTCATCTGTCAACAGATGGGGAATCCATCTAGCACAGATCTTTCTCATTTTCAAATCCCGTTTCAGAATTGTATAAGCTGCCAACCATACTAGCTATTTGCCTAGTGGTGTATCGTGCATCGGAAGCAACTATTTCTTTCATTCTAACAACCATCTTGGCAGATGTTGCTCTTTTCGGCCGACAATCATGTGGTGCATCTTCTGTTGAGCCAAGCCCACAGCTGAGTTTCTTACACCAACGAAAAACTGTCGGAAAAGACATTTCATTATGCCCATAAACCGAACATATTTCATCAAAAATGTCTTTGCACCATATTCCAAGAATACAACGATTCTTAATATAGGACCGTATTTCAACGGCGTACTCTGACCTTCTTCCAACCAGGTTTTGTATTAGTATACAAGAGTAAACAGTGTTTATCGAACGATAAACATGGCTAAAGTGCACGGATTTTAACAGGTTTGGGATCAATGTATAGGTAAAATGTTTTTCAACGCTGTGCTATTATTTCCAGGTGATTTTCGCATTAGTGCATGAGAAAACGTTCTACTTGCATTCATATTTGAACATTCCTCGTAAGTCTTTATTAAACCTGCGGTCCCGAGGCGCGACCATTCTTGAACAATCTTGGTAGAAATCCACAAGACAAAACTTCATACCAAATATCGAAGAATTTGGACTTCTGATTTCAGACAAGAAAATTTTCAAAGGTTTTCCCGATATAAGTCTATGTAAAACAAATGGGCTCGTGGGGTGGGCCCATTTTTGGCCCCAGGGCACTACTTTGAATAATTTTGGTAGAGGTCCACTACATGAAACTTCATACCAAATATCAAAGACCTTGGCCTTCTGGTTTCAGAGGAGAAGATTTTCTAAGGTTTTCCCTACAGAAGTCTTTGTAAAACCAGTGGGTACCGGGGTGGGCCCATTTTTGGGCTCAGGGCTATAATTGGAACAATCTTGGCCGAGGTCTACTAGACAAAGCTTCATATTAAATACCTGGATTCAGACAAGAAGATTTTTAAAGGTTTTCCCTTCATAAGTCTAAGTAAAACCAGTGGGCCCCGGGGCTGAGCCATTTTTGGCCCTAGGGCTATAATTTGAACAATCTTGGTCAAGGTCCACTAGACAAAGCTTCATACCAAATATAAAATAACTGAGCCTTTTGGTATCAGACAAGAAGATACATATAGATTTATCCTATATAAGTCAATGTCAAACCAGTCGGCCCCGGGTAAGGGGCATTTTTGTCCCAGGGCTATAATTTGAATAATCTTGATAGGAGTCCACTAGACGAAGCTTCATATCAAATATCAAAGACCTGAACCTTCTGGTTTCAGACAAGAAGTTTTTTTTAAAGACTTTCCCTATATAAGTCATTGTAAAACCAAAGGGCCCCGGGTTGGGGCAGTTTTGGCCCAAGGGTTATAATTTGAACAATCTTGGCAAAGGTCCACTAGATGAAGCTACACATTAAATATTAAAGACTTGGGCCTGGCGGTTTCAGAGAAGAAGACTTTTAAAGATATTCCCTACATAAGCATATGTGTCATGGACACAAATGCTTCTTGTAACACTTTTCCCATTCAAATATCCTACTATGATAGTCTCATTGTATACCACTTTTATCACTGTAACGCAATTCTAACCAAGTGTTTTACTAACAATACACAGGTGATGGTAAATCATGTGCAATTGCATAGTATGAGTGCAGTTATCGTTAGTTTACCATCCAGTTAAGATCTTATATCTTAAAATACAAGTGTTTGTCATGTGTATTTACACTGGAATTTATATGTTTTTTCAGGTTTGTTATTATGTTTCTAGTCATAAGTTAGATGAAAACTTATAGGGAGATCTCAATAACTTGTTACAGTGACATTTACATTCATGAGGTTATAGAAATGGGAATCATTGGGCTGTTATTCCGTTGGTGTTGCACCATGCCTGGTGCGTCGTTCTAACGGCGGCGCAACGTCGTCGCGTTGCATCGACGTTGATTCGACGTCATGTCATGCCCATTGGCTTAAATCATATATTATATAATGAGATCATCCGTTGTTATTTCGTTGGAGTTGCACCATGCCTGGTGCGTCGTTCTAACGGCGGCGCAACGTCATAGCGTTGCATCGACGTTGATTCGACGTCATGTCATGTCCATTGGCTTAAATCATATTTTATATAATGAGATCATCCGTTCTTATTTCGTTGGTGTTGCGCCATGTCTGGTGCGTCGTTCTAGCGGCGGCGCAGCGTCGTGGCGTTGAATCGACGTTGATTCGAAGTCATTATGTGCCCATTTGCTTGAATCATATTTTATATTACGAGATCATTCACTGATGTGTCATAGGTGTTTCACCATTCCTGAACGTTGTGTCCGCGGAATTTTGGAAGTCATGGCGTTGCATCGGCGTTGATGCAGCGTTGCTTCGACTTCATGATGTGTCCAACTGGTTGATTCATATTTTATTTATTGACGTAATCAGCTGATGTTCCGTAGGCGTTGCACAAAGCCTTGGACGTCGTATCATCGTCGGTGCAATGTCGCGGCGTTGGTGCGACGTTGCTTAGACTTCATACGTGTTTGGTTTATTCATATTTAATAATATGAGAACAACCATTGATAATTCATAGGGCTCGTGTGGCACTTAGACGTAAACGTCGTATCGACGGCGGTGCAACGTCGCGGGTTTTATCGGCATTGATCCAGCGTTGCTTGGACGCAGCGTTGCTTGGACGTTATGTGCACGCTGCGTTGAGTTATGTTTTCAAATTTTAATGTTGCCAGGAACATTTCATAGTTGTTGCAGCACACCTGATTGATATCTTATTAAGGGTTTACCGAAGTACAAAAAGTGGGTGGGGTAGCCCTCAACATGACTTTTCTTTTTAGCCAAAACACGGAGTCGGAGAAAAAGTTTGAATATACTGGAAAGTAACACGTCTTCAAACATAACATTATCTAATAAGCAATTATCAAACTGCTTGTAGGTTTACACAGCCGATGCAAAAAATGAGGGTGACAGCATTTGCGCTCAAAGTCATATTTACCTAATTTTTCCGGACCTAAAATGTACAGTGCACTGTTCTTGGAAGGGTGAACTACAATGTCTTAGAGTATTTAATACTAACCAAAATTGTCTCCTGTCTAAGAAACATTTGTGCCACCACGAGATATTTTTCATAAGTTCTTTGGTCGCCATTTTTCATTCATGGGATTTGTAAACAAAATATCAACACTTATTTGGAAACGCATATCGCCAAATCGGCTCGACGATGTAACATGACAACTATGCGCCGTGAAACAGGAACCCTTCCTGCATCGTTTTGTGCAAGTTTAAGTATTTTACAAACTTACGATTAATCATCCAACAGGTCAATTTTATAGTCATTTTTTAGTCATAACAGCTGATTGGAACATTTGTTGTTGAGCATGAGGAAGTCATGGCTTTATCACATAAATGTTACTACGCCTCAAGCGGAACTAGGACAAAACATCGAAAAAATTCCGATATGTCCTCAAAGTTTTCGTTGTTTCATAAATCTAAATGACTTTTGTGCTTAAATTGCTTAAAATTGTTCTTGAATAAATGGTAATTCTTCAAAAATTTGAATATTTTGGGACTATATTTTTGCGTTCGTGTCACCAGATATGGAAGTCCTTAGGTGTTTCCGGTTTCTGGTCGGGCTCATCGGAGTCTAACTGTTGGTTTTCTTTTGCTCCAGCATTTCAGTGGTTTCTTGCTGTCGAGTCCTCACCGTTGTCTCACCTCTGTGGTTCTTTGATTTCTGTGTTCACGGAGATGTTGCACTGATGAGTTAGGAGGCCTTCATGCGGACTGAACAAATTATTTGTCTAAATCGCGACGGAAGTAAGGGCGAGGATTGTGGCCACGTGAAATCGATTTAAGCCCCCCAGTGGAAATCTTCCACTGACCGTTCCAAGGCGGCTCTTCTGTGGCGATTTATTTATGTTGTTGTTTGTTACTTACTGTGTGTATCACTTGTGTCTTTTAATTTTGGATGGCCATATGGCCATTTTGTGGGAAAGTAACTGTCCATATGGCCTTCCTTTGTTTAGGTTTCCATTATGGTCTGGTCGCTTAATGTTTGTATTTCTTTCCCTTTGGTGTCTTTTATGGATGGAGTAAGTTAATTGTATCAATTCCTGATCTTTGTTTTACTTCTACTTTTCATTGACAAGCCTTTGAAAAAAAAAAAACGTGTTAACAAATTTCACAAATTTTGCACTGTAGACATGTGAATCAAGGTAAGCATTTATAAAGAGACTTAGATTATGGATTTTGCTGTAAGAATGAATAGGTTCAAGAGTTCGATTGTCGAAAAAACACCACTTATTTGTGTTTCAACATCTAGTCTAATTTACGTTATTGATAGTAAACCTACAACTCGTGACCAAATGTAAACATGTATGGTGGTCAATAGAAGACGGCAGTTATGCGCTCTCTGCAATTATTTTGTGGCATACTGTCAATGTTGTTATAATTAAAATATGTGGCCCTGAAAAAGATACATAGTTCTCTAAGGAAAGAATTTGCTCCACAGGACCAAAATTGTTCCTTTTCAATTTAAACACTTATTGATAAGGGAGACAAAATAATTTGGCTCCTTTGAATGTGTATCCTTTCTTTCTACTTAAACTGCGATCGGTCACATCTGACCATTACTCGCAGGTGTTCATTACATGCACACCAGGTTTGCAGGATGAAAGCCTACACAGTAATCATCGGCCCCCGCCCATCTGGGCTTGAAAAAATAAATGGGCTGCATGATGATTCAACGCAGAGCTGAATCCGAAAGCACACAAGGACTGGTAACCCGGTTTTATAGAGAATCTAAGCCTGCCCAGGAAAACCCGTGCAAGTCGGACCCTCCATGCATATCTATAAACCCTTTTGGTTTTCTTTTTTTTTCTCACAATACTGTTTTCGGTCGATTCTGACCATGATAACAGGTTTGGAGTGTGGCACAAAAAGTTTTCAATCCCCATCCCCAAAAAAGAGCTTTGTGACACTGCCACCAGCAGATTAAAACTATTTACAAGAAGTCATCAGGGGAAGGAATCCATACCTATCCCCTGCCCAACCCTATGATATTATATTTTGGCCTGAAACCCATCAACTGTCTCAAAATAGACAGCTTCGATTGTAAGGCCATTCCAAGTTGCAATTGTCTCTTAAAAAAATCCATGTAAGCATTAGGACGGTGATACTGAAAGGGATGGGACCTGGTTCTCCTACATCCTCCAACAGCTCTAGATAGGTACCTACTCTTATCTATAAAGGTTTTTTTGGGAGACAGGGCTTCAGGTGTCATTTAATCTCAATGTCGGGTAAAAGTCACACAAAATTGGAAGCAACTTCTCCAAAATGACCTATATAGTGTTGACGGGGACGTTAAAATTCAAAGCAAACAAAACAGTGACATGAAAACAAGGGAGACAACTAAAACTTCCAATGATTCAGTTGTAGTAGCTGCAGCAGTTATTGTCCACCATACCTTTTTTCTAGACTACTTTTTGGCAACAAATATGTCTGGAAATTGTATTATTTTGATACACAGTATGGGCACAAATTTGCTGTATACTCTACTGTGGAATATTTTTGAGCAATGACATTCTCACACATTGTAGTAGAATAACTCATGAACCTATTTATGCAATTTTATTTGGCTATATTACCATGGAGAATATGTATGAACGCAAATGGATTGAAGCACATAAAGAGAGGTATGTTTTTCTCAATAATTCCTGAATTTCTGAAAAAATTCTAATAGAACATGTGAATAAGTTGAAATAAATTATGGGCCAAGTAACTTTTCAAAAAACTTGACAGTTTTGCAGAATTCAATTAAACAAATTTTGAACACCACACCATTACCCCACCCACTTTTTGTACATTGGCATCCCCTTAACTGCCAACATGCATACAACGTCGTATCAACGGCGATTCAACGTTATTACGTTGAATCGACGTTGATACAATGTTGCTTAGACGTCGGGTCCCTGGCGAGGCAAATCATGTGCAATTGCATAGTTTGAGGGCAGTTATCGTTAGTTTCCCATCCAGTTAAGATCTTATATCTTAAAATACAAGTGTTTGTCATGTGTATTTACACTGGAATTTATGTGTTTTTTCAGATGCTGCCATGGCTGTAAATATATCATCGTCATCATTAAACACATGTTATCATCAATGGTGCAGCTGCTCATTGTATCCCGTTTAAGAGAACCTACGTTTACATTTATGATTCATAGGGACGTCGGGTACAACCCCGGGACAAACGATACTGTAACACGCCCATGCAAAACGTCCGTATGACAAAGTGCCCAAGGGCGGGGGCATTTTTGGCCCATGGGCTATAATTTGAACAATCTTGGTAGAGGTCCACTAGATGAAGCTTCATACCAAATATAAACAAGAGGCCTATGGGCCACTATGCTCAACAGAGCTCAGGTGGGCACTGCCCAATGGCAGCCATGTATTTTAACATGATATAATTTTAATCTACCAAAAAAAACCCATGTCCAAATAAGCACCCATGTGGACTCAGTATCTGAAACAATAGGCCTTTTATGAAGTAGATTGGGTGGGGCATGGACCCAATGGAGCCCTGGTTATTATCACTCAATGCGTCTTATCATAAGGAACAATAATATTTATGGTTTAGCAGTGGGGATCTGTAAGGCCTCTTTAAGTGGTGGAGGGGTTGGGGCATGCCCTGTTGACCCCAGGAAAGCCCAAGATTGTTGTCCCTAAATGTGTTTTATCATAAGGCCTTTTGTGAAGTGGAGGGGTGGGACAAGGCCCCGGGAGACTCCCAGGTGGTGTCAATGAATGTGTCTTATCATAAGGAACAAGAATATATATGGTTTAGGGGTAGCCATCTGTAGCGTTTCCCAGATATTGTGAGATTATGAAATGGAGGGGGTGGGGTATGGCCCCAGCACATCCCTGGAGACCCCCAGGTTGGTGTCACTGAATGCGTCTTATCATAATGGACAATAATATATATGGTTTAGGGGTGAGGATCTGAACAGTTTCTGAGATATATTGCCTTTTGTGAAGTGAAGGGGTGGGGCAACCCCCAGGTTGGTGTCAATGAATGTGTCTTATCATATGGATCAAGAATATATATGGTTTAGGGGCGGGGATTAGTAAGGTTTCCGAGATATTGGGCCTTTTATGAAATGGAGGGGGTGGGGCATGGCCCCGGCGCATCCTGGGGGCTCCCAGGTTGATGTCGCTGAAGTGGTCTTATCATAAGGAACAAGAATATATACGGTTTAGGGATGGGGATCTGAATGGTTTCCAAGATACTGGGCCTTTTATAAGTGGAGGGGGTGGTGCATGGCCTTGGCGCATCCCTGGGGACCCCCAGGTTAGTGTCACTGGCGTCTTATCAATAGGAACAAGAATATATGTGGTTTAGGGGTCGGGATCTGAATGGTTTCTGTGATATATGGCCTTTTATGAAGTGGAAGGTGGGGCATGGCCCCGGCACAACCTGAGGGACCCTCAGGTTGGCATAAAAGCATATGACTTAGAGGAGTTTACTCAAGAAACATTTCTATAAAAGTTTTGTCAAAATATCTGCAATGACTTGGCAGTAAATGCCATTTTGCAATTTTCCCCATTATAAGTCTATGGAAACTCTAAGTTGCCATAGCAACCAAACTAATGAGTCGATTTTCATAAAAAAAAACACTTTCAACCCCCCAGCCCAAGGATGCTACAGATAAAATTTGGGCCCAATCGGCCCAGTGGCTTCAGGGGAGAAGATGTTTAAAAGTGTTGACGGACGACGACGCAGACAACGACGACGGACATATGCCTATCCTATAAGAACCCCCGGAGCCTTCGGCTCTTGTGAACTAAAACCCTGGGCCTTGCGGTTTCTGAGAAGAAATTTTTTAAAGACTTTCCCTATATAAGTCTACATAAAACCAAAGGGCACCGGGCCGGGGGAGGGGCATTTTTTGCCCAAGGGATATAATTTGAACAATCTTGATAGAGGTCCACTAGATGAAGCTTCACACCAAATATCAAACATCTGGGCCTTCTGGTTTCAGACAAGAAGATTTTTAAAGGTTTTCCCTATATGTCTATGTAAAAATTGGTGGCCCCGGCGCGCGGGGTGGGGGATTTCGGCCCCGGGCTTTAATTTGAACAATCTTTGTAGAGATCCACTAGATGAAGCTTCATACCAAATATTGAAGACCTGGGCCTTGCGGTTTCAGAGAAGAAGATTTTTAAAGTTTTCATTTAAACAAAAATCTATTTTTAGCTCCTGTGACCTAGATGTGCAACAGACTGGAGCCATTTGAACAACTTTGAAAGGGGACCACCTAAGGATAAATCATGTAAAGTGTGGTCATTATCTGATCAGTGGTTTAGCAGGAGATGTTGTATGAAAAACAAGAGGACCAAGCTGGTCATGTATTGCTCACCTGAGCTAACGGATTCAAAGTTTCAGGAAGTGACAACCTTTACTGAAGGATTAATGGAAGGACATGGTGATGACAATGTATGCAATTTCTGCAAATCAAGTAGAACGTAACTCTATGTTAAAAAGGCTGACCTCACCAGTTTTCAAACTCATTCAGCTTTTATTCCTGACTTGCTAAGAAGATCCGATATAAACTGATGGGGCTATGGTGATGACAAGTTCAAAAATAAGCAATTAACTGCTGCAATCAAAGGGATGTTACTCTGTGACAAATAGGCAAACCTCACGAGTTTTCAAACTCCTCCCAGCTTTTCTGCCTGACTTATTTGTTTGTAAGTTTCATGAAGATCCGATCAAAACTGAAGGGGCAGCAGTGCTAACAAGGTCAGAAATAGGCATTTTTAAGCAACCAAAGGCATGTAACTCTATGATAAATGTGCCGACTTGGCCAGTATTCAAACTCATCCAAGGTTTTATTCCCAGCCACCTTACATATAAGTTTCAGAAAGATCCGATCAAAACTGAAGGGGCTAAGGTGATCACAAGGTCAAAATTTGGCATTTTTAGCAATCAAAGGGATGTTACTCTAAGATAAATGGGCCGACTTGGCCAGTTTTTGAACTCATCCGAGGTATAATCCGAAGCCACCTTACATATAAATTTCAGAAAAATCCGATCAAACTGAAGGGGTTACGTTGATGACAAGGTCAAAAATCAACGTTTTCAGTCATCAAAGGGACATAACTCTACGATAAATGGGATTACTTGGCCTGTTCTCGAACTCATCCAAGATTTTATCCCCAGCCACCATACATATAAGTTTCAGAAAGATCCTATAAAAACTGAAGGGGTTATGGTGTTGACAAGGTAAAAAATCGGCATTTTCAGCAATCAAAGGGACGTAAATCTATATTAAATGGGCCGACTTGGTCGATATTCGAACTCATCCTAGGTTTTACCCCCAGTCACCTTACATATAAGTTTCAGAAAGATCCGATCAAAACTCAAAAATCGACATTTTCAGCCATCAAAGGGACATAACTATATAGTAAATGGGGCGACTTGGCTGGTATTCGAACTCGTCCGAGGTTTTATCCCCAGCCACCTTACATATAAGTAATAGAAAGATCCGATCAAAACTGAAAGGGCTACGGTGATGACAAGGTCAAAAATCGGCATTTTCGGCAATCAAAGGGACGTTACTTTGTGATTAATGGACCAACTTGGCTGGTTTTCGATCTCATCCGAGATTTTATCCCCAGCCACGTTACATATAAGTTTCAGAAAGATTCGATCAAAACTGAAAGGGCTACAGTGATGACAAGGTCAAAAAATCAGCATTTTCAGCAATCAAAGGGACCTAACTCTATGATAAATAGGCCACCTCGGCTGGTATTCGAACTCATCCTAGGTTTTACCCCCAGTCACCTTACATATAAGTTTCAGAAAGATCCGATCAAAACTCAAAAATCGACATTTTCAGCCATCAAAGGGACATAACTATATAGTAAATGGGGCGACTTGGCTGGTATTCGAACTCGTCCGAGGTTTTATCCCCAGCCACCTTACATATAAGTAATAGAAAGTTCCGATCAAAACTGAAAGGGCTACGGTGATGACAAGGTCAAAAATCGGCATTTTCAGCAATCAAAGGGACGTTACTGTGTGATAAATGGACCAACTTGGCTGGTTTTCGAACTCATCCGAGATTTTATCCCAAGCCACGTTACATATAAGTTTCAGAAAGATTCGATCAAAACTGAAAGGGCTACGGTGATGACAAGGTCAAAAATCAGCATTTCCAGCAATCAAAGGGACGTTTCTCTACGATAAATGGCCCGACTTTGTCGGTTTTCGAACACATCCGAGATTTTATATCCAGCCTTCTTTCATATAAGATTCAGAAGGATTCTATCAAAACTGAAGGTGTTACGGAGATGACCAGGTCAAAAATCGGCATTTTCAGCAATCAAAGGGACGTAACTCTATGATAAATGGGCCGACTTGGCCGGTTTTCGGACTCATACGAGGTTTTATCCCCAGCCACCTTATATATAAGTTTCAGAAAGATCCGATCAAAACTGAAGGGGCTATGGTGATGACAAGCATTTTCCCATTGTAAGTCTACGGGACCTTGTGATTGCAATAGCAACCAAAGTTTTCATGCGATTTCAAAAACAAGAGGCCAAGCTAGCTTGGTCCTGTATCGCTCACCTGAGCTAACAAATTCAAAGTTTAAGGAAGTGCCAACCTTTCCTGAAGGCTTTATGGGAGGACATGGTGATGACAGGGTAAGCATTTTCTGCAAATCAAGTAGAATGTAACTCTATGATAAACAGGCTGACCTCACCGGTTCTCAAACTCATTCAAGCTTTTATTCCAGACTTGCTAAGAAGATCCGATCTAAACTGAAGTGGCTATGGTGATGACAAGTTCAAAAACAAGAGTTTTCAAACTCCACAAAGCTTTCTGCCTGACTTTCTTGTTTGTAAGTTTCATGAAGATCCGTTCAAAACTGAAGGGGCAGCAGTGATGACAAGGTCGAAAATAGGCATTTTCAGCAACCAAAGGCACTCTATGATAAATGTGCCGACTTGGCCGGTATTCGAACTCATCTGAGGTTTTATCCCCAGCAACCTTACATATAAGTTTCAGAAAGATACGATCAAAACTGAAGGGGCTACAGTGATGACAAGGTCAAAAATCGGCATTTTCAGCAATCAAAGGGATGTAACTGTATGATAAATGGGTCGACTTGGTCGGTTTTCGACCTCTTCCAAGGTTTTATCCCCAGCCACCTTACATATAAGTTTCAGAAAGATCGGATCACAACTGAAGGGGCTACCGTGATAACAAGGTCAAAAATCGGCATTTTCAGCAATTAAAGGGGCGTAACTCTATGATAAATGGGCCGACTTGCCAATTTTTCGAACTCATCCGAGGTTTTATCCCCAGCCACCTTACATATAAGTTTCAGAAAGATCCAATCAAAACTGAAGGGGCTACCGTGGTGACAAGGTCGAAAGTCGGCATTTTTCAGCAATCAAAGGGACGTGACTCTATGATAAATGGGCCGACTTGGCCGGTATTCAAACTTATCCGAGTTTTTATCCTCAGCCACCTTACATATAAGTTTCAAAAAATCCGATCAAAACCGAAGGGGCTACAGTGATGACAAGGTTAAAAATCGGCATTTTCAGCAATCAAAGGGACGTAACTCTATGATAAATGGGCCTACTTGGCCGGTTTTCTAACTCTTCCAAGGTTTTATCCCCAGCCACCTTACATATAAGTTTCAGAAAGATCCGATCAAAACTGAAGGGGCTACCGTGATGACAAGGTCAAAAATCGGCATTTTCAGCAATCAAAGGGACGTAAGTCTATGGAAAATGGGCTGACTTGGCCGGTTTTCGAACTCATCCGAGGTTTTATCCCCAGCCACCTTACATATAAGTTTCAGAAAGATACGCTCAAAACTGAAGGGGCTACCGTGATGATAAGGTCAAAAATCGGCATTTTCAGCAATCAAAGGGATGTAACTCTATGATAAATGGGCCGACTTATCCGGTTTTCGAACTCATCCGAGTTTTTATCCCCAGCCACCTTACATATAAGTTTCAGAAAGATACGATAAAAACTGAAGGGGCTACAGTGATGACAAGGTCAAAAATCGGCATTTTCAGCAATCAAAGGGATGTAACAGTATGATAAATGGGTCGACTTGGCGGATTTTCGAACTCTTCCAAGGTTTTATCCCCAGCCACCTTACATATAAGTTTCAGAAAGATCGGATCACAACTGAAGGGGCTACCGTGATAACAAGGTCTAAAATCGGCATTTTCAGCAATTAAAGGGGCGTAACTCTATGATAAATGGGCCGACTTGCCAATTTTTCGAACTCATCCGAGGTTTTATCCCCAGCACCTTACATATAAGTTTCAGAAAGATCCGATCAAAACTGAAGGGGCTACCGTGATGACAAGGTCGAAAGTCGGCGTTTTTCAGCAATCAAAGGCATGTTACTCTATGATAAATGGGCCGATTTAGCCGGTATTCAAACTTATCTGAGTTTTTATCCTCAGCCACCTTACATATAAGTTTCAAAAAGATCCGATCAAAAACGAAGGGGCTACAGTGATGACAAGGTCAAAAATCGGCATTTTCAGCAATCAAAGGGACGTAACTCTATGATAAATGGGCCTACTTGGCCGGTTTTCGAACTCATCCAAGGTTTTATCCCCAGCCACCTTACATATAAGTTTCAGAAAGATCCGATCAAAACTGAAGGGGCTACAGTGATGACAAGGTCAAAAATCGGCATTTTCAGCAATCAAAGGGACGTAAGTCTATGAAAAATGGGCTGACTTGGCCGGTTTTCGAACTCATCCGAGGTTTTATCCCCAGCCACTTTACATATAAGTTTCAGAAAGATCCGATCAAAACTGAAGGGGCTACCGTGATGACAAGGTCAAAAATCGGCATTTTCAGCAATCAAAGGGACGTAAGTCTATGAAAAATGGGCTGACTTGGCCGGTTTTCGAACTCATCCGAGGTTTTATCCCCAGCCACCTTACATATAAGTTTCAGAAAGATCCGATCAAAACTGAAGGGGCTACCGTGATGACAAGGTCAACAAGAGGCTCAATGAGCCTAAACCGCTCACCTGAGGAACTTAAGTTTTAACAATTCACAGACTTGACTACTAAATCTGCAAATAGAATCCAGCCCATTGACCCTTACAGGATATAAGTCATGATTATTGCATTGCATTCCAAGTTTGAGACTTCTAGCTTCTATAGTTCCTGAGAAATCTTTGACGAAAATTTAACATTGGTCAAAATGGAGAGAAAGAAGAATGAAAGAACAGATGAACAAATAAGCTGAGAAAGCCCAATGTCTCTTACACAAAATAAGTCATCATTATTCTATTGAATACCAAATTTGATGCTTCTAGCTTTTATAGTTCCTGAGAAATCTTTGATTAAAAATTTAACATTGGTCTATTTTCTCTATATGGAGAGAAAGAAGAATGAAGGAACAAACGAACCAGACTAGCTCCAAAACCTAATGCAGCCTTTCCCCTTGCCCAATGGTGCTACACATAAAATTTAAACATGATTGGTCGACTGCCTTCTGAGATATGCTTCATTGAAAGTGTGGACGACGGATGGACGGACGACAGACGACCGACTCCGGAGCCTTGGTATACTATAGGCTCACTGGAGCCTTTGGCTCAGGTGAGCTAAAAATTCAAGTCGCTATTTCTGTCACAACATTTTCCCTACGTTAAGTCTATGGGCAAATTTTTTTTGTCTCTCAAGGTCACGTAACTCCGAGGTCAATATTCTGATTCGGCCCAAAATCGAACTTAACCGAGATTTTATGCCTGTCCTCGTTACCTGCAAGTTTGAAGCTGATATGAATAAAAATAAAGTTGCTATCGTGGTCACAATGTATTTTTTTTATGCTCAAGGGCAGGTAACTCCAAGGCAAATATTCCGATTCGGCCCAAAATCGAACTTAACCGAGATTTTATGTCTGTCCTCGTTACCTGCAAGTTTGAAGCTGATCTGAAAAAAATTCAAGTCGCTATCGTAGTCGCAACATTTTCCCTAATTAAGTCTATGGGCAAATTTTTTGTCGCTCAAGGTCACGTAACTCCGAGGTCAATATTCCGATTCGGCCCAAAATCGAACTTAACCGAGATTTTATGCCTGTCCTCGTTATCTGCAAGTTTGAAGCTGATATGAATAAAAATAAAGTTGCTATCGTGGTCACAACGTATTTTTTTATGCTCAAGGACAGGTAACTCCAAGGCAAATAATCCGATTCGACCCAAAATCGAACTTAACCGAGATTTTATGTCTGTCCTCGTTACCTGCAAGATTGAAGCTGATCTGAAAAAAATTCAAGTCGCTATCGTAGTCACAACATTTTCCCTATGTAAAGTCTATGAGCAAATTTTTTGTTGCTCAAGGTCATGTAACTCCGAGGTCAATATTCCGATTCGAACTTAACCCTCTAATGCCCGGTGTATCATATATGATACATGTTTTTTCAAAAGTTATTACTTGACATTATGTATGCATTTTGACTTAATTTCCTTTGTTTTTATTAATTTAGTTTAGTAATATTTATAACAGATTCATATTCTTAACCTAGCATTACGTCATGTGACATTAATTTTCATTCCAATATGGCGGCTTCCATGTGTCGGTAGGTTCCTGTTATAGAGGTGATAACATCCGGGTGGAATCTGTATGAGCTTGTGTCTATAATATGCAAATTACATCTAGTAATAAGAATTAAAGCTTGAAAAATATAAATAGATGTCTTTAAACACTGCAAATAACTTGGCTACTGTACTCTGTGCTTGTAAGTTTCCATGTATCATATATGATACATCGGGCATTAAATGTACTGTATCACATATGTATCATATATGATACATGAGAATTAAATTTTACAAGGTAACTGTGTCTTGTGTATACTACATCTATCAACATCTTTTAATTTAACTATTATTATTGATATGAAATTAAGACACCTCATACATTATATTTCAATACTTGCAGTTAAACATGCACATGCTGCCGTTTGTTTCGTGTATCATATATGATACATTGGCCATTCATCATGAAAACACACCTAAATAATCTATACCCCCCTTAAACCCCACTTTCATGTAGTAAAACTGGGTTTTACCGGCGTATACTTCATTTTTATCCCCCGACCAATTGGGTTCGGGGATATAGCAATCAGCCTGGCACCCATCCATCCGTATGTCCGTCTGTCCGTCCGTAGACACATTCTTGTGGTGGCCTTTACTTCAATAGCCTTTGAGATATGATTTTATTGGCACAATTGTGCACAAGTTTGAGGTGTGTGATGCGCAAGAACCACAATTCTGGGTGCCATGGTATTTGAGTTATATCCCCTTCCATTAGAATTGTATGACGACATTGTGATTGCCATATCTCCAATATTTATTGTACACAAGGTTGAAAAGTTGTGTAATGCGCACGAACCAAAACTCTCGATGCCATGGTATCTGAGTTATCTCCCCATACAATATAAAAGTATGACTACCTTGTGATTACCATATAACTAAATACCCTTTGAGGCATATTGATGGTATTCAGTACAACTGTACACATGAAGTTACGCAGGCGTAACATGCACAAGAGCCACAACTCTTGTTGCCCTGGTTTTTGAGTTATCTCCCCTGACAATATAATATTGCTATGGCCATAACTGAAATACCCTTTGAGATATATTGAATGTACTTGTTACAATTGTACAGAAGGTTTAGAATGCCTTGGCTGATTTGAGTCTCTGCTGGATGCATATAGACTTTTGTAGGAAATAATTTGGACCAGCACTATTTATGAAATTCCATGCTCAGTTTTCAGCATTTTAATATTTTTGTTGTTCCCCTGTTACATATTACCTTGTTAGAATTGTTTAAATTAATGTTTGAATTAAATTGTACCAACCGTATTTATCCTATACCTCAATTTAGTTAAGGAAAACAGCATACAGTAAATGTATCATATATGATACATGTAAACTTAATGCCCGATGTATCATATATGATACATGCCATAAAATCACATCCGGGACATATATACCTGAAATGTCTTTGATTTTGTGATTAACTACTTGACAGGAATCACATATGTCAGTTTGATAATTTTTTCCACACTAGAAAGGGGTTTGGGCACTAGAGGGTTAACTGAGATTTTATGCCTGTCCACGTTACCTGCAAGTTTGAAGCTGATCTGAATAAAAATAAAGTTGCTTTCGTGGTCACAACGTATTTTTTTATGCTCAAGGGCAGGTAACTCCAAGGCAAATAATCCGATTCGGCCCAAAATCTAACTTAACCGAGATTTTATGTCCGTCCTCGTTACATGCAAGTTTGAAGCTGATCTGAAAAAAATTCAAGTCGCTATCGTAGTCACAACATTTTCCCTATGTTAAGTCTATGGGCAAATTTTTTGTCGCTCAAGGTCACGTAACTCCGAGGTCAATATTCCGATTCGGCCCAAAATCGAACTTAACCGGGATTTTATGCCTGTCCTCGTTACCTGCAAGTTTGAAGCTGATCTGAATAAAAATAAAGTTGCTATAGTGGTCAAAACGTATTTTTTCATGCTCAAGGGCAGGTAACTCCAAGGCAAATAATCCGATTCTGCCCAAAATCGAACTTAACCGTGATTTTATGTCTGTCCTCGTTACCTGCAAGTTTGAAGCTGATCTGAAAAAAATTCAAGTCGCTATCGTAGTCACAACATTTTCCCTATGTTAAGTCTATGGGCAAATTTTTTGTCGCAAGGTCACGTAACTCCGAGGTCAATATTCCGATTCTGCCCAAAATCGAACTTAACCGAGATTTTATGCCTGTCCTCGTTACTAGCTACAGTGATGACAACATTTTCCCCATGTTAAGTCGATAGGCAATTTTTCGGGCGCTCAAGGGGACGTAACTCTTGAGTGAATTATCTGATTCGGCCAAAAATCGAACTTGACCGAGATTTTATGCCTGTACTGGTTATCTGCAAGAATGAAGTCGATCAGAAAAAAATTGACGGAGCTAGAGTGATGACAAGCTTTTTCCTATGTGAAGTCTATGGGAGCTAGATGTTGCCATGGCAACCAGAGTTCCACTCAAATCTGCCTTAAACCTAATGAAGCCTTTCCACTTGCCCAATAATGCGACACATGAAATTTGATCAAAGTTGGCCAAGTAGTCTTTAAGATATACATTTTTGAAATTCCCATTAACCCTAATGCAAAAACACACAAGGGCAGGTAACTCCTAAGTGAATGATCCGATTCTGCCAGTTATCGAACTTAACCGAGATTTCAAGGCTGTGCTGGTTATCTGCAAGAATTAAGCCAATCTGAAAATAACTGAAGCAGCTACGGTGATGACAACATTCTCCCCATGTTAAGTCAATAGGCAATTTTTTCAACGCTCAAGGGCACGTAACTCCTGAGTGAATAATCCGATGCAGCCCAAAATCGAACTTGATCGAGATTTCATGCCTGTCCTCGTTATCTGCAAGAATGAAGTCGATCAGAAAAAAATTGACGGAGCTAGAGTGATGACAAGCTTTTTCCTAACGCTCAAGGGCACGTAACTCCTGAGTGAATAATCCGATTCAGCCCAAAATCGAACTTGATCGAGATTTCATGCCTGTCCTCGTTATCTGCAAGAATGAAGACAATCAGAAAAAAATTGACGGAGCTAGAGTGATGACAAACTTTTTCCTATGTTAAGTCTATGGGAGCTATTTGTTGCCATGGCAACCAGAGTTCCAATCCGATCTGCCAGAAAACAGTATGCAGCCTTTCCCCCTACCTGATAATGCTTCACATGAAATTTGATCAAGATTGGCCCACTGGTTCCGGAGATATACTTCTTTGAAAGTGTGGACGACGGACGACGACGGACGACGGACGACGGACGCCGGCTCGTGGTATACTAATACCTCACATGAGCCTTCGGCTCAGGTGAGCTAAAATCGGCATTTTCAGCAATCAAAGGGATGTAACTCTATGATAAATGGGCCGACTTGGCCGGTTTTCGAACTCATCTGAGTTTTTATCCCCAGCCACCTTACATATAAGTTTCAGGAAGATCTGATCAAAACTGAAGGCGCTACGGTGATGACAAGCATTTTCCCATAGTAAGTCTATGGGACCTTGTGGTTGCCATAGGAACCAAAGTTTTAGAGCGATTTCGAAAAAAAGTTTATGTCATCAATGCCCCACCAGAGGCATGCTACAGATGAGAAATGATTGAGATCAGCCTGCAGGATACAGAGATATAGCTGCTCAAAAGTGTGGACGGACGACGGACGACGGACGGACGACGGAGGACCCACTATACTATAAGCTCCCCTGGAGCCTTCGGCCCAGGTGAGCTAAAAAGCTCATTTCATCAATGCCCCACCAGAGGCATGCTACAGATGAGAAATGATTGAGATCAGCCTGCAGGCTACAGAGATATAGCTGCTCAAAAGTGTCGACAGACGACGGACGGACGACGGAGGACCCACTATACTAAAGCTCCCCTGGAGCCTTCGGCCCAGGTGAGCTAAAAAGTTTATGCACGCACACACGCATGCACGACGGACAAAAAGTGATCCCAAAAGATCACCTCGTCACTACATTACAGGTGAGCTAATGAAAAAGAAGAGCTCTGCAAGCGGGCATTATATGCCCAATGGAGCATTTATAAACTGACTGTTGTACAAGTTTGGATTTGTTGAACAATCGCAGACCGCATTTCTATTGCGCTGAACGACGATAATATATCTGAAACAGAATTTCGCCTGATTCTGTGTGAAATCGACAAATTCAATCAGATGAAAGAAGAAATTCGTGAGTGCCAGAAACAGGGCATTGACTTATCAGAAGACGAAACAAGAGGCCCATTGGCCACAATGCTCACCAGAGCTCAGGCTGCATTGCCCAATGGCAGCCATGTATTTTAACATGATATCATTTTTATCTTCCAATTATAAAGTCTCCCAAATGTGTCTTATCATAAGGACCTAGAATATAATATGGTTTATTGGTAGGAATCTTAATGGTTTCTGATATATGAGGCCCTTCTATGAAGTGGAGCGGAGAGGTATGGCCCCAGCGGACTACTAAGTTGGTGTGCTATTGTTAAGGAACAAGTACATTAATGATTATGGGGTGGGGATTTGAATGATTTCCGAAATATATTGCCTTTTATGAAGTGCAGGGGCGGGACACATTGCCGATGCACAAAGAGACCCCCAGGTTGGTGTGATTGAATGAGTCTTATCATAAGAAACAAGAATCTATATAGTTAAGGGTGGGGATCTGAATGATTTCTGAAATATTTTTCTTTTTAATGAAGTAAAGCAGTGGGGAATGGCCCGGGCACCCCTGCGGACTCCCAAGCTGGTGCCATCTGAATGCGTCTTATTATAAGGAAGATGAATATACATGGTTTAGGGGTGGAGCTCTAAATGGTTTCTGAGTCTTAGAGATATATGGCCTTTTGTGAAGTGGAGGAGTGGGGCAAGGCCTGGCTTCACCCAGGAGACCCCCAGGTTAGTGTCAATGAATGAGTCTTATCATATGGAACAACAATATATACGATTCTAGGGGTGGGAATCTGCAAGGTTTCCAAGATTCTATCATAAAGAACAAGAATATATATGGTTTAGGCGTGAGGATCTTTGAGATATATGGCCTTTTGTGAAGTGAATGGGTGGGGGCAAGGCCCCAGCACACCCAGGGAGACCCCCAGGTTGGTGTCAATGAACGCTTCTCTTCATAAGTAACAAGAATATATATGGTAAAGAGGTGGGTATTTGTAAGGTTTCTGAGATATTGGGCCTTCTGTGAAATGGAGGGGGTGGGGCATGACCTGTCGCATCCCTGGGGACCCCCAGGTTGCTGTCACTGAATGCGTCTTATCAAAAGGAACAAGAATATATATGGTTTTCGGGTGGAGATCTGAATGGTTTATGAGATATATGGCCTTTTGTGAAGTGGAGGAGTGAGGCAAGGCCCTTGCACACCCCGGGAGACCCCCAAGTTGGTATCAATGAATGCGTCTCTTCATAAGGAACAAGAATATATATGGTTTAGGGGTGGGGATCTGTAAGGTTTCCGAGATATTGGGCCTTTTATGAAATGGAGGGGGTGGGGCATGACCCCGGGGCATCCCTGGGGACCCCCAGGTTGGTGTCACTGAATGTGTCTTATCATAAGGAACAAGAATATATATGGTTTAGGGGTGGGGATCTGAATTGTTTCTGAGTTATATGGCCTTTTATGAAGTTGAGGGGTGGGGCATGGGGACCCCCATGTTGGCATAAAAGCATACGGCTGAGAGAAGTTTACTCAAGAACCATTTCTATAAAAGTTTTGTCAAAATATCTGCAATGACTTGGCAGTAAATGCCATTTTTCAATTTTCCCCATTATAAGTTTATGGAAATTCTACGTTGCCATAGCAACCAAACTAAAGAGTTGATTTTCATAAAAAAAACACGAACTTTCAATCCACCAATCCAGGGTTATTACAGATGAAATTTTGGCACAATGGGCCCAGCGGTTTCAGGGGAGATGTCGTTTGAAAGTGTGGACGCAGGCGACATTCGTCATACGACATACGACATACAACGGATGACGACAGACAACTGCCTATCCTATAGGCTCCCCCGGAGCCTTAGGCTGTGGTGAGCTAAAACAGAAGCTATTTCAATGTGCGAGAGACGAGGTGTTAATGACGGTCCGTACCAAGCCGTTGGAAGAGTTGGACAAAACTGGTCACAGTGGCACTTCTCAATGTATATTTGTTGCTCGCAGGCTTAAAAGAGCGCAGACTGGGTCAGGACCGGCTCCCAATGAGCTGGTCCAATCGCAAACTGCCTAAGTGTTTTCCTGGATCTCCTCAAAAAGGCTCGTCTTGGTCATAACATTGTACGTACAAATCACCCCTTTCTTGGCAGCGGTCATATGTCGCAGGGCACGAGTACATATACAACACGCCGTCCTTTTCATACTCACGAATTAGCGCATCACACCCAGTTTTTAAGAGCCCTTTGATTTTGCCCAAACCCTTTCTACGAAAGAGGATTTTTACCTCCATCCCACTCATGAGTTTTTCTGTCACCGGAAAATGTCTAAAACAAGTCAGTTACATGACTTCACACTTTGGCAAATTGAATTAATTGCAAAATATAAACGCCATAGGATGGCGCATGAGGAACATCGCCATCCAAAAAAGGAAAATTTACAATCTCAAAATCAAAATCATTGTGTTTATCATAAATTTTGCAAGAAACATACCCATCTACAATAGATAGATGTAAATCCAAAAACGGGGCCTCGGTATCAGAAGAATTTGCTTTATTTAACTGAAGTTCTGGGAGGTAAATTTGACTGATCAAACCATCCTAAGCCTGCCCTGGCAAAATGGTGCGAGTAGGGCTGTCAATGCTTATTAAGGAGCTTATTTCGGGTGGATACTAATCTACGGTACTGCCGGTATCCATGTCCCGGTATCGTTAGGGGGGGGGGGGGTCATGTTTTTGGCATGTCATATAATGATGAATACTTCATGGAAATTAATGATTTTGGTCTCATTTTAAAGGCAATACTTTTTTCCATATTTTGCATGTTAAACACTTGAGTTTGAACATATATATGGCAAGCTATAGACCTTTAAAGTCCCGGTATCCAGAAATTCTTGTCCCGGTATCCATGGGGGTAGACGTGTTTAACATGAAATTACATGAAATCAAATAAGTCCAATGTTATAATTCTTACCCATATATTGGCATTGTATCAAGCTTTAAATAGCATAATTCATATCTTATTTTGCTGTTGCAGTTTTGCAGAGAATCACACTCAAAGTCCCGGTATCCGGGAAATTAGTCCCGGTGTCCATGGGGGAAGACGTGTGTAACATAAAATAACATTAAATTTAATGAGTTCAATGTTATAATTTTTTTACTTATACATAGGCAATATGTCAAACTTTATATAACTCAAATCATATTTTATTTTGCTGCTGCAGTTTTTCTGGGAATCAAGCTTAAAGTCCCTGTATCGAGGACTATTAGTCCCGGTATCAACAGGGGTACTCATTTTAAAATTTAAAATAGAGCCAAAGAATTGTACCTAGTGTTACAATTTCTTTTACCTTTTAATAAACAATACTTCAAACTTTACATACCATATTTATAAATTGTATTTTCGTTTGATTTCATGCAAAGGTTTATATCTTAAAGTCCCAGTACTCGATATTTTTGTCCCAGTATCCACAGTGGTGGATGTGCAATTAATTTTACTATTGTTAAATAATAAATATCTATTTTCTCTCGCCCTCTCTATCGGCCATATTCATTGAATATACTTGGTTCTGATACAAAAATATATTTTTGTTGTTATTTATTTGAACTCCCTCGTTGAGGCGATTCTAACGAGTTCCAACAATTATTTTTTGAAACAGAAATGTGAAAAATATCCCATTTACTATCATAAAACTTTCTTTTTTATTGTTATTTATATATATATTTGTGTGTGGGAGTGGTATATTTCCTTTGTATTTGAAAAGACCAGATTCCGTAATGATTTTTTAACATTCAAATTTTCAATTCAATATTAGTTATGAAAGTGGCTTGGGATAAACTCATTAGCAGTGAAGATTTTTGGCACTGATAGATTTCAGAATATGTTCTATAAAAGGGTTATCCTTTGGAAGCAAGAAATACACCGCAGAAGTGAAAAATATGGAGTGTACATATTTTCTGGGCCAGACTAGCCCGTTTCGGCCAATTAGGCCTCATCAGTGACCCTCAGATATTTTCAAAATTCCACAATGGAATCAATGATCCCAAAGGACAAGAAAATATAATCTACACTATGATGTAGGGCAGGGAGACGTTTTACCGCCGCCACACATTCCCACACACCAGCTGTAGTGAAGCTAAATATGTTCTATAAAAGGGTTATCCTTTGGAAGCCTGCTAATTATCTACTGCGTGGCTATTTATTATCGTCATGCCAAAATGGCTTGGCTTATGTTTATGCATCAGCATCATGTAAGCCTACATGATTAACTCAGTACCTGTCAAGTAAGCTACCGAGTCTAATATAAACTCTTACCTTGGCTGACACAATTGATAAGCTTTCACATTCTGTGTAAGACATATCTTCAAAATCTACAATTGTGAGATTTTACTTTGTCGCTATGGCTGTGCTTTATGTTGGTGATTCTCAACTGAAATATTTTCGGACTACTCTTCCTTCTGTTGTTCGTTTCACTAGTGGTGCTCGTGTTGAGGAACTCGTTAGTCATCTGGATGACCTGTCAGCCTTTAAGGTAAGTTTGTATTTTCATTTTTATTTTTAATTGCATTTATAACTTATTGAAATCTTTTTGAAAATTAAGCCCTATTCAACTTCAATACGAAAACACGCCTATTCAAATGTATTGGTAAAAAATAATAAAAAAATAGATTGTGGGCACTCGATAGAACCGCCCCATCTATCAAGTACCCACAATCTATATTATGAGCAGAAATAAGGAAAATAATGCATACCCCTGTAAACCACAGTATTACAATGTTAAAGTGGGGTTTAATGAGGTCCAACTCACAATAAAGGCGCGTTTTCGTGATGAGCAAAAAAAAAATTGCATAGGCGTGTACTGCCGCAAAAAAGGGAAACAATTTCATTATAAAATCCTAGACCGACTTCGACTTGAACTAAATTAAGTACTCTAGTAGCTACCAATGACATGCGCACTAGCATTATCAGTAGAACACAAAGGTTGCTCCTTTCGCAGATTGCCATTATAACATAACGCTTACCAATACCTTAGCAACTCTACCCAAAAGGTGGGTTGAAATTATGGTAGACCATTGACGTCGCTTTGGTAGTTTCCTTTTATTTTTCTTTCTTAAAATTGTTCAATGAACAATTAAATAAATGGTCTTGGATGTTCGGCTGTAATTTAGGGTACTTAGGTAGCTACCTTAGTTCCAGTCGAAGTCGGTACTATATTAGTACAGGGAAATAAATCCTCCCTCTTTTGAGAAGAATCCAGAGCGATTTATCTACCCTGAAATGGATACGGCCTTTATTTATAAGACATTTTCAACACCCAATGTTTTCATATTATCATTGATGTTTAACGTACCCGCCAACACTGTATAGGTTATTTTGATTTACGCTGAAGTACATTTCTGTTCTTTTTTGACTGCTTGACGGAGCATCCTCATCGAATGGTCCATTCTATGTTTTGTTTATCGGCATTAATCAGGGAAACATGACTGTATAAATTGGGCCCCCTTAAATCCCACATTTTTCTTATTTCTGCTCAAAAACATCGATTGCGGATAATTATCAGAGGCGATTCGGAGGTTGGCCCAAACTGCATGTTTGGAACCGAAAATTGTAAACTAGCAGATTTTTTTTTTTTTTCATTTTTTGGCGATAAAGTATTCTAATATATTAGGCGTGTCTTTGCAATGTTAATCCCACTTTTTTTCATTTTCCATGATTTCCTTTATACATGATTAGTACAACGACAACAGTACACTAATGGAAAAGAAATCTGTTGCTTATTTGACGCACCATTGATCACTTAATGAGTTACTTATCGATTACTTATTGAGTAATTGTATGAGTAATTACCGACACACGTTAAACAAGACGAATTAAAGTTAGCCAAACATTTGATATTGTGCCGATTTATTTATTTATTTATTTATTTATTTATATTTGTGATAATTTCATATCTGATTTGTAACCACTAAGGTCATGAAATTGGATAAAACTTCTTATATAGATAAAAGAAGGAATTCAACTGGGCATGCATGGATTTGTTTTTTTTTTCAACATTCATAGAAGACTTCTGATGGTAAGCCAAGCGTAAGACCTCTCATGTGAAATCGTTGACCACCCCTCCCCTCCCCACTGTCGAGCCTTCTAATGGGAAGTCTTCGGCCGCCTCCCCACCCCTGAAGGTTAAGACTTCTAATGTGAAGCCCAAGGGTAAGACCTCTCATGTGAAATCGTTGACCACTCCTCCCCTCCCCACGGTCGCGCCTTCTAATGGGAAGTCTCCGGCCGCCTCCCCACCCCTGAAGGTTAAGACTTCTAATGCGAAGCCCAAGGGTAAGACCTCTCATGTGAAATCGTTGACCACCCTTCCCCTCCCCACTGTCGAGCCTTCTAATGGGAAGTCTTATGTAACGCAGATTCCATGCAGTAATAAATTTCAAATTCTTTCAAATCTCAAGCAAACAGAGCCTAGTACTTTGATTTTGGAACAGAATTCTGAGAAGAAATTTAATAAACCTACATCTAAAAAATATTCTGCTGCAAAATATTTTATCTCGCGTAAACTTAAGTCACGGTTTCTGAAAAGACAGAATTCTTCGGCTTGTAGTAAGGTTATGAAATCAGAGGGAATCCTAATATCAGAGTGCATAACATCCACTTCAAATTCCAAATTATCAAACACAGGTTTTCAGACGGGGGCGGTTTCGATGAGGAAACAGGAAATGTTATATTTAGAGAAAATATTTGTGAGCCTCTTGCCCTAGAATATGCTATCGACATACTGCATCAATGCGAATCTGGAAATATTGATAGTAATTTAATTTCGACAAAAATTCCATTTAAGCCGAAGGGTGGGGATGTTATTATTATAGATGCAGAGTGTTTTGACAAAAAAATTGACAGGCGATGTGACCAGTATCTTTGGGTTAATGACGGGACCAAAAAATACCCAAAATCTGAGCCACAAATTTTGAAAACAAAATGTAGGATTAAGATAGGGCTTGGTAATAAAAGTAGGGGTACAGCTTCTAGTGAATTTGTAAGAACAGAGTGAATTTGTAAGCACAGAGTATTCTTTAATGTCCAACGATAGGTTTTTTCATTTTTCATTATACCGGCGACGAAAGTGTCTTTAAAGGTTTGCCGCATGGTAATTCTAAAAACACAAATAAAAAATTCACCAGATCTAGTGCCTCTAATATGGAACGCATTAAAAAAGAGCTGGACAAACACATGTTGTGTGTACTCGTTAGATTCGCCTCGGTGACGAGGTTCTAACGAGTACCCACAAGGTTTCGCGGGGTATACATTAGCAGTCCAACTTCTGTTCAAAATCATAGATTGTGGGTACTCATTAGAATATCTTCGTCGATGCGATTATAGCGAGTTCCCGCAATCTATGTTTGGAGCAGAATTATGAAACATATAAAATCATAAATTGTGGGTACTCGTTAGAACCTCGTCACCTAGGCGAATCTAACGAGTACACACAAAATGTGTTTGGAAGAGAATTATGAAACATATAAAAATTGTTGTTTTTTTTAATATTGACGCAGATGATTAGACTTCATACTTCTGCTCAAAATCATAGATTGTGGGTAATTGTTAGAACCTCCTCGCCGAGGCGAATCTACCGAGTTCCCACATTCTATGTTTGATGCAGAATTATGAAACATATCAGAGAAAAAACTCTGATAGAATTCCCAATTTTTGGTAAAATCATAGATTGTGGGTGCTCTGTAGAACCTCCTCGCTGAGGCGATTCGACCGAGTTCCCACAATGTATGTTTGGAGCAGAAATATAAAACAAAAATATTTTTACAAAGTATTCTGTGCACCACAAGAGACACACTGCCAGGTAGTATCAGATGAATTCGACAACCCTATACATTTTTTATGATACCACTTTTTGCATTTTCGGCTATCGCAGCAAACCATATCATCAACGAATTCCGGTAATTTACAATGACACCATATAGGAATTTTGAAGCATTTAGGATTTATACTTGTTAAATGAGTTCCCCGGCATCGCGATTTTTCCTTCGGAAACGGCGACATGATTCCCTGTTCAAGACAACTAATCAAATGTTGTCGCATGTCACTTACAGAATAACTGGTCCAAAAATCGAAACTTGATGGGTTAAAACAAAATTCAGTTATATTGGCGATTGCAAAAAGACCACAGTCATACGAATTAGGTTGCTGTTGAACTCTCGGCATTTTTACATTTAATCTATTTTGTTTTTCTATATAAATCTGACAAAGTTGTATTTTTACGTTGTTTTTCAATTCTTTGATATTTTCACTGAGGCTATCTATGTAGTAAACAGATTCACAATCCGATTCAGACTGAAAACTCATAGTCCAATGATTTTTACCATCAAAATGAATTTGAGCGCTCGGCGGTTTTTGCGAAATCGTTGTTTTTGATGTATTCCAATTTTGTGTTTCGTTCATGAAAAAGGGTGCCAATGTTGTATCCTGCATGCGGCCGATATTAGGAAATTGTTTTTTCAAAATTGATTGAGCTGCTCGCATATGTTTATCCGTAAGCCACTTATTTTCTGAAATAATGTTCCGGTCGTTTTCATTTAAATCAAGATTAGGTAACCATTCATCACTTATGGATATATCAGGAAGTGTATCAAGATCTATCATTTCGTCGCAATTATGTTGCGGTGAATTTGGAATGAAAAGTTTGACCTTTTCAGTTTTTTTCTCGGAGTCTTCGAAATGCAACCTTTTTCTACTTTTCCGTTTTTCTGATTTTCTAGGCGAATCGGAGATTTTTTTTATCAATTACAATTTCTACCTGATTTTTCATTTCCGTGTGTTTCTTTATTGAAGTTTTCTTAGATCTGGAGTCAATACGCTTGCCAATGTCCGGCTGTTTTTTTTCGACTTCGTAATTTAGAAGTGGAATTCAAACATTTATTGTCCTTATATTCAGACATTAACAAAGTTTCCTCAGGTATTTCAGTTAATGGAAATGCATCTATATCTTTTCTTAATACCCCTGGAGAGTTAATTGCAGCTTTACTTGTTGATTCAGTTATTTCCAAAGTCAATTTTGAATCGGGTGCCGGAAGTGTTTCAAAATCTGATGGTTTGGGTTTCTTTTGACCTAAACGTTTTTGACTTCGTGGTCTGCTCTTATATCTCATCAATGAAACCAATTTCCTTTCTTTTTTCTGATCGACGTGTTTAATCTCAATACTGTATTTAGCCGCCAAAATATGGTAACACGTTGATGTGGATGGGCATGTGCAGAGTAGAAGTAAAACAAAGATCAGGAATTGATACAATTAACTTACTCCATCCATAAAAGACACCAAAGGGAAAGAAATACAAACATTAAGCGACCAGACCATAATGGAAACCTAAACAAAGGAAGGCCATATGGACAGTTACTTTCCCACAAAATGGCCATATGGCCATCCAAAAATAAAAGACACAAGTGACACACACAGTAAGTAACAAACAACAACATAAATAAATCGCCACAGAAGAGCCGCCTTGGAACGGTCAGTGGAAGATTTCCACTGGGGGGCTTAAATCGATTTTACGTGGCCACAATCCTCGCCCTTACTTCCGTCGCGATTTAGACAAATAATTTGTTCAGTCCGCATGAAGGCCTCCTAACTCATCAGTGCAACATCTCCGTGAACACAGAAATCAAAGAACCACAGAGGTGAGACAACGGTGAGGACTCGACAGCAAGAAACCACTGAAATGCTGGAGCAAAAGAAAACCAACAGTTAGACTCCGATGAGCCCGACCAGAGACTCTTTTGGATTCAGAGTAACTGCATATCTTTTACCATCCGAACCCTTTACAATAAAGCATTCCATTTCGGCTACATGTTTTACGCCTCCCCGCATTACTAATTCTTCCGCCATTACCTCACGATTAACAAATTTTTGTGACCCAGATCCGTCATTTTCAACCATTTCTAAAACTGAGGTACTTTGCAATGGTTGTGTGATATCTGTATCCAAACATTCCTGTGTAGTTTCAGAGGACCTATCATTTTTGAATTAACAGTATTTTCGAATGTCTCCGTATATGAGCAATTGTCATCCCTAGATTCCATAATGATTTCTGAGCTGAAGTCAGCAGGATCACACTAATTTGGCTCTTGTAATTCCGAAATAGAGCCCATTCTTTTTTTCACAGCTTCCAAAACTTCGTCTGGGTGAACTACTTTATGAGGAAACCTTAAATCTGATGGTTCTAATGCTGCGAATCGAAATTCTTCTTTAAGTGTAAAATTGCCCAAATCCGCCCGCCCCCTTATGATTTCACAGTACGCTGCATTCTGCAAATAAAACAGACTTAAAACCATATTATCTATAGGAAGTTTTTTATGATCATTCACCCACTTAATGATATTATTGAATCCCTCAGAAATATTAGTTGTGATACCTGAATACGGATTATAAACATTGTTTTCCTCAAAAATCCACCTGCCAGAAAAATTCAAAAGTTCCGGTTTAATATGCTTAGAGAAATAGACTAGGTATGCGGCACACCAGGAACTACTCAGTGAATCGAATTTCTCATTGAATTCGTCCTCCGATTCACAGCGTAGTAGCTGGTCTAAATTTTCCATGTAGACGTCTACGATTGAAGTTGGCGCTTTCCTTTTCCCCAGCCATTCCCTAACGTCGCGTTTTATATGGTTCCAACAGTGAAGTATACTGGCAGATGGCAGTTTAGCTTTGATAGCGTTCGTGAGTCCGGGCTCCCTATCCGCGACAAATAGTGTTTCCTTTGCCTTTAGGTTTGGACAGTGCTCGGTTAAAATTGACAAGAACCTTTCATGAAATTTTTGATCTTTTTTCTCGTGTATTAAAAATGCTAAAGGAACGGTTGGTTCATTTTTGAATAAAATTTTTTTATAAACAATTGGAGTGATATAAAAATTTCCTGTTTCAAAAGTTGTGTCAATTGATAAGAATGCCTTGTCGTCCCTCTTTATATGCAGCAGATCATTGGAATCCTTAATAGCTTCTTTTAAACCAAGTACCAAAAGTAAAGGTGGAAAAATATCTATCTGCATTACAAAGCCATCAAGCTGATACGCAAGTTCCAGTGTGTTGTACAGATCATCCTGGGTTAGCCTCTTTTTATTAACAATTTGTTGATACTTATTTTTTACTTGTTTAAGATTCCTAGGGGCGTTGATTCTAGCTTCGGTGCCTTGGAAATTCCCTTTTAAATTATTATAAACTTTACCTGAAGTTTTACCTTTGTCCAGCTCTTTTTTAATGCGTTCCATATAAGAGGCACTAGATCTGGTGAAATTTTTATTTGTATTTTTAGAATTACCGTGCGGCAAACCTTTAAAGACACTTTCGTCGCCGGTATAATGAAAAATGAAAAACCTATCGTTGGACATTAAAGAATACTCTGTTCTTACAAATTCACTAGAAGCTGTACCCCTACTTTTATTACCAAGCCCTATCTTAATCCTACATTTTGTTTTCAAAATTTGTGGTTCAGATTTTGGGTATTTTTTGGTCCCGTCATGAACCCAAAGATACTGGTCACATCGCCTGACGATTTTTTGTCAAAACACTCTGTATCTATAATAATAACATCCCCACCCTTCGGCTTAAATGGAATTTTTGTCGAAATTAAATTACTATCAATATTTCCAGATTCGCATTGATGCAGTATGTCGATAGCATATTCTAGGGCAAGAGGCTCACAAATATTTTCTCTAAATATAACATTTCCTGTTTCCTCATCGAAACCGCCCCCCGTCTGAAAACCTGTGTTTTATAATTTGGAATTTGAAGTAGATGTTATGCACTCTGATATAAGGATTCCCTCTGATTTCATAACCTTACTACAAGCCGAAGAATTCTGTCTTTTCAGAAACCGTGACTTAAGTTTACGCGAGATAAAATATTTTGCAGCAGAATATTTTTTAGATGTAGGTTTATTAAATTTCTTCTCAGAATTCTGTTCCAAAATCAAAGTACTAGGCTCTATTTGCTTGAGATTTGAAAGAATTTGAAATTTATTACTGCATGGAATCTGCGGTACATAAGACTTCCCATTAGAAGGCTCGACAGTGGGGAGGGGAAGGGTGGTCAACGATTTCACATGAGAGGTCTTACCCTTGGGCTTCGCATTAGAAGTCTTAACCTTCAGGGGTGGGGAGGCGGCCGAAGACTTCCCGTTAGAAGGCTCGACCGTGGGGAGGGGAGGAGTGGTCAACGATTTCACATGAGAGGTCTTACGCTTGGCTTACCATCAGAAGTCTTCTATGAATGGTGAAATAAAAAAAAATCCATGCATGCCCAGTTGAATTCCTTCTTTTATCTATATAAGAAGTTTTATCCAATTTCATGACCTTAGTGGTTACAAATCAGATATGAAATTATCACAAATATAAATAAATAAATAAATAAATCGGCACAATATCAAATGTTTGGCTAACTTTAATTCGTCTTGTTAAACGTGTGTCGGTAATTACTCATACAATTACTCAATAAGTAATCGATTAGTAACTCATTAAGTGATCAATGGTGCGTCGGATGAGCAACAGATTTCTTTTCCATTAGTATACTGTTGTCGTTGTACTAATCATGTATAAAGGAAATCATGGAAAATGAAAAAAGTGGGATTAACATTGCAAAGACACGCCTAATATATTAGAATACTTTATCGCCCAAAAATGTAAAAAAAAAAAAATCTGCTATTTTACAATTTTCGGTTCCAAACATGCAGTTTGGGCCAACCTCCGAATCGCCTCTGATAATTATCCACAATCGATGTTTTTGAGCAGAAATAAGAACAAGAGGGCCATGATGGCCCTGGATCGCTCACCTGATCCATATGATAGAGTAACAAGTGGGCCTCAGGGAGGGCAATTATTGACCCCAGGGCTACAATGTGCATAATGTTGATGGAGGTCTAAAGAGGTGAAGCTTCATACCAAATATCAACAAAGGCTATACTTTGAACAATCTTGGCAAAGGTCCACTAGATGAAGCTATACACCAAATATCAAAGACCTGGGCCTTGGGGTTTCAGAGAAGAAGATTTTTTAAAGATATTCCCTACATTATCCTATGTAAAACCAAATGGCCCCGGAGCGGGGGCATTTTTGGCCTCAGGGCCATAATTTAAACAATCTTGATAGAGGTCCACTAGATGAAGCTTCACACCAAATATCAAAGACCTGGGCCTTGCTGTTTCAGAGAAGAAAATTTTCAAAGATTATGTAAAACCAAAGGGCCCCGGGGTGGGGGCTATAATTTGAACAATCTTGGTAGAGGTCCACTAGATGAAGCTCCATACCAAATATCAAAGGCACGGGCCTAGTGGTTTCAGAGAGGAAGATTTTTAAAGATTTCCCTATTTAAGTCTGTGTAAAACCAAAAGGTCTCGGGGCTGGGGCGTTTTTGGCCCCAGGGCTAATAGCCTATAATTTGAACAATCTTGATAGAGGTCCACTAGATGAAATTTCACACAAAAATATCAAAGACCTAGGCCTTGTGGTTTCAGAGAAAAAGATTTTTAAAGATTTTCCCTATATAAAGTAGAAGTAAAACAAAGATCAGGAATCGATACAATTAACTTACTCCACCCATCAAATACACCAAAGGGAAAGAAATACAAACATTAAGCGACCAGACCATAATTGAAACCTAAACAAAAGAAGGCCATAAGGACAGTTACTTTCCCACAAAATGACCATATGGCCATCCAAAATTAAAAGACAAAAGTGATACACACAGTAAATAACAAACAACAACATGAATAAATCGCCACAGAAGAACCGCCTTGGAACGGTCAGTGGAAAGATTTCCACTGGGGGGCTTAAATCTATTTTACATGGCCACAATCTTCACCCTTACTTCCCCCGTGATTTAGACAAATAATTTGTTCAGTCCGCATGAAGGCCTCCTAACTCATCAGTGCAACATCTCCGTGAACACAAATAATCAAAGAACCACAGAGGTGAGACAACGGTGAGGACTCAACAGCAAGAAACCACTGAAATGCTGGAGCAAAAGAAAACCAACAGTTAGATTCTATAAGTTATAAGTCTATGTAAAACAAAAGGGCCCCCGAGACAGGGGCGTTTTTGGTCTCAGGGCTATAATTTGAACAATCTTGGTAGAGGTACACTAGATGAAGCTTCATACCAAATATCAAAGACCTAGGCCTTCTGGTTTCAAAGAAGAAGATTTTTCAAGATTTTCCCTATATAAGTCTATGTAATACCAAAGGGCCCGGAGCGGGGGCATTTTTGGCCCCAGGGCTATAATTTGAACAATCTTGGTAAAGGTCCACAAGATGAAGCTTCATACCAAATATCAAAGACCTAGGCCTTGTGGTTTCTGAGAAGAAGATTTTTAAAGATTTTCCCTATATAAGTCTATGTAAAACCAAAGGGCCCCGAGGCGGGGGCATTTTTGGTCTCAGGGCTATAATTGAACAATTTTGGTAGAGGTCCACTAGATGTAGCTTCATACCAAATATCAAAGACCTAGGCCTTGGGGTTTCCGAGAAGAAGATTTTTCAAGATTTTCCCCTCTATAAGCCCATGTAAAACCAAAAGGCCCCAGGGTGGGGGCATTTTTGGCCTCAGCACTATAATTTGAACAATACTGGTAGGGGTCCACCAGATGAAGCTTCATACCAAATATCAAAGACCTGGGCCTTGCGGTTTCAGAGAAGATTATTAAAGATTTTCCCTATATAAGGGGGGGGGGTAACTGGGCCTTGTGGGGTGAAGCTTCATACCAAATATCAAAAACATGGGCCTAACAGTTTCAGAGAAGAAATTTTTTTAAAGATTTTCCCTATATAAGTCTATGTAAAACCAAAAGGCCCTGGGGTGGGGGCATTTTTGGCCCCAGGGCCTGGGCCTTGTGGGGTGAAGCTTCATACCAAATATCAAAGACATGGGCCTTACAGTTTCAGAGTAGAAAATTTTTAAACATTTTTCCCTATAAAAGCCCATGTAAAACCAAAGGGCCCCAGAGCGGGGGCATTTTGGCCCCAGCACTATAATATTAACAATCTTGGCAGGGGTCCACTAGGTAAAGCTTCATACCAAATATCAAAGACCTGGGCCTAGCAGTTTCAGAGAAAAAGATTTTTAAAGATTTTCCCTATATAAGCCCATGTAAAACCAAAAGGCCCCGGGGCGGGGGCATTTTTGGCCCCAGCACTATAATTTGAACAATCTTGGTAGGGGTCCACTAGATGAAGCTTCATACCAAACATCAAAGACCTGGGCCTTGTGGTTTCAGAGAAGAAGATTTTTAAAGATCATGGGGGGTGGGGGGGGACCTGGGCCTTGTGGGGTGAAGCTTCATACCAAATATCAAAGACATGGGCATTACGGTTTCAGAGAAGAAAATTTTTAAAGATTTTCCCTATATAAGCCCATGTAAAACCAAAGGGCCCCAGAGCGGGGGCATTTTTGACCCAAGGGCTTTAATTTGAACAACCATGGTTGGGGTCCACTATGTGAACCTTCATACCAAATATCAAAGACCTGGGCCTTGCGGTTTCAGAGAAGAAGTTTTTTTTAAGATTTTCCCTGTATAAGCCCATGTAAAACCAAAAGGCCCCGGGGCGTGGTGGGGGAGGGGGGAACCTGGGCCTTGTGGGGTGAAGCTTCATACCAAATATCAAAGACATGGGCCTTACGGTTTCAGAAAAGAAAATTTTTAAAGATTTTCGCTATATAAGCCCATGTAAAACCAAAGGGCCCAAGAGCGGGGGCATTTTTTGCCCCAGCACTATAATTTGAACAATCTTGGTAGGGTTCCACTAGGTGAAGCTACATACCAAATATCAAAGACTTGGGCCTAGTGGTTTTAGAGAAGAAATTTTTTAACGATTTTCCCTATATAAGCCCATGTAAAATCAAAGGGCCCCGGGGTGGGGGGCATTTTTGGCCCCATGGCTATAATTTGAACAATCTTGGTAGGGGTCCACTAGGTGAAGCTTCATACCAAATATCAAAGACCTGGGCCTTGCGGTTTCAGAGAAGAAAATTTTAAAAGATTTTCCCTATGTAAGCCCATGTAAAACCAAAGGGCCCCGGAGCAGGGGCATTTTTGGCCCCAGGCACTATAATTTGAACAATCTTGGTAGGGGTCCACTAGATGAAGCTTCATACCAAATATCAAAGACCTGGGCCTTGCGGTTTCAGAGAAGAAGATTTTTTAAGATTTTCCCTATATAAGCCCATGTAAAACAAAAGGGCCCCTGGGCGGGGGCATTTATTGGCCCCAGCACTATAATTTGAACAATCTTCGTAGGGGTCCACTAGATGAAGCTTCATACCAAATATCAAAGACCTGGGCCTTACGGTTTCAGAGAAGAAGATTTTTAAAGATCTTCCCTATATTAGCCCATGTAAAACCCAAGGGCCCCGGAGCGGGGGCATTTTTGGCCCCAGCACTATAATTTGAACAATCTTGGTGGGGGTCCACTAGATGAAGCTTCATACCAAATATCAAAGACCAGGGCCTTGCGGTTTCAGAGAAGAAAATTTTAAAAGGTTTTCCCTATGTAAGCCCATGTTAAACCAAAGGGCCCAGGAGCGGGGGCATTTTTGGCCCCAGCACTATAATTTGAACAATCTTGGTAGGGGTCCACTAGATGAAGCTTCATACCAAATATCAAAGACCTGGGCCTTGCGGTTTCAGAGTAGAAGATTTTTAAAGATTTTCCCTATATAAGCCCATGTAAAACCAAAGGGACCAGGGGCGGGGGCATTTTTGGCCCCAGCACTATAATTTGAACAAACTTGGCAGGGGTTCACTACATGAAGCCTCACACCAAATATCAAAGACCTGGGCCTTAGGGTTTCAGAGAAGAAGATTTTTAAAGATTTTCCCTATATAAGCCAATGTAAAACCAAAGGGCCCCGGAGCGGGGGCATTTTTGGCCCCAGCACTATAATTTGAAAAATCTTGGTAGGGGTCCACTAGTGGAAGCTTCATACCAAAGATCAAAGACCTGGGCCTTGCGGTTTCAGAGAAGAAGATTTTTAAAGATTTTCCCTATATAAGCCCATGTAAAACCAAAGGGCCCCGGAGCGGGGGCATTTTTTGCCCCAGCATTATAATTTGGACAATCTTGTTAAGAATCCACTAGATGAAGCTTCAGACCAAATATCAAAGACCTGGTTTCAGAGAAGAAGATTTATAAAGATTTTCCCTATATAAGCCCATGTAAAACCAAAGGGCCCCGGAGCGGGGGCATTTTTGGCCCCAGCACTATAATTTGAACAATCTTGGTGGCGGTCCACTAGATGAAGCTTCAGACCAAATTTCAAAGACCTAGCCATTACGGTTTCAGAGAAGAAGATTTTTAAAGATTGTCCCTATAAAAGCCCATGTAAAACCAAAGGGCCCCGGAGCGGGGGCATTTTTGGCCCAGCACTATAATTTGAACAATCTTGGTGGGGGTCCACTAGATGAAGCTTCATACCAAATATCAAAGACCTGGGCCGTGCGGTTTCAGAGAAGAAAATTTTAAAAGATTTTCCCTATGTAAGCCCATGTTAAACCAAAGGGCCCCGGGGCGGGGGCATTTTTGGCCCCAGCACTATAATTTGAACAATCTTGGTAGGGGTCCACTAGATGAAGCTTCATAACAAATATCAAAGACCTGGGCCATGCGGTTTCAGAGAAGAAGATTTTTTAAGATTTTCCCTATATAAGCCCATGTAAAACCAAAGGGCCCCGGGGCGGGGGCATTTTTGGCCCCAGCACTATAATTTGAACAATCTTGGTAGGGGTCTACTAGTTGAAGCTTCATACCAAATATCAAAGAGTTGAGCCTTGTGGTTTCAGAGAAGAAGATTTTTAAAGATTTTCCCTATATTAGCCCATGTAAAATCAAAGGGGCCCGGGGCGGGGGCATTTTTGGCCCCAGCACTATAATTTGAACAATCTTGGTAGGGGTCCACTAGATGTAGCTTCAGACCAGATATCAAAGACCTGGGCCTTACGGTTTCAGAGAAGAAGATTTTTAAAGATTTTCCCTATATAAGCCCATGTAAAGCCAAAGGGCCCCGGAGCGGGGGCATTTTTGGCCCCAGCACTATAATTTGAACAATCTTGGTAGGGGTCCACTAGATGAAGCTTCAGACCAAATTTCAAAGACCTGGCCCTTACGGTTTTAGAGAAGAATTTTAAAGATTGTCCCTATATAAGCCCCTGTAAAACCAAAGGGCCCCGGAGCGGGGGCATTTTTGGCCCCAGCACTATAATTTGAACAATCTTGGTAGGGGTCCACTAGATGAAGCTTCATACCAAATATCAAAGACCTGGGCCTTGTGGTTTCAGAGAAGAAGATTTTTTAAGTTTTTGGTGAAAAAAGTCTATTTTTGGCCCAAAAACCAAGATGTGCAACGGACCGGAACCATTTGAACAACTTTGAAAGGGGACCACCTAAGGATCATTCCTGTGAAGTTTGGTCAAAATCCGATCAGTGGTTTAGGAGGAGATGTCGTTTAAAGAAATTGTTTACGGACGCACAGACGCACTGACGCACGACGGACGAAAAGTGATCCCATAAGCTCACCTCGTCACTACGTGACGGTGAGCTAAAAATGTGGGATTTAAGGGGGCCCAATTTATACAGTCATGTTTCCCTGATTAATGCCGATAAACAAAACATAGAATGGACCATTCGATGAGGATGCTCCGTCAAGCAGTCAAAAAAGAACAGAAATATACTTCTGCGTAAATCAAAATAACCTATACAGTGTTGGCGGGTACGTTAAACATCAATGATAATATGAAAACATTGGGTGTTGAAAATGTCTTATAAATAAAGGCCGTATCCATTTCAGGGAAGATAAATCGCTCTGAATTCTTCTCAAAAGAGGGAGGTTTTATTTCCCTGTACAAATATAGTACCGACTTCGACTGGAACTAAGGTAGCTACCTAAGTACCCTAAATTACAGCCGAACATCCAAGACCATTTATTTAATTGTTCATTGAACAATTTTAAGAAAGAAAAATAAAAGGAAACTACCAAATCGACGTCATTGGTCTACCATAATTTCAACCCACCTTTTGGGTAGAGTTGCTAAGGTATTGGTAAGCGTTATGTTATGATGGCAATCTGCGAAAGGAGCAACCCTTTGTGTTCTACTGATAATGCTAGTGCGCATGTCATTGGTAGCTACTAGAGTACCTACTTTAGTTCCAGTCGAAGTCGGTCTAGGATTTTATAATGAAATTTTTTCCCTTTTTTGCGGCAGTACACGCCTATGCATTTTTTTTATTTTTTTTTGCTCATCACGAAAACACGCCTTTATTGTGAGTTGGAACTCATTAAACCCCACTTTTAAATTGTAATACTGTGGTTTACAGGGGTATGCATTATTTTCCTTATTTCTGCTCATAATATAGATTGTGGGTACTTAATAGATGGGGCGGTTCTATCGAGTGCCCACAATCTATTTTTTTATTGCCTTTTACCAATACATTTGAGTAGGCGTGTTTCGTATTGAAGTTTAATAGGGCTTAATTTTCAAAAAGATTTCAATAAGTTATAAATGCAATTAAAAATAAAAATGAAAATACAAACTTACCTTAAAGGCTGACAGGTCATCCAGATGACTAACGAGTTCCTCAACACGAGCACCACTAGTGAAACGAACAACAGAAGGAAGAGTAGTCCGAAAACATTTCAGTTGAGAATCACCAACATAAAGCACAGCCATGGCGACAAAGTAAAATCTCACAATTGTAGATTTTGAAGATATGTCTTACACAGAATGTGAAAGCTTATCATTTGTGTCAGCCAAGGTAAGAGTTTATATTAGACTCGGTAGCTTACTTGACAGGTACTGAGTTAATCATGTAGGCTTACATGATGCTGATGCATAAACATAAGGCAAGCCATTTTGGCATGACAATAATAAATAGCCACGCAGTAGATAATTAGCAGGCTTCTGAAATCTATCAGTGCCAAAAATCTTCACTGCTAATGAGTTTATCCCAAGCCACTTTCATAACTAATATTGAATTGAAAATTTGAATGTTAAAAAATCATTACGGAATCTGGTCTTTTCAAATACAAAGGAAATATACCACTCCCACACACAAATATATATATATAAATAACAATAAAAAAGAAAGTTTTATGATAGTAAATGGGATATTTTGCACATTTCTGTTTCAAAAAATAATTGTTGGAACTCGTTAGAATCGCCTAAACGAGGGAATTCAAATAAAAAACAACAAAAATATATTTTTGTATCAGAACCAATATATTCAATGAATATGGCCGATAGAGAGGGCGAGAGAAAATAGATATTTATTATTTAACAAGAGTAAAATTAATTGCACATCCACTACTGTGGATACTGGGACAAAAATATCGAGTACTGGGACTTTAAGATATAAACCTTTGCATGAAATCAAACGAAAATACAATTTATAAATATGGTATGTAAAGTTTGAAGTATTGTTTATTAAAAGGTAAAAGAAATTGTAACACTAGGTACAATTATTTGGCTCTATTTTAAATTTTAAAATGAGTACCCCTGTTGATACCGGGACTAAATTTCCTCGATACCGGGACTTTAAGTTTGATTCCCAGAAAAACTGCAGCAGCAAAATAAAATATGATTTGAGTTATATAAAGTTTGACATATTGCCTATGTATAAGTAAAAAAATTATAACATTGAACTCATTAAATTTAATGTTATTTTATGTTACACACGTCTACCCCCATGGACACCGGGACTAATTTCCCGGATACCGGGACTTTGAGTGTGATTCTCTGCAAAACTGCAACAGCAAAATAAGATATGAATTATGCTATTTAAAGCTTGATACAATGCCAATATATGGGTAAAAGAATTATAACATTGGACTCATTTGATTTCATGTAATTTCATGTTAAACACGTCTACCCCCATGGATACCGGGACAAGAATTTCTGGATACCGGGACTTTAAAGGTCTATAGCTTGCCATATATATGTTCAAACTCAAGTGTTTAACATGCAAAATATGATAAAAAAGTATTGCCTTTAAAATGAGACCAAAATCATTAATTTCCATGAAGTATTCATCATTATATGACATGCCAAAAACATGACCCCCCTAACGATACCGGGACATGGATACCGGAAGTACCGTAGATTAGTATCCACCTTTTTCCGTGACGAACTTCCGGTTCTAAAAATAGAACGGGAAAAGCCCTGGCCGTCAAAAAGTTAATCACAGCGTAAAACAGTGGATTTCTTTTAAACTTTTTGCAAATGATATGCTGCCAGGTGTGAAATTTCGCATTAGACTAATAAATTATCATTTTTTGGCCAAAAAATGTCGTTCTATCGAGTACCTAAAATCTATTTTTTCAGCTGAAGTAAGTAAAATAATGTTTACCCCTGTAAACCCCAGTTTTACTAAGTAAATGTGTTTTTTTTTCTCTAGCTCTCTCTAAGTGTACCATCAGTTATCGAGCATAGGTGAATATAAATTACAGTTTGCCGTTAAATGACTCCATGTCAGCCGACTTGTAACGTGTCAACAACGTCATGTCTACATCAAACCAACATCAAGGCATTGAATTTGACTTTGCAACGTTGATGAAACGTCAGAACGTTGCGTTGTCGATAATACAGGGTTGCTTAATAAAATACCATTTGCCCAGTGCTCGGACCCATCAAGATTCAGTGGGATTGGAACATTAAATTCAAAACAAACATAGAACACCCTTTCAGTGCATGAGAATGAAACTCTCCTTCGCAAGTGCAAGATTTTACAGTAAAATCTGGTAGATTTGTAGATTTGTTCAACCTGCCCAGCCCTTATGTATGCATTAACCCATTCGGTACCGGTGTAACAGGCCAGTTCTTCCCCCGAGTCAGTTTCTTCCCCGGGGAAGAACTGGGCCGGCCCGTTTCTTCCCCGGGGAAGAAACTGACTAGTCAGTTTCTTCCCCACCCAGTCAGTTTCTTCCCCACCTGAAATTTTTTTAAGAACCACAGAGAACGAGTAATTTATGCCTCACAAATTGTTAAAAATTCGAAAAGAAACCATTCTGAATTAGGTTTGAGTCTTTACAGCTTGAATGGCAAAATTTTCTCTATGTCATACAATATATGGAGATCCAAGGAAATTTTTCATCCCAATTCTAGTATCTATGATTAATTTTCTTACCTTTTTGTGACATTAATTGGTATTAACTAAACAAATATGATCAGCAACAACTCTTTAGTGCTCCAATCTAAATATAATTTGGAAAACGGGGGTTGGGAAGAACTGGGCCGGCCCATTTCTTCCCCGGCACAGTTTTTCCCACCCCAGATTTTTTTCTTTTACCAAAAATTCTTGTGATAAATTTTCTTCGCTTTTAAAGACATAAATTGGTATTAACTACAGAGATATAATAAGCAACAAATGTTTGGCCCTTAAGTTTCAATAGAATTCAGAGACTTGGAGGTGGGGAAGAACTGGGCCGGCCCAGTTCTTCCCCACCCCAGATGTTTCTGTTTACTAATAATTCTTGTGATAAGTTTCCTTTGCTTTTTAGGACAAAAATTGGTAGAAACTAAAACGATATAATAAGCAACAAATGTTTGAGCTCTAATATCAATAGAATTTGGAGGCTGGGTAGGGGAAGAACTGGGCCGGCCCAGTTCCTCCCCACCCCAGATTTTTCTGCTTACTAATAATTCTGGTGTTAATTTCCTTTGCTTTTTAAGACATAAATGTGTATAAACTAAACAGCTATAATAAGCTACGATTGTTTGGAGCTCAAATCTTAATAGAATTTGGAGACTGGGGGTGGGAAAGACCTGGGCCAGCCCGTTTCTTCCCCACCCCAGATTTTTCTGTTTACTAAAAATTCTTGTGAGAAATTTTCTTCACTTTTAAAGACATAAATTGGTATTAACTAAACAGATATAATAAGCAACAAATGTTTGGCACTTAAATTCCAATAGAATTCGGGGACTAGTGGGGCTGGGGAAGAACTGGGCCGGCTTGTTTCTTCTCCACCCTTGGGTAGTGTTGTACAGTTATGTCAATTATACTGAAGATGTCTTGGGTGGGGAAGAACTGGGGCGGTCCGTTTCTTTCCCACCCTTGGTAAGTGTTGTACTGTCAAGTCACTTATGACGTTGAAGGTGGCTGGGGTGGGGAAGAACAAGGTCGGCTCTTTTCTTCCCCACCCCAGATTTTTCTGTTTACTAAAAATTCTTGTGATAAATTTTCTTCACTTTTATCGACATAAATAGGTATTAATTAAACAGATAAAATAAGCAAAAAATGTTTGGCACTTAATTTCAATAGAATTTGGAGACTGGGGGGGTGGGAAAGAACTGGGCCGGCCTGTTTTTCCCCACCCTTGGATAGTGTTGTACAGTTATGTCAGTTATATTGCTGAAGATGTCTTGGGTGGGGAAGAACTGGGCCGGTCTGTTTCTTTCCCACCCTTGGTAAGTGTTGTACTGTCAAGTCACTTATGACGTTGAAGGTGTCTGGGTGGGAAAGAACTGGGCCGGCCCATTTCTTCCCCACCCCAGATTCTTTTGTTTACTAAAAATTCTTGTTATAAATTTTCTTCACTTTTAAAGACATAAATTGGTATTAACTAAACAGACATGATAAGCAACAAATGTTTGGCACTTAAATTCCAATAGAATTCGGGGACTAGTGGGGCTGGGGAAGAACTGGGCCGGCTTGTTTCTTCTCCACCCTTGGGTAGTGTTGTACAGTTATGTCAATTATACTGAAGATGTCTTGGGTGGGGAAGAACTGGGGCGGTCCGTTTCTTTCCCACCCTTGGTAAGTGTTGTACTGTCAAGTCACTTATGACGTTGAAGGTGGCTGGGGTGGGGAAGAACAAGGTCGGCTCTTTTCTTCCCCACCCCAGATTTTTCTGTTTACTAAAAATTCTTGTGATAAATTTTCTTCACTTTTATCGACATAAATAGGTATTAATTAAACAGATAAAATAAGCAAAAAATGTTTGGCACTTAATTTCAATAGAATTTGGAGACTGGGGGGGTGGGAAAGAACTGGGCCGGCCTGTTTTTCCCCACCCTTGGATAGTGTTGTACAGTTATGTCAGTTATATTGCTGAAGATGTCTTGGGTGGGGAAGAACTGGGCCGGTCTGTTTCTTTCCCACCCTTGGTAAGTGTTGTACTGTCAAGTCACTTATGACGTTGAAGGTGTCTGGGTGGGAAAGAACTGGGCCGGCCCATTTCTTCCCCACCCCAGATTCTTTTGTTTACTAAAAATTCTTGTTATAAATTTTCTTCACTTTTAAAGACATAAATTGGTATTAACTAAACAGACATGATAAGCAACAAATGTTTGGCACTTAAATTCCAATAGAATTCGGGGACTAGTGGGGCTGGGGAAGAACTGGGCCGGCTTGTTTCTTCTCCACCCTTGGGTAGTGTTGTACAGTTATGTCAATTATACTGAAGATGTCTTGGGTGGGGAAGAACTGGGGCGGTCCGTTTCTTTCCCACCCTTGGTAAGTGTTGTACTGTCAAGTCACTTATGACGTTGAAGGTGGCTGGGGTGGGGAAGAACAAGGTCGGCTCTTTTCTTCCCCACCCCAGATTTTTCTGTTTACTAAAAATTCTTGTGATAAATTTTCTTCACTTTTATCGACATAAATAGGTATTAATTAAACAGATAAAATAAGCAAAAAATGTTTGGCACTTAATTTCAATAGAATTTGGAGACTGGGGGGGGTGGGAAAGAACTGGGCCGGCCTGTTTCTTTCCCACCCTTGGATAGTGTTGTACAGTTATGTCAGCTATATTGCTGAAGATGTCTTGGGTGGGGAAGAACTGGGCCGGCCTGTTTCTTTCCCACCCTTGGATAGTGTTGTACAGTTATGTCAGCTATATTGCTGAAGATGTCTTGGGTGGGGAAGAACTGGGCCGTTCTGTTTCTTTCCCACCCTTGGATAGTGTTGTACAGTTATGTCAGCTATATTGCTGAAGATGTCTTGGGTGGGGAAGAACTGGGCCGTTCTGTTTCTTTCCCACCCTTGGATAGTGTTGTACAGTTATGTCAGCTATATTGCTGAAGATGTCTTGGGTGGGGAAGAACTGGGCCGGTCTGTTTCTTTCCCACCCTTGGATAGTGTTGTACAGTTATGTCAGCTATATTGCTGAAGATGTCTTGGGTGGGGAAGAACTGGGCCGGTCTGTTTCTTTCCCACCCTTGGGTAGGGTTGTACAGTTCTGTCAGTTATATAACTGAAGATGTGATTTGGACACCAAACAGTTTTTGCTTATTATATCTGTTTAGTTAATACCAATTTATGTCTTAAAAAGGGAAGAAAATTTATCACAAGAACTTTTTGTAAACAGAAAAATCTGGGGTGGGGAAGAAACAGGCCGGCCCAGTTCTTCCCCACCCCCAGTCTCCAAATTCTGTTCAGATTTATGCTCCAAACATTTGTTGCTTATTATATCTTTTTAGTTTATACCAATTTATGTCTTAAAAAGCGAAGAAAATTTATCACAAGAATTTTTTGTAAACAGAAAAATCTGGGGTGGGGAAGAAACGGGCCGGCCCAGTTCTTCCCCACCCCCAGTCTCCGAATTCTGTTTATATTTGTGCTCCAAACATTTGTTGCTTATTATATCTTTTTAGTTTATACCAATTTATGTCTTAAAAAGCGAAGAAAATTTATCACAAGAATTTTTTGTAAACAGAAAAATCTGGGCTGGGGAAGAAACAGGCCGACCCAGTTCTCCCCACCCCCAGTCTCCAAATTCTATTTAGATTTGAACTCCAAACATTTGTTGCTTATTATATCTTTTTAGTTTATACCAATTTATGTCTTAAAAAGCAAAGAAAATTCATCAAAGATGCTTGAATATGGATGCATATTTTATTGCATCTGCATGAATGGGGTAGCATAGAGCAATTTTGTCATGTAAGCTAAAAGGACTCAGAAGTTATTCAGAATGGTCTCTTTTCTCATTTATAACAAATTGTGAGCTGAAAATTACTTGTTGACTTTGGTTCTGAAAAATATTCAGGTGGGGAAGAAACTGACTAGTCAGTTTCTTCCCCCGAAGAAACTGACTGAATCAGGCCGGCCCAGTTCTTACCCCGGGGAAGAAACGGGCCGGCCCAGTTCTTCCCCGGGGAAGAACAGGGCCAGGGGAAGAAACTGACCATTACACCGGAAACCCCCAAACGGGTTAGTGGCAAACAGTGCAGGCCCAGATCAGACGCCGCAGAATGCGGCATCTGATCAGGGCCTACACCGTTTGCAAAAATTCAGCCATTTTCCAAATAAATTTTGAAGAAAACACAACCTAACAACTTTAAATTTTTAAATGGACCCCTGCTCTATATATAAGGAGGAAGATTCCATTTGGTACAAAAAGGGTTAATGGCTTATCAGCTTAGCTCTACGATATATTCTTGGATACAGGGATCAGTCAAACCTCTCTCATCTCAACAGTCACGTGACATTGAAGTGATTTGGCGTGGGTGTTGACGGCATGAAGTCGAGACAACTTTGACACAACGCCCGTCTGTCAGTCCTCTCATTAGAATATTTTGGCTGTCAGTATGTTTATTTGTCTAACTGTCCGTCAGTTTGTCTGTTAGTCAGTCATACAGCCAGTCGGTCTGTCATCTGTCTGTCTACTGTCAGTTTGTCAGTAATCTCTCTCTCTCATCTCAACGGTCACGTGATATTGAAGTAAGTTGGAGTGGGTGTCGAAGGCATGACATTGAGCCAACGTTGACTCGACGCCCGTCTGTCAGTCTACTCATTTTTTTTTTCGACTGTCAGTATGTTTCAGGGATTTTCCTAGTTCAACTCCGGGGCCGGTAATCGGCCCCTATTTTTCCAAATTTAGAGACAGTTATTCCCAAATTTGATAACAAATTTCCTAATTTCTGATGTTGTGCTAGATTTGGATAAAAATTTCCTGAAAATTAAACCAAAATTGACAAAGTTACAGCTCATTTAACTTCCCAACTATAAATATCAGCAAAGTTTTCCCAAACCCAGGGGCCCCTTGACCCGGATTCTGAAGGGTAGGAAAATTCCTGTGTTTATTTGTTTGTCTAACTGTCCGTCCGTTTGTCAGTCAGTTTGTCTGCCTGTCCATCTGTCGTCTGTCTGTCTCAATCACAACCAGTTTACTCATATATAGATAGAAAGATAGATCTAAGTTCTGTCCTTATGTGATAGCTATACTTGAATAGCGAATAAAACGATAAGTTACTTAAAAACTTATTTTGTAAGTAAGCTTTGGTGAAGCCATTGACATGGTTCATTCAAGAAGAGATTTTCGTCAATTAAAAATGGATCCAGGATAAATGAATTTCCGTAATAAAAGCAAAATATCATTCTTTCCTTCTCGAGGCATTATTTCAATGTAAATGGGTATATTTTCTCTCAAAATGGTTGAATATTGTTTGCATTTTAAGTTCCACCAATACATTTGAATGGCGATGGCCATTTCAATTGACGGCCAGTGCTTTGCGCACGCGTGAGAATGATGCCATAAACGGAATTCCTAAGACCTCCTATTGGTTTCATTGGGCAACAGGACTTGAAATGTCATTTCATCACAATGTCGGGTTAAAGTCCCACAAAGTTGGAAGCAACATCTCAAAAATGACCTTTACAATGTTGACGGGGACATTAAACCTCAAATCAAACAAAGCTCAGTGGTTGGTGCGCCGGAATCAAGACAATTCATCGACAAGACAACTCATCGACACGGTTTTTGGAGACAATTCATCGACACAATTGAAGACAACTCATTGACACTTTTTGAAGACAATTCACTGACACATTTGTTTGATGGAAATTGGGAATCATAGGTTATGAAGGGTAATTATGGATAAGAGGTACATTGTATTTGATTGATCTGTGAACGGCCAACCCAGTCGTTGAATATACCGCCAAATCGCCTGGTTCCAGTGAAACAAACAGCCCCCTAAAGAAACCGAAGGAAGTACCTTTCGCAAAGCAGTCCAAGTTGCAACAAAATTCGAACAACAAAAATTTAGATAAAAAATGAAAACATACATGTAACTCACATAACAGAATAACAAGCTTCACTTTCCATCTTTTTTATTTTAATAATGAAAGTTTTGAATAATATTTGACCAAGCTCCCTACACATTTTCTTTTTTATCATGTTTTTAAAACAGAATAGAGCGCTTTGGTGCAGTGGTAGGGCATCGGATTTGTGATCAAGAGGTTGCGGGTTCGAGCCTCACGCTGACCAAAGTGTTGTGCCCTTGAGCAAGGCACTTCATCTTCATTGCTTAAAAAAGTACTGGTTACCAGCCAGGAAATCCTGCTTGTAATGCTCAGATGTGAGCGAGTAGCCGTAAGTTTATTTATGCCAGCCATCCTATGCGGTTAAAATGGTCTCTTAATTGTCATCGACAAGCCAAAATATTGAATTAATATATTCTTAATCCGCTATTATGATCACAAACGTGATAATAGATCATTTTATTTTCAAAACATTGACTTCATTTTATCAGCTTGTGTGCAACGGGGATGCCCTTTTTGGCCCATTTCAAATCACTTTACAGAAACTTCCCATTGAAGTTCACCTCCCACACTTAGCTGTTAGCAGCGGCCCATATTTTTGTATTATAAGAACTTTATCCCTATCTCGGAAACTCCAATTAGAACCTTATTTATTCCAAACGTTTGTTTTGCATTTTCTGTCGTTTTCCGCTGCTTCGTCCGCCATTATTTTTGACGTAACCGACCTTGACGAAGTAAGCTCATTGGGTATGAATGGGATCGTCCGTAACTCTTTTTGTAAGCCATTACCTGATTGGTTGGCTTCCCTTTATAAGCGCATGATTCAATTTATATGTCGCATTGGACTCAATACGAGGTGCTCGTTCAAGTTTCTTGCCCTTTCTCTTTTCGGAATCAATGTGAGCTTCTCACTCACTTCCGAACTTAAGTCTCTTCATTTCGGCTCAAAGATCTAAAACGGGAGGGTGGACGTATTTTCATGTTAGGCACACATTTTTTTTAAGGGATATTAGAAGTAACTAAGGGGGTGGTTCGTTGTCTTGGGGTCTCAAGCATAACTCAGGGGGATCCTCAGACTGTGCTCCGTTCCACTGGTCATTCCAATGCTCAGCATATAAGGCTAGCTTTTCATCTTGCTAAAATGTTTGAATTGTGATTTATTTGCCAGGGAAAAACATAGAAACTCTTTTTCTCATTTCATTACTGCTTCCCAAGATTGCGTCTTTCTCCTGGTAAATCGAGCCTGGGTACACACAACCGGGCAGGGGGAGGTGTCAGTAGTCTGTCGCCTGACCCTGCTCAGTTGATCAGACGAACCGTAACCCGGTCTGGGTATACTGGAGAGGTCAAAAGGGGACTAGCCCCGTTACATGTGTATACTTTCAACATAATAATGTGTCGATGAGTTGTCTTCAAAAAGTGTCGATGAGTTGTCTTCAATTGTGTCGATGAATTGTCTACAAAAAAAAGTGTCGATGAGTTGCTTGTCGATGAATTGTCTTGTTCCCGGTGCACTTGCCTCTGATGCTAAAGGCCCCCTGTTTGATCCACAGCAGTGGTAATTATTTTTGGTGTGAACATGCTTCATAGGGTTCGCCGGCGTGACGTCACTGCCTGTAGCAACCGATTTGCCGCCATTTTTGAGGTGAAAACAATAACAGAGCGACCGGCAATTACCCTTTAGATCGCTATCAATTACATTGAATAAAATCGTCTTTTTAACCTGAAAATGCATGTTACTGTAAGTAAAAAAGATTAAAAGTAAAGAATAACGAGGCGGGAAATTTCCATTTAGTGAAATAACAGCTGCCTGATAACCGATGTCTACGGACTAGTGTCAAGTGTTGTGTATTCGGAGGTGTCATGGACTCGGGAAATATACTCTATCCAAGTGTCAAGGTAGGTTTGACATTCTGTTTATTGTCAAAATAACACAGATCAGATTGCTAAAAAGAGCTGTCTGATCTGAGTCCACACTGTTTGTCTGTAAAAAATTGTTGACTGCCGGTAGCTTTAAATCGTTTCTGCAAACAATGTGGACCTAGATCAGACTGCTCATCTGATCTGGGTCCATACTGTTTGCATGTCATATGTCATTTCTGCAAATAGTGTGAACCCAGATCCGAGGTTATGCCAAGGCTAGGGGGACAGGCTAGTTGGTTAGTTCATTTACAAGGCACACATTCTAAAGACCTTGTTGTTGTTTTGACCTTTAGATCAGAGGCATTCATTTTAGGACCCCTGTTCTTCTTCTTTAGCACACCCAGTAAGGAGGTTGTTTTTTCTACACTTTAAAGTTAATTACAATCAATTTCTAAATTTAGTCACCCATCCAACACCTGTGGTGATGTTCCAAGGGATCGCCTCGGTAAGTGCAGAAATGTTGTTGAAAGGGAGAAATACGAGCACTAGAGAGAAATCAACAGACAATTTTACCAATAGAAAGGACAATTTCAGTTCATTATCAACAAAGCATGGCCCAAAGAATAATGTATTGTGAATCAATTACCTGTTATAAAATGTTCACTGCACATGTAAACATATTTTGATGTAGGAATCCAGTCTGAACCATCAGCGTTCTGGCGACTGCAGGCCCTTATCCACCGAGACCGTCTCTCTAGATGTTTTTCTCCATTTGGGAACTGATAGTACAATAGCTTTTTATCCAGTTGTAAATGATGATTTGTACAACCACCTGCACTACAGATTTTTCGCATGTTTTATCAAAATTGTAAGAAATATGCTAGTGACTTGGGTTTTATTTACACTATTTGCTTATTCAAAATGGCGTTTGTATTCACCCGCGTGCTCGTTGCTATCACGTGACAAACGAAAGTACCCGGATGACCGGCGAACCCTATTGGCATCATTTGCAGGGAATCCAGAGGGATGCATGTCAAAAGGTGAACCCAGACCTTTAGCATCAGAGGCATGAGCACTTACCACTGAGCTATCACCCTACTCATTAGGCTTTCTTTCTCCCGATACTGTTTTCGGTCAATTCTGACCATGATAACAGGTTTGGGGTGTGGCACAAATGTTTTCAATCCCCACCCCCAAAAAGAGCTTTGTGACACAGCCACCAGCAGATTAAAACTATTTACAAGAAGCCATCAGGGGAAGGAATCCATGCCTATCCCCTGCCCAACCCTAGGATATTATATTTTGGCCTTAAACCCATCAACTGTCTCAGAAGAGACAGCTTCGATTGTAAGGCAATTCCAAGTTGCAATTGTCCTGGGGAAAAAAGAACTCTTGAAACCATCCGTATAAGCATTAGGACGGTGATACTGAAAGGGATGGGACCTGGTTCTCCTACATCCTCCACCAGCTTCAGATAGGTACCTACTCTTATCTATAATGGCTAAATTATTGTGGATTTTATAGAATAGAGGCAGCGGGGAAAACAAAAAGTGTTGATTTGTCAAATAATCAATATCGGAAATTTCGCGGAAAATCCCTACTTTCGATTTTAATGCAAATGACACAAACGACGAAATAACAGCAATTTTCAAGAAAATTTTACAGAGAAAAAATTTAATCAGACTGTTCCTACATAAAAAGATATGGCAAAGATATAAAGTCTTAGCGTTATCTTCGTATATTCATTCTTTTTTTCTTAAAATTGTATACAAACATCAGATCTTTCTTTTTTGTAACTTTCGATTTCAGCCAAGTGTGTAATCGATTAGCGATGATTGAAGCAAGCCGTTTCCCGGTATTTTACAGTTGGTACATCGCCGTCAAGAGAATTTTGAAGATTGGTTCCTTGTCGTAAATGTCTCCGCTAGGTGGCTACAACATAACGATTGGTAGCTAGCATTGTATTGTATTGTATTGTGAAGTTTAAGCATTTTACGTCCGCTACGGTCAGGCGCGTTAGCATTGCCCCACAACAGGACGTAAAGTTTGAGTGCTTCTGGGCTGCAAAACGCGGCAGATTCAGTGAAATGTGAGACATGCTGAACTGCCAGTGCCTTCCCCTAAGTAAAAATAGAAGCACTGTAATTTAGAATTTTGAACGCCAAATCGAAAATGGGCATAAAACTGCAGAGGAATCAATGCCAATTTCGGCTGCGAATTGAGATTTCTCTGTCTCACCCGAGAGCATACTAGTTCATGTTGCTCTCTCTTAGGGCCGTGTGTAAGGCTATGGACTGGTTAGAAATGACGAAAAACCCAAGTTAAACAGGGTTGTCAGATGTGCGGCCCTAAGTTTGCAGTATAATATATATATAATAGATATATAAATAATATAGAAGTATACATAAACATATGGAATAAGTAAGAAAGGAAGAGAGAGAGAGAGAGAGAAAAAAAAGAATATCCAATAAAAAAAAAAAAAGGGAATAAAAACATTTAGTTCTTGCCTGTTTTGTAAACAATAATAGTTTAAATGTATAAAATAACGGAACTTCAAAGGCTGTTTGCAAGTTATCATATAAAAGTGCTTAATTGTTTTTTTTTTATCATTAAATTGGCAAGCTCATAATTGGATAGTAGTTATGAAAAAGTAAAGTGGTATTATTTATGAACAGGTGCTTGTGCATTGAAACATGGTTTCAATTACAATGTTAATTGTTGTTGTCAAATTGCATTTTTGTAATTAAGATGCAATTAGAATTCAATTGTAAGAAAATGGAAGACTTCAAAGGTTTTTGAATATTTTACAAACATATAGGTAACCAAAATAGCTATCTAACTGTCTTTCTAGAGAAGCAATAGATTGACTTTGACCATTGAAATATTTGATTACTCACACATATATTGCATAGCAATTCTTCAAAGATGTTAAATGTTAATTTGAGACAGGTGCATGTACACAATCTGATTGTTACATGTTTTGCAATGTTAGTAAGCTCTCGTCAAAGACATAATTGATAACAAAAGTTGAAAACAATTAAGATAATTGGTTCTTGTAAAAACTGTTTATTTGTTGAGAAGTTGTGAAAATTACCATTAATAGATATTATTCATTGTTTTGAGAGGCAAAAAAAAAAAAAAAAAAAAGGAAAATAAAAAAATAAAAATAATAATAATGAAACAATGAGCATAAATGTAAATAACTATATGACTTTCCTTCACCATAAAACTATAATACATAATTTAACCCTTGTCCTGCTGGGTCCGGATATGTCTGATCTTTCAAACAACGCAGATCCAGATAAGAAGCCATCTGATCAGGATCCTCGTTGTTTGTGATTCATTTTAAGAATTTCTTCGATGACTTGCATCAAGAAACCCGATGGTTGATAATCTGTGGTGGGTGTGGCATATTTACATATTCAGCAGGTCAAGGGTCAAGATTTATGGCCATGTAAAACAGAATTCATTTAACACGGCTTTTTTTTTTTTTTTTTTTTTTTTTTGAAGAGATTTAAAAGGTGATAAATTCAGTTCTGTTGTGTATTCTGGGTGTTGTGTGTTTTTCCAAAAAAATAATAATAATATAATGCACAACTTTTGAGATGAAAAAATACTATTTACAAGTCTTTTGATGGTTTTGAAAAAATGTACTCCTGCATGACAAAATAACACACACACACACACACACACACACACACACACACACACACACACACATTCTGTGAAACACATTTACAATATTTACATCTGTCTGAGAGGCAAGGAAATGACATAAATCATGCAGTGGCAGAGGTATGAGAGGCCAGTCCGCCCAATAGGGGGAGTCAGTATCCAATAAATAAAAAAAGTTAGACCCCTGCCACTGTGTACCTTGCTCTCTTTGAGGTATGAGTGCATCATACAGCTGTATTGATAGGTTCAGCTTGCCATAACATTGCTCATGGGCCGATTGCCATAGCTCCTGGATTCAAGCTTCACCCATCCAACAAACTGTTGCTTGCACTCACAAACACTCGGAGGATTGGCCTGCAGTACAGAATGATTGCCCTCTTCGGTGCTGTATACTGTTCCCGCTGATATACATTTTCTTGATCCTTAGTTACATGTACATATGCCTTGAGTATGCCTAAATTAGGTTAGTATACTTATATGTATGACAAGTATCCTGTATCGGTGACATATTTGAATACTGCTTCCCTTATAATTGTTGCATGGGCAGGTTGGGGGTTAAGAAGTACCTTAAGATCTATAACATTTATATCAGATATGTTATCTTTTATGGTTTGTAACATGATTTCTCGCTCATGTCTATGTTTTTCACAATCAAGAAGATAGTGGGTTGTGTCCTCAGTTCCCTCACAGTGAGGGCACTGAGGGTCCATCCCGCTGTGTGTCTGATTGTTAAACCTAAGTCCATTCCTACCTAACCTTAACCTAGTGTATACCCTATCAAATTGCCTATTGTCGCTATACTGTATCAGTTTCGTTGGGAGATCACTACTGATCTCCCAACGTAAACCATGACCATGTTTTTTCCAAGTTGATGCCCAGTGTGTTTTAACTTCTCTTTTTATAAGCCCATATACTTCAGTTTTACCTAGCCTAACCTTTATTTCTTTGCCCATGGAACATCCTAATTTTGCAGCTTCATCTGCAATGTCATTACCTTGTATATTGCAATGCGATGGACACCAGTCAATATACAGAATTGTGCTACTCCTTAAAATTGTGTCAACTAAATTGTTAATTTGGATTAAAAGATCAGGGTCTTGAGCGACTGTTCCCAGACTTTATTGCCTGAATTGAACTTAAGGAATCAGTGAGGATTACTACCTGGTCTGGTTTGTTCTGCTCAACCCATTTCAGGGCTTCAATTATTGCAATTAATTCTGCAGTAAAAATTGTAACCTTGGCATTCAGTTTAAATTTTCTAGTTATTTGGTACGAGGGAATGGTAAATGCAGACCCTACTTGATTCTTTCCATCATCCTTACTGCCATCAGTAAATATTTGAAGACATGATTTGTATTTTTGATTGACTAAGGTTTTGGTTTTTTCCTCTATGACCTTCTTGCTGTCTGTTTTTTTTTTGTTTACATATTCCTTAAGAGTTTCCCTAGGTGTAATTGACTGCAAGGCAAATTTTTCCTGATATACAGGTTCCTGTACCAAAATATCACTTAGCTTATATTTCATCTGAAGATCCCTTACTTGCATTACAAATGGAACTTTACCTTTTAATCGATCCCTACAGGTTTCATATACAGCATAGTCATAGAGACTGTTCAAGGGGAGATTTTTCCCATTGGCAGAGGACCTAGCCCAGTATTTCAGGATAAGTTCCTCCCTCCTTAGCGCCAGTGGTTGAATGTTGCATTCAGCTTGCACATCAATATTTGCAGTTGATTTATATGCCCCTGTTAATATTCTGAGAGCAGCTGATTGAATTCTATCTATCCGAAGAAGTTGAGTTGGTGATGCAGAAGCATATGCTTGACAACCATAGTCTAGTTTACTCCGGATAAGTGTCTTGTAGATAGCAATTAGCGTTATCTTATCTGCCCCATATTTAGTTCCTGATAGATATCTCATGAGATTTAGATCTTTTTTACATTTTGCTACCAAGTCGGTTATATGTTTCTGCCAGTACAACTGGCTATCAAATGTCATTCCTAAGAATTTAGCTTCAGTTTTATATTCCAGTGATTTGTTTCCTATTTTCAATTTAGGTATATTTTCATTTGGAGTTCCTGGATGATTGAACAATACAACTTCGGTTTTATTGGAGGAGATTTTGATACCCAACGATGCTGCCCATGCCTCAATTTTATTCAAGATCTGCTGCATGAGATGCACCAAATGGGACTTACTGCGCCCTGATTTCCAGACCGCCGAGTCATCCGCATATTGAGACAGCTCACACGACAGATCTTTTAGCACATCATATTGAGTGTTGATAAGAATGTTAAATAAAATTGGACTAAGAACACTGCCCTGGGGAGAACCGTTGTCAAGTACCTTAACTTCGGACAAGTTAGATCCGACCCTAACCTGTATTTTTCTATCTTTAAGGAAGTCCTGTACCCAACCTAATAATCTGCCTTTAATATTGAATTTGTTTGACTGCATTAGCACTCCATTGGTCCACATAAGATCAAAGTAGAAGTAAAACAAAGATCAGGAATTGATACAATTGACTTACTCCATCCATAAAAGACACCAAAGGGAAAGAAATACAAACATTAAGCGACCAGACCATAATGGAAACCTAAACAAAGGAAGGCCATATGGACAGCTACTTTCCCACAAAATGGCCATATGGCCATCCAAAATTAAAAGACACAAGTGATACACACTGTAAGTAACAAACAACAACATAAATAAATCGCCACAGAAGAGCCGCCTTGGAACGGTCAGTGGAAGATTTCCACTGGGGGGCTTAAATCGATTTTACGTGGCCACAATCCTCGCCCTTACTTCCGTCGCGATTTAGACAAATAATTTGTTCAGTCCGCATGAAGGCCTCCTAACTCATCAGTGCAACATCTCCGTGAACACAGAAATCAAAGAACCACAGAGGTGAGACAACGGTGAGGACTCGACAGCAAGAAACCACTGAAATGCAAGCTTTTTCCAGGTCCAGGAATATACAGAGAAGGTCCCTATTCTCCATTTTAGCTTTTAGTATTGCAGTCTGTAATCGAATAATTTGATCCAGGGTAGACCTATTTTTTCTAAATCCAGATTGTGTAGGTGCTAAAAGTTTGTTCTTTTCAAGGTGACTTGTAAGTCTGTTTGCGATCATAGTTTCCATGACCTTACATGTTACTGATGTTAAAGAAATTGGCCTATAAGATCCTGGTTCATGAGGGGATTTATTTAGTTTCAGAAGTGGTACTATTGTTCCCAGTTTCCATTGGTCTGGTAGTTGACCCTCAGTCCATGATTTGTTAATTAATTGTAAAATTTGCCATTTGCATTTTTCAGAAGCATTTTTCAACATATCATAGTGAATTGTGTCAGCCCCAGGAGCAGTGCTCTTTTTCTTATTAAGCGCGGTTATACGTTCCTTAAAGGTAAACAACTCGTTGTATGCCTCACCCTCGCCCATCGCGATGTTTTCCTGCACTGACAAGATAATTCCAGGTTCAAGTTCAAGTTTTCTCAGTCTGAAACTGTGGTCAAGTAATTCATTGCCACTAACTTTTTGGTAATGGTTAACTAGTGCATTTGCCTTATCTTCATTTTCATGGTATCGAATATTATTTAGTTTCAATACTTCCACTGGCCTAAATGGTTTTCCATTGAATTTGGATATTACATTCCAGATATATTTACTGTTTGCCTTGTGATTTAGCTTTGAGACAATTTCCTGCCATTTACACTTCTTTGCATTATCCAGGATATCGTTACTTTTGGCTCTGGCTATTATATACAGGTCCTTAAGTTGATCAGAATTGTATTTTTTCCATTTCTTATATGCTTTACGTTTTTCACGGACTGCAGTTGAACATTCATCATTCCACCACGGAAGATGCCGTTGTTTTTTGTCAGGATTTGGCTTGGTTTTAGGTATTGTTTCCTCACAAATGGCAATTAATTCATTTATGAATTGGTCATTAGATTCATTAATTGTTTGTTGATCAAACTGTATATCAATGTTGTTTGTCAAATTGCGAAAAAGGGCCCAATCAGCTTTAGTCAGTTTCCAGCGTGGTATTTGATCCTGTAGAATACATTTGTATTGTTTATTTAAAGTAGTAACAATGGGGAAATGGTCACTACCCAGACAGTTTTGGTGCACATACCACTGGAAATCTCGACAAAGATCACGAGAGGCGAGGGTGAGGTCAATCGCAGTTGTTTGCCCCGATTCAATCGAGTAACGTGTTCCTTCCCCATTATTTAGCACCACCAGGTCATGGTCCTCTATAAAGTTTAGAAGCTCACGCCCTGCTGGAACCTCACCATCATGGTATTGATTATCCCAGAGGCTGTCCCTAATATTAAAGTCACCAACAATGATATGATTTTTACTTACATGAGTTAAAATATGATCATAATCTGCCTTACTTATCATGTTTTTTTCCATTTGAATATATGTTAATAATGTCAGTACTTTTATTAATCCCAAATATTCGTACAATGGTGACCTCAAGATTTGGATTCTTTTGCCTATATAGAATTTCTTCTGAGTCTAGCCCTTCCCTCACAAATGTAGCGACCCCACCACCCTTTTTCTCAGTACGTACATAGGAGACTGGTTGCTTGTACCCCATAAATTTTAGACAATTATGTTCAGTGTTATTCCAAGTTTCCTGGATGCAGACAACCTCTGGAATATCATTAAATGTTAATAAGTAGTCATAGAATTCTGCTGTTTTGTGTTGCATGGCATGTCCACAGAGACTGCGGGCATTCCACTGCACCACTTTCAATTCTGTTCTGCGGTTTATTGAGCCCATTATCACAACCTAATCGTTATGAGGTACAAATTATTTCTTACTTAGTCTTGGTTGAGTTGGTACAACGATTTTACCTATGTAGACTTTACCCACATCAGGAGTTCTGCGATCTAGAAGCACCTTTTGCAGGCTTTTCCCTGTTCGACGTGACTGGTTAAGTCCACTACTGTTTGCATTATATCTGCCTGCCTGTGTTGGCTTGGTTTTGCGTGGTTTAGGAGAGGAAGAAATTGGTTTTGCTATGTTTTCCTTAATTAACCTGTCATACAACTGCTCAGGTGTCTCTGATCGCTGCACAGCCGTTTGTTGTAGTTCAGGCAGCTTCTTGTTCCTTTTTTGATTTGGAACAATCAATTGAGGGGGCTGTGGAACTAAAGACTGGGATAGTTTAGGTGTATGATCAGGTTCAGACACAGAAGCATTCTTATGAGGAGTCCCACAAGGAGCATTATCATTAATTGATATACAGTCATTACTTTTAGGAATATTTTCTTCCAAGAATTGTGCTGTATTACAGACGAGTGCATCTATAGCCTTATCCCTGGTTTCCTGTGTTAAGCCCTGCATTGCGTTTAGCATCTTTGGTTGAAGCAAATACTTCAAAATGCGTGCAACATCCATTGTAGCCATAAATGGTTTAATGCCTCCCTGCTTGCTGGTTGGTATTTTTATTGCAGTGGTGTGATTTCCACCAGTGTTTTCTGTGAGTGTTGGAGCATGTGTCCCAGTGCAAGCGGTTGGTGCAATAATATCGGGTGTTGAAACCCTAGCAATACATTGCGGTTGTGCATCTGGAGGTGCTTGTGTTGATTGTATCGATTCCTGATCATTGCCTCCATTCCTATTTTGTAGTGGCTTAGACATTGGTTGTTTTCGTTCGTCCCATTCCTGTTGAAGTTGTCGGTTTTTTGTTTTAATTTGGTCCTTATATTTGATGAAGACAGGGCAGGTCGGGCTGTTAGCAGCATGCCCTTGTTTACAGTTTGCACATCTATGGTAGCCAGGCAAGTTTCTGCTTGGACAAAACATTGTCTGATGACCATAACTGCAAAACATACACACTGTAAAACTGTTCCTGCAGCGGGTTGTGGTATGTCCAAATTGCTGGCATGCGTTGCACCTTATTATTGAATAGAGAAGGGGTCGGACTTCAGTATTATGTGTTGACGAAATCAGCATCAGTGGCGCACGCACAGTGCTAAATGTTAAAATTGCACACCCTGTTTTTCGTCCATACTTATTTGTTAGAGGCCTGAAATCAATTATATTGTTTTCCTCAAAGTTATATGTGAGGCAGATGATGATGATGATGATTTCGTGTTTAACGACGCGTCAACCCTGTTTGTGGGTCATAAGCGTCAAACGGTTAATGGTTAAACGGCATGAATAATTATGATGATATTAAAAGTAAAAAGTCAGAATGATAATGTATAAAAATCTGAAACAGTTAAATCTTATGAAAAAGTCCAATTTCTTTTAAGAATAAAATAATATTATCAACAGGTACATCTTGAAACAGTTGTTGCAAAGTGTCAGCTTTGAAATATAAAATACGTGAGGGTGAAAAGTCAACACAGTCAATTAAGATATGTTTCACAGTGAATGGCTGATCACAACCTACACAAGAAGGCTGATCATCACCATTAAAAATATAAGAATGAGTAACTCTAGTATGGCCGATGCGCAGTCGTGTTAATACTACGTCCTCTTTTCTTGAAAACTGTGGAGGAGAGCATTTTGTACTAACGACAGGTTTAATGGCATGAAGTTTGTTATTTATTGCACGGTCCCATTCGCCTTGCCATTCCGACAAGATGTATCTGTTGATAAAGGGTTTAAAATTATTAAAAGGAATATGTGAGGCAGAAGTCATCCCTATCCATGAAGTTTGTGTCGACCACTCCTTTGCTTGTCTTTGGCGAGTTTGAATTTGCTTTATTCTGTTGCTGTTTATTTTGTTTGTTGGTTTGTTTGTTTGTTGCCTTGTCTGACGGGATAATTAATGTTGGAAGACAATGGATCTGAGAAATAAAATTCCTAGCTTTGTTTTGTAAGGCATGTCTTACACCAAAAGTGATCCCCCTGTTTGAAAGAGTGGTCTTACATATCTCCCCTATGTACTTATGGAAAGCTTGGCTGATTTTATTGGCCAAATCTCTATTGATGACTTTGTTTGACTGCAGGGCAAACGTGATAAAGACAAGCCCAGTGGCTATACCAGTACACAGAGGTGAAGAAGGAGCGGGAGAGTGGTCCATTGCCTCTTCAAATGCTGCAGTGGACTGCTTCTTCTTTTTGCGACTCACCTCTATAAACTTGTCATCGTCGCCCTGGGTAATATCAGAACCCTCGCAATCCTTGTCACCTCCAAAGGTCATCCTTTGTCTGGCCTTCTTTGGTGCAGGACTGTCACTCGAGGTGATAAAGTGGTCAGCTGGGGAGGTCTGTTTCCTCTTTGCAGACCCAACAGGTGTCTGCAGCCCAGAGAGTGGTGCAAATTTGTTGGGTGTTGTCATTATAATGGGACCAGAGAGACTAACTGACCCACTATGTTTTGCTGCAAGTTTTACTCTGTTGGCAGAAGGGCTGCCATGAGCCGTATCTTGCTGGTTCCCAGGCGAAGAAGCCAACTCGGTACCAAGAGCTGTGGCCAGAAGAAGCCCTGGAGGACTAGCCCATTCATTCTTTGCCTCAGGAGTGTTGTGGGTTGAAGGAGTTTTCAGGTCCTTATCTTTTTTGGGAGTGTCCAGAAGTTCAACAGGAAGAGTGCCCAGCAGATAGCTGATTTCCTCCTCTGTTTGCACCGGCAGTGGTACATTTGTTGACATCCGGACATCCTCAATAAGACCTGGGATTCCTTTGAGTGATGGTATTTTGCAGTACTTAGTCATTTTGATGTACTCAAATAATGAATAACCTAACAAACTTAAAACAATTGAGTGATAACTAGTAACTGTGAAAAGTAACTATTGGTTGGCTCCTACCTTGGTTCTTTAATAGAAATTTAAATCCAACATGCACAGTCAAAACTTACACAAACTTCTTAACCTCAGAATCACTTTGAGAACACTAAAACACTTTTCCACACTTAACACACTCACAAATAAGACAATAGAGATGTAGCAAATTATCCATACAAGTTTTTCACACAAAACAAAAACAAAAACACCTATTAATGAATAAATTAAAGACACTTAAAGCATTAAATCATTTGAATGATAATGAAGACAATAATTCATACAATGAAAAAAATTTAGAGAATAATACAAAAATTGAATTGAAGTTGAATTTATTAAGAAAATATTGAATAATCCAGATTAGATCCTATTAGCCTGATAACACACAACCAGTCAGTACGGATGCTATACCCAGAATGTGGTTGCTAGCAGAAGCCATTACGTCTATTTATAGCATAAGCACTGACGCGGTATTGGAAATACCCGAGTTCAACAAGGTTAACTGCTGAGTCAGTCATACCTGAAGAAACAAAAAGATCGGTACTTAGTGTACCGAAATAATTTATTTTACATAGACTAGTGAAATTCTAATCATTATCTTGAAATATGTGTCTTTTTAACAGCCGCAGATGAATTTACAATGAGTAATACCAGGAGCATATAATTTCACTCACGGGGCTATCAGCTCTCTATACAATCTTCTGTAGAGCTTATGTGATGGTAAGTCCACTAACCATTGGTTCCTGCTCTGAGAGGAAACTCCAAGGTTATCAGCAACCTGTCAGCATCATTATTTTATTAGCATTTTTCAAAAGCTCCTGTGGCTAGTGTAAACAAATTTTAATGGTTTACTGCAGAGCTTAAGCCACATCAGGGAAAAGCGATGTTATACATGTAGACGGTAACAAAATCAACAAGTCAGAATGCACTATAAAAATGAACACATTTACTTTCGCAGTCTTGTGTAATGTTATTTTCAAGTTCCTTTTAGCATTATTATGAAAGCCCAAGTTGAGAAAATAGAGATACATGGAAAATGCATGTTCATGTTGAAAATTTTCTTGACACAGCCTTCATTTTTTTGGGCTGCATTAACAAATAAATGACTATCTCTGCTGGGAAGCAACAGCCAATAAGATACTACTTTCATAGGCTTAACATCAACCCTAGCTGATAGCCCCGTGAGTGAAATTATATGCTCCTGGTAATACACAGCCAGCTGCCCCACTTCTGCAGTATTTTAAATTAACAGACGCGCTCTTGTAGGCATGCGCAGTGGTAAGAGTAAGATTCTCTACCTCAAATCAATTTACTCGCTACCTGTCGTTATGTGCGTACCGAAGGGGAGGTAATAACGAAGGGGAACCAATCTAGAGAATTTTGGTGAAGTATGGTCTTCCCGACCCTCTTGAACTTCTGCAGAGTCCATCCTCCTCGGATTATGCGGCGATCCGTCTGACCTGGCGGATCACAAAAATTTTGGAGCTAGAAAAAGAGAAGTTTTTTTCTTGTTTATTGTTTCTGGATTCTAGTCTAACTCATATCAGACAAACAAACCAGCAAAATATTATTGCTGGTTATCGTAGCTTGTTATTTTTCATTTGCAGATTAAGGGCATATGCTACGAAATACTTCCTACATTGAAAACTGTTTAAGAGTCTGTATATGTTCAGCATCATATACTGGCTCAACAAATTTGAAATAAAAAACATATGTCACCGTGCTGAATCTTAAGTAATCTGAACAAGAAGGAAATCACCCTAAACTGTTTTCCCAGAAATATCAGAAATCAACCATGTTAGTAAATAGCATGTCAAAAATGACTTTTGCCTAGCTTTGAGACATTTATTTCAGTCAGGTTGATATATTAAAAGATACTGCTGCCTAATTTTAGCCTATTTTTCAAGCTCGGAATTTTTTTTTGCAAAACCAATTTTGTTATCAACCAAAGTATCTTTAAAAATAATTAATTGTCTGCAATGTTTTGGTCTATACAGAAAAATGCTACATTGAAATTTTCATAAAACAAGGTTTTTTCTCTAGAGGATGTTTTCAGAGAATAGAAAATTTAAAGAAAACTAGGGGTCACCGTGCTAATTTCTGCTAACCCCAGCTGAAATACATGGTAAAAATTCATATAAATTCTATGAAAAGATGGTGAATCACACACAGATAACTTGGATTTTGCTTGTAAATAGCAGCTGGCCATAATATCCATTACAGCAAATCATTTAAAGTAGAAGTAAAACAAAGATCAGGAATTGATACAATTAACTTAGTCCACCCATAAAAGACACCAAAGGGAAAGAAATACAAACATTAAGCGACCAAACCATAATGGAAACCTAAACAAAGGAAGGCCATACGGACAGTTACTTTCCCACAAAATGGCCATATGGCAATCCAAAACAAAAAGACACAAGTGATACACACAGTAAGTAACAAACAACAACATAAATAAATCGCCACAGAAGAGCCGCCTTGGAACGGTCAGTGGAAGATTTCCACTGGGGGGGGGGGGGGGCGCTTAAATCGATTTTACGTGGCCACAATCCTCGCCCTTACTTCCGTCGCGATTTAGACAAATAATTTGTTCAGTCCGCATGAAGGCCTCCTAACTCATCAGTGCAACATCTCCGTGAACACAAAAATAAAAGAACCACAGAGGTGAGACAACGGTGAGGACTCGACAGCAAGAAACCACTGAAATGCTGGAGCAAAAGAAAACCAACAGTTAGACTCCGATGAGCCCGACCAGAGACAGAGTATCAGGCACCAACCAACATTATCTCTCTAATTTTCAATAAGCCTTTACGTTGGAGCCGTCATAGAATCTGAGGCCTGACCCACCGGCGTGCAATTAAAGAGGGAAGCAAAGTTGCCACAGGATGGCGCACGAGGAACACCACCGTCCAAAAAAGGAAAATTTACAATCTCAAAATCAAAGTCATCGCGTTTATCACAAACTTTGCACGAAACAAATCCATCTACAACAGACAGACGCAAATCAAAAAACGGGGCCTCGGCATCAGAAGAATTTGCTCTACCCAACCGAAGTCCTAGGGGGCAAATCTGACTGATCAAACCACCAAAACAGGAAAGTAAGTCTGTAACCATTTAGGTTGATCTGACCTTCAGTAAATGCCGAAAAATTAAAATTTTCAAAAGTTGCAATGTTCCTGTTTTAGTGAAGCTTATAGCCAAGCTGAACATGTTTAATAATGAAATGAACCCAAAACAATATCTGTTCCACAAATTTCAACCATTTCCTTACCCAAGAACGGTAAAATGTTGGCTCTGGCATAACTTTCATGTTTGATGATCATAAAAAAAATGGTGAATTCGTAGCATTTGTCTTTAATTTTCATTGTTGACATAATTTCCCGCAATTACCACACCAGTGGGTGGGGTAAACGCAAAATTGAATTATCTCTTGGACGCTAGACACATTCATTTTTCTGAAGAGCCGTTAAGTTGTCAGATATTTGAGTGTGTTGAGCTGTGTATAATTTAGAACAGGGAGCTGAATAGTCCTTTGTAAATGTCAGTACACTGATTGTTAAAAACTCGGATTCAGAATTGTTATTTTCATTCGGAAGAGCCTTGTGTTATCAGCTTGTCAGCGAGTGTGGACTGTCCATACAGCTGGCAGACGGTGGGTAACCAAGTGTTGTCAGATAGTTGACTGTGCAGAGCCCTTTATCTTGTAGTATTGTCTGACTCAAAGTTGCACTTTATAAATATTAAAATGAAGGTCTCCCTGCTTCCCATGGTCTTGATTCTTTGGTTCACCCTTTGGAAATTAAGAAACAGAACTCAACCGGATGATGGAAATCAGGAAGGCAGTGGCTAGAGATACGGATCTGTATCCCTAGCATTTTCCAATAGGCCTGACTAGAGGTAAAGTTTGATAAGACTGATAATTGTTTCAAACAGAGATACCATTGCTGTTTTGACGCCTCCAAGACTAGAGATACGGTTTTCTCATGACGCGCTCAATTACATTCTTCTCGCTAGCAACGTGCTTTTTGTTGGACAGAAGCTAGAGTTTACGATCAGCCTGTGCTGAAGTGTATCTGATCTGCGCATTTGTTTGTCGAATATACATGTACTAGAGGAAGCAAAAGTGTAGTGATCATCCTGCAGCATTGCGTATTTGATCTAAATATAATATTTAATATAGCGAGAAAGCAAGGGCGCTGACCAGCCTGCACGTATGCGCTTTCGATCTGTGCGTCTGTCTTTATGTTGTTTTAGAGTTAGGAAAAATGACAGCCAACATACGAGAAAAAGGTAATCTGATCCGTTATGCTTACTTCACCATACCCCCTCGCATCACACATTTATCATGTAAAACTGGGGTTTACAGGGGTGCACATTTATTCTAATATTTGCTCTAAAACATAGATTGTTGGTACTCAAACGTGTACCCACAATCTATGTTTTGAGCAAAAATCAAAATATTTCAACTGAACGAAAATTGTCATTTTTACAGCCATTAAAATTCGTAGATGGTATTAATTTTTTTCGAGAAAGCTCTCCTGAACCTTTGCTCAATGATAAGTACCAATTTTCTCTTGAGTTGGCTAATTTAACAATGCTATTAAATGAAAAAAGTTAAAGAAAAGAAAAAAATGACAAAGAAAAAAGAATGAAGATAAAGAAAAGAAAAAGAAAAAGAAAAAAGAAAAAAAAAGGCTGGCAAATGGGTGTAATTAAGGCGTAACTATACCAAATTTAGTGACACAGAGGCCTTTCTGATATTTAATCTACATCAGTGTGTCTCAACCCCATAGTTTTGAAACCGAAAGGGATGACGGACAAGACCCGGCAAACACAGCATACCCCCCTCCGAGCACACACCGACCGACGTAGCTCATGAGACAGGTCAGCTGGAGGCATCAGGCAGGAGACGCCCACCCGCGGACTTATAGGCGTCCCCGACCAAGCCAACATCAGCAAACATGACCCACACTCCACGGAAGCCCCGGGCATCAGGAAGGAGATGTCCAAAGTAGCGAGACTTGCATAATTTAAAATATTACAAAAAGTGCCAACCAAATCCGTTAAGATACATGTAAACAACTCTTGGAATCTTGTGGCTGATCTATTCTTGTATTGTTATGAAAGAGACTTCATGTTGTCGCTTTACATTGATAACCAAATCTGAAAATAATGAAGCTTTAAGCTCCACTTCTAGATATTCAGATGATTTATTAAATATTGATAATACCTATTTTGATGGTTTGATCAGTCAGATTTACCCCCCAGAACTTCAGTTAATTAAAGCAAATTCTTCTGATACCGAGGCCCCGTTTTTGGATTTAAATCTATCTATTGTAGATGGGTTTGTTTCGTGCAAAAGTTTTGATAAACGCGATGACTTTGATTTTGAGATTGCAAATTTTCCTTTTTTGGATGGTGATGTTCCTTGTGCGCCATCCTATGGCGTTTATATTTCGCAAGTAATTCGATTTGCTAGAGTGTGTAGTCATGTAACTGACTTCAACACTCGTAATAAATTATTAACGGCTAAACTTCTTAATCAGGGTTATCGGTACCATAAACTACGCAAAGCCTTTTCAAAATTTTATAGACGCCATTCTTATTTAATTTCAAAATTCAATATTGGACTTAAATCTCTTCTGCAACAAGGTCTGTCGGAAAGTAGAAGTAAAACAAAGATCAGGAATTGATACAATTAACTTACTCCACTCATAAAAGACACCAAAGGGAAAGAAATACAAACATTAAGCGACCAGACCATAATGGAAACCTAAACAAAGGAAGGCCATAAGGACAGTTACTTTCCCACAAAATGGTCATATGGCCATCCAAAATTAAAAGACACAAGTGATACACACAGTAAGTAACAAACAACAACATAAATAAATCGCCACAGAAGAGCCGCCTTGGAACGGTCAGGGGAAGATTTCCACTGGGGGGCTTAAATCGATTTTACGTGGCCACAATCCTCGCCCTTACGTCCGTCGCGATTTAGACAAATAATTTGTTCAGTCCGCATGAAGGCCTCCTAACTCATCAGTGCAACATCTCCGTGAACACAAAAATCAAAGGACCACAGAGGTGAGACAACGGTGAGGACTCGACAGCAAGAAACTGAAATGCTGGAGCAAAAGAAAACCAACAGTTAACCTCCGATGGGCCCGACCAGAAACAGAGCATCAGGCACCAACCAACATTACCTTGAATTAGATCTCTCTAATTCTCAATAAGCCTTTACGTTGGAGCCGTCATAGAATCTGAGGCCTGATCTACCGGCGTGCAATTAAAGAGGGAAGCAAAGTTGCCAACCGCGATTGGGTTAACTACCATGCATGCAGTCTGTCGTATAATATCCATGTTGTACCCAATCTTTTTATATCGAAGAATGATTTTACGAAATTGGGTGCTCAAGTCATTGCGGTTATATATTTTTCTGAATTTATATACTAAGTCACCATAAAATTCGGGTTCCGGATTACCAAATACTGGTTACCAAAACTTCATAAAAGACCTTACAAAGCACGGTTTATTGCAAATTCTAGCTCTTGCACTACCACTGAACTTTCTATATAAAAAGATTGGATACAACATGGATATTATACGACAGAATGCATGCATGGTAGTTAACCCAATCACGGTTGGCAACTTTGCTTCCCTCTTTAATTGCACGCCGTTGGGTCAGGCCTCAGATTCTATGACGGTTCTAACGTAAAGGCTTATTGAGAATTAAAGAGATCTAATTCAAGGTTATGTTGGTTGGTGCCTGATGCTCTGTCTCTGGTCGGGCCCATCGGAGTCTAACTGTTGGTTTTCTTTTGCTCCAGCATTTCAGTGGTTTTTTGCTGTCGAGTCCTCACCGTTTTCTCACCTCTGTTGTTCTTTGATTATTTGTGTTCACGGAGATGTTGCACTGATGAGTTTGGAGGCCTGCATGCGGACTGAACAAATTATTTGTCTAAATCGCGACGGAAGTAAGGGCGAGGATTGTGGCCAAGTAATTAAGCCCCCCAGTGGAAATCTTTTCACTGACCGTTCCAAGGCGGTTCTTCTGTGGCGATTTATTTATGTTGTTGTTTGTTACTTACTGTGTGTATCACTTGTGTCTTTTTATTTTGGATGGCCATATGGCCATTTTGTGGGAAAGTAAATGTCATTATGGCCTTCCTTTGTTTCCATTATGGTCTATACGCTTAATGTTTGTGTTTCTTTCTCTTTGGTGTCTTTGATGGGTAGAGTAAGTTAATTGTATCGATTCCTGATCTTTGAATTACTTCTACTTAGTTTCATCAGTTCTTTGCAGCAAGACCTAGTCGTATCTCCCCGTTTGGTGCTGGCCGGAAACTATGGATGACGCAAATATAATTCATATGATGCAATAAATTAAAGGTAATATGACATTCAAAATTCAACTTTTATTCTGGTATATTTGACTCATCCATAGGCTAACATGACAGGTCAAAAAATGATAATCAAATACAGCATATAAAGCTAATAATAATAATAATAATAATAATAATAATAATTATAATAATAATACAACACAGGATTGCCATTGGTCCTGTCCCATTTCAGAATTAATATTACTTTTTCCACCTTTCACCTTAGTAGAGTTCTGCTACTATGCAAATTGCGTCATAACAGCAATGGAACCTCTGTTTGAAACAATTTTCAGTCTTATCAAACTGTACCTCTAGACAGGCCTATTGGAAAATGCTAGGGATACAGATCCGTATCCCTAGCCTCGGAGACTAGAGATACGGATCAGCGTTCGGAGGGCTTACGCAACTTCAAGTCCTCAGGTGGAGAAAATTTGGTCATTCTATTGATCTTGGCCGGAGACATTGAAACTAACCCCGGTCCAAGATTTCGCTGTGGGCTGTGCAAAAATTATTGCAAAGGCTCTCAGAAATGGGTAGAATGTGAGGACTGTGAAAAGCATTTTCATTCCTCGTGTTCTGAATTGGATGAAAACCAATTGCTAGAGCTTGAAATTGGAATTGGAACTTGGTATTGCGAAGATTGCAAAGCAGACTGTGGCCTGTGCAGTGGTGATGTTCCGAATGAGCATAATGCCGTTCAGTGTGACCAGTGTGAAATGTGGATTCACACTGATTGCGCTTTCCTTTCAGACGCCGAGTATGGCAAACTGGTTAACTCGAGTTGTTCATGGATATGCCCGAAGTGCGAGGTTTTTTTTTTCATTTTTCTGACTCGTTCTTCAGCGAACCTTTAGAACTGGAAGAAAGAAATAAATTTGAATCTCTGTCAAAGGAGAAAGGAGTTAAATCTCCGACTACTGACATGAGATTTTGTAAAAGGTTTGAAACTTTGCAGTATTAACATTAATGGTTTAAGAGGAAAGATACTTGAACTTTTAGCCTTCCTTGATACTCACCAACCACATATTGTGGCTATTCAGGAAACAAAGATTGACAGTTCAATTATGACTTCGGAGCTTTTCCCTGTAACTTGCGAAGACAGTGTCTACAGAAAAGATAGAAACACACATGGCGGCGGGGTGATGTTGCTCGTTCACAGTGATATCTCTCATATGCCATTCATGAAAACGATTCAGAATCTGTTTGGGTTAAGGTTTTTGCAAACAAAACTTCCCACTTTATTGCAAGTTGGTATCGACCACCAAACGACACCGTAGAAAACTTCCAGTTATTTAAAGATCAGCTTGATCGCATTAAGTCTCAGAATAAGGGTAAAAAACTTCCTGCAGTACATGTCCTAGGTGACTTCAACTTCAGAGAGATTGTTTGGCCAGATAGGCTCATCAAACAAGGCACGATGCTGAGTCCGTCAGAGGGACAGGTGTTGGTTGACATCATGAATGACCATGGCTGGGAACAGTTTGTTGACTTCCCTACTCGAGATAGAAACACTTTGGATTTGATTCTTACAACTTTGCCAGGACAGTTTGGGGATATTCACTCCCCGGACAAACTAAGTGATCATGATATTGTCTCTGGAGTTTTGAAAATCTTCGTAACACCTACAAAGAAACCTCGTAGAAAGGTGTACTTATATCAAAAGGGTGACAATGAAACTATGAGGAAAGTTGCCCTAAAATTGGCAAGAGAGAAATACTTTAATGGTCATTCAGAAGCTCGGTCTGTCCAGGAGAACTTTGATTTGATAATTTTTTTCATTCAAGCTTCGTCCGGAAATCATATCCCCTCCAAAACTAGCAGGTCTGTATCTTCAATTTCTTGGATCACACCAGAAATAAGAAGAAAAATTCGGAGGAGAAATAAGATTCATGCAAAAGCAAAAAAGTTGGGAAGTGGTAAACTCAGAGCAAAATTTGAAAACTTGAGACGAGAAATTAAAAATGACATCAAAAATCAGCATGATCAGTATGTAAATAACTTGTTAGATGATGTAAAGGCAAATCCCAGAGACTTCTACAGATATATCAATAGCCAGGAGAAAGATAGGCAAGGTATCCCTCCCCTTAATAAAAGAGGAGGGAACGTGGTCGCTGAATCGGACTCTGAAAGGGCAGAGGAATTGGTTGGTCAATTCAATGATGCATTTAATAAAACTGAGTTCAACGAGGTTCCATTGACTGGAAGATCGGCCCCTTTCATGGAAAATATTGTTGTATCCTCGGCGGGAGTGATCAAGTTACTTAAAGGCTTGAACCCTTCTAAAGCTTTAGGGCCTTATGAGCTTCATCCTAGAGTCCTGAAGGAACTAGCGCACGAGTTAGGTCCAGTTTTTGCTAATCTTTTCCAACAATATCTCGATACGGGTGAAATTCCCAAAGAATGGCTCCTAGCGAACATCTGTCCACTTTTTAAAAAAAGGGGACAGGACTCTTGCTCGTAATTATCGCCCGGGTCACTGACCTGTGTTCTATGTAAATTGCTTGAACACATAGTCTGCTCAAACAGCCTACTTGGATGAACATAAACTTTTGTCAGACAGACACCATGCATTTAGGAAAAGGCATAGTTGCGAAACTCAGTTGAGCACGGTTATTAATGATTGGGCAAAATCCTGGACAAAGGGGGGCAGGTGGACACATTTATTCTGGACTTCGAGAAGGCTTTTGACACCCCTCCTCATGAACTACTTAAATCCAAATTGTTTGGTTATGGAATTGGGGGGAAGACTCTTAAATGGATAGATTCCTTTCTTTGCTACAGAAAACAGCGTGTTGTTAATGGTGAATCTTCAGTATGGGCGCCAGTTTTGTCTGGAGTCCCACAAGGGACTGTTCTTGGTCCTCTTTTGTTCTCCCTGTACATCAATGATATTTCCACTGACATTGACTCAGAAATAAGCATTTTCGCAGATGATTGTGTTTGTTACCGGGAAATTAGAGATACAGATGACTCACTGAAACTTCAGGCTTACATAGATAGTTTAGGATGTTGGGCCCGAAAATGGGGCATGAGATTTCAGCCAGTTAAATGCAATATTATGCAGATAACAAGGAAGAGATCTAATAAAGTTGAGGCTTCTTACACTTTAGATGGAACGGACCTCGAAAATGTGAATTCCATTAAATACCTTGGTGTGACAATCACTCACGATTTGAGATGGAATACACATATTAGCAATATGTGTACAAAGGCGAATAGAGCACTTAGATTCCTGAGGCGAAATCTTCATCAGTGTCCTCAGGATGTGAAAGAGACAGCATACAGGGGATTTGTTCGCCCAATCTTTGAATATGGTAGTTGCATCTGGGACCCAAGCGGAGTGGTCCTAAATGAAGAAATTGAAAAAGTTCAGAATAGAGCTGCTAGATTTGTAACTGGAAATAACTGCTTTGAAACTGGGAGCATGACTGGAAGAGAATACACTGAACAGAATATTAGAAGAGAACAAAAGTGGTCCATTTAAATACAGTGGCAATCATGGACAGTTTGATTTTAATTGTTCAATTATTCAAAAGTTGGAGCATGTGGAAAAGTATTTTGGAAGTTTCATCGATTGAGGACATTGTATCAGAAATTGACAAAGTTGTTTGTGACATTAGAGGGAGGAACAAAGTAATAACAATTGCGGACAGAACAGAGGGTGGGCCGGTGACAGTTGAGGAATATGAAAAATGTGACTATGCTGATGATTCTGACGATGACAAACAGATTCGTCAGGCCAATGCACGAACTTTGAAGAAAAAACGCCGCCTTCAGCCGCGAAGATCAGCGACGGTGCCTTCGTATTATAATAACGGGGGTAATAATCTTTTTCGTGGCCAACAAAGAGCTAGGGCAGCAGAGCCTCTCGACATCTGTTTCCGGTGCGGTCTTGGGGCCACTTTCGAAGGGACTGCAGGGCGCAAATCGCCCTCGGACTTCCACAGGAATCACCAGGACCTGAGTTGTTCCAGTACCCACAGTCGATTGCCTTGGAATCGGCCGCGATACATACGCCACAGACAGGAGGCACAAGAAAGAATAACTGAAGATAGGTACAATTTTAGCTCCTTGACTGATGTATGTTGTGAAGGTTCAGAAGTTACGATCTTGCACGATTATCAACCCACTTACAGTATCTGTTAATGCTTCTGGAAAGAAAAGGATAATTTTAGATTTACTGTACGTAAATCAGTTTATTTGGGATTAGATGACTGGAAAATTATGTTTGAGTATGTACGTTAAGGGGTTTTTATGTTTGTTTGGATTTGACTTGTGGTTATCATTATGTAGACCTGTTCGTGAGCCATCAACAATACTGTGGTTTTTCTTTTGAATTCCATGGGAAGATTCGTTTTTTTTTATTTTACTGTGTTAATGTTCGGGGCGGCACTGGTCCGTACATTTTACTCAACTTTTACGGCCTCTTGTTAAGCACTGGCGAGAAAGGGGTATTAAGACGGTTTTTGTACCTTGATGATGTGGCTGGTGTTTGTGATAGATTTGAGGGATGTGCTAAACAGGCAAAACAGGTTAAATGTGATTTGCAGTCAGCTGGGTTTATCATACAGGTAAATAATGATAAAAGTGTCTGGGTGCCTTGTCAAGGTTTAGTTTGGTTGGGGCTGTTTTGGAACCTTGTCAAAGGGGTGTGAGAAATTCCAGAAGCTAGACCTCTTATGGTGGAATCTGCAATAAGCGTCATTCTGGATAGGCTTTATGGAGTCTCAGCTCGTACACTTGCTCATCGTGCAGGTTTGTTAATTTCTCTTGCCCCGTCTTTAGGTCATGTTACTCAATTAATTGCACGCCACATGTATATTCTGATAAATAGTAGATTTAATTGGGATGCTCCATTAAATGTTTCTAAATGCTCAGGTTTAATTCAGGAGTTAACTTATTGGCAAACTAATTTGCGGAAGTTAAATTGGCATTGTACTTTTGAGAAAGAGTGCCGTAGTTACCCTTTAAAAGTCTATTCAGACGGCAGCAATTTTGCAGGGGCAGCATTTGTGGAGAATCGGAATGAAATGGTTTGTCATAGAATGTTTTCTGAATCTGAGAAAAGGCAGTCATCAACAGCCAGAGAATTGATGGCTATTGATTTGCGGTTAAGTCTTTTTGCACAGAAATTAGCAACAAAGCAATACAAATTTGTTCCGATTCACAAAACACAGTCTCCATTTTTCAAAAATGTAGCAGAAAATAACATTTACATGCATTTGTCATAAGTGTGTTTTCCGTATCTTTTAAACATAACATTGTGCTGCATTTCGAATGGATTCCACGGGGAATGAATCAGCAATCTGATTATCTCAATAGGATTGTGGATTTTGGGAAATGGAGAATTTCAGACATGTTTTTTCATTATGTGAATTGTTTATGGGGTTCATTAACTGTTGATGGCCCCAGCCCAAAGGGGCTTGAAGAAATATATGGGCTGCATGATGCTTACTCGCAGAGCTGAATCCGGCCCGCACACTAGTACTGGTAAACCGCTTAGAGGATCTATGCCTGTCCAGGAACCGCGGTGCGAGGCGGACCGTCCATGCTAATAAACCCTATTGGTTTCATTGGGCGACAGGGCTTGAGATGTCATTTCATCTGAACGTTGGGTAAAAGTCCCACAAAATTGGAAGCAGCGTCTCCAAAATGACCTTTTCACTGTTGACGGGGACGTTAAACCTCAAATCAAACAAAACAAACAAATCATTAACTGTTGGAATCCAGGTTCAGAGGCTGTTAACTGTTTCTCGATATCATGAGCTCATGAAAAGAATTATTTAGTTCCACCAATCAATTTAGTGTCAAGATGTCTAAGGCATTTGCTGCAGTGCGAAGAAGAAGGTGTTCTTATTACGCCTGCGTGGCTTTCTGCGGCTTATTGGCAGTTTTTATTTCCAGAAATGGGGAAACGGGCAATTTTTATTAAAGACTACCGATTGATCACAAACTCGGGAGTTATATTGTTGATGGCTCTTCGAAGAGAGACACGTTCCAGACCAAGCTTATTCATCACAAAATATGCATATAATATTGATCCCTTCATACCACTCATTATACATAGTGAAACTTGAGTTTACAGCGTGTAACTTATTTTTCTTATTTCTGCTCAAAAAAATATACTTTATGCGTACTCGTTAGAACCGCCTCGCCGAGACTAACGAGCACCCATAATTTATGTTTAGAGTAGAATTTCTGCTAAAATGGTTGTAGGTTCTTGTTAGAACTGCCTCGCCAAGGCTGTTCTAACGAGTAACCTGAATCTTAGATCCGCATGAGCCTCCTCACCGAGTCTGTTCTTATGTCTATGTTTAGACCAGATATGTGAGAAATAGCGGGGTATTTTATAAAAAACTTAGTTTTGGTGGCAAATTTTTCAATAGCTGACGGGTCATGCAGAAAAAATGAGATAAACACTCATCCATATATATTGGTTAAACGGCCCTTTCCAGATTGCTTCACTTATTTCGAGCCGATCGTTAATCAGAGGTCGGCAAAAATCGGAGTACCCGGAGAAAAAAGATCTTCCATTTGGGTACTTGGCCTGTCACTTCAAGTACTACTTTTCTTAACTATAAATCTCTCTCTCTCTCTCTTTCTCTCTCTTGCATTCTCCTTTCTAACTGCATCCAAATTGTAGACAGTTTTGTTTTACTGATCTTTGTTTTACTTCTACTTTGCATATCAGGGCTGTTTTGTTTGTGCCGTGTGGCGGCTGTTAAATGTCTCCCCGTACATACATTTTATGCTCTTATTTGTCCAATCCTCAGGGATTGCTTGTGCCATTGCTTTTCACTGTTCCATCAATTGACATCCTTTAGATACCTGTTGAAGGTCATTATTAAAACGATGTCCGTTCCTCGTTGTATACCAACTGATTGTTTGACATCCCTAGACTTTACGTAGACAAAGACGTTTTGTGGGCTTTTGTTGTACCTTCCTTCTATTCGAAGGAATTATCTTCAGTAATTTTATATGCTGTTTTACTTAATGACCGGTATACAGATCGCTTTAGTTTTGACAGTATCAAAACCTTATAAACCCTAATGAGTATCACAAAAACAGTTAAACTATCAACATCACCCCTTAGGTTACACTCAGCTTCTTCTGTACGGATTCCCCATATTATTAAGAATTTTGATACTATGTTGCCTTCGGTATTGGTCAGACCCTTAAATTTGTCTTCTGTAACTTCAGTTAATCTCAATGGAGCAGGTAATACTAATATGTTTAAAAATAATCTTCGTATAAGACTATCTCCTCTAAAATCGCCCATCCTTCGAAAATATATTAATCCGTGGAAAAGAAGTGGAATGGCATCTATATGGCATCTATCAAACCAGGATGCAGACTGCTCTCTGCATATAAAAACTTCCTCTCTTGCTTGGACGATTTTATTTATATTCAGATGGTAAGTAAGCCTACTAGGGGTGATAACATTCTCGACTTGTTCCTGACATCAAATCATACTTTGGTAAACACAATCGAAATTCGTCCAGGCATCTCTGATCATGATATTATTTCTTCAACTGTTAGCGTCAAACCAAAATTGAACTGGCAAAACCCGAGATCAGTCCCTTTATTTAGAAAAGCTAATTGGGATGGTTTTAAAACTTTTATGCAAGAAAAATGTTTTGAAATTTTGGGAAGCTTCCAAGATAGTACAACTGAGGAAATCTGGAATGCTTTCAAAAGTACCCTAAATTCTGGAATTGAAAAATTTGTACCAACTAAAAAGATCAGTAATAAAAGTAGTCTAACTGTTGGTTTTCTTTTGCTCCAGCATTTCAGTGGTTTCTTGCTGGCGAGTCCTCACCGTTGTCTCACCTCTGTGGTTCTTTGATTTCTGTGTTCACGGAGATGTTGCACTGATGAGTTAGGAGGCTTTCATGCGGACTGAACAAATTATTTGTCTAAATCGCGACGGAAGTAATGGCGAGGATTGTGGCCACGTAAAATCGATTTAAGCCCCCCCAGTGGAAATCGTCCACTGACCGTTCCAAGGCGGCTCTTCTGTGGCGATTTATTTATTTATGTTGTTGTTTGTTACTTACTGTGTGTATCACTTGTGTCTTTTAATTTTTGATGGCCATATGGCCATTTTGTGGGAAAGTAACTGTCCATATGGCCTTCCTTTGTTTAGGTTTCCATTATGGTCTGGTCGCTTAATGTTTGTATTTCTTTCCCTTTGGTGTCTTTTATGGATGGAGTAAGTTAATTGTATCAATTCCTGATCTTTGTTTTACTTTTACTTTCCATGGATTACCCAAAAGATTCGAAGACTTATAAGAAAAAGGGATAAATTGTATCAAAAACAAAAGACAGGGACAACAAAAGATAGGTATCACTTCAAGCAGGTCAAACACCTTGTTCAGAGCAAAATAAGACAGGCATACAACAATTATTTGGCAGACATACTTGGGGCGGGTTTAGACGAGGAAGGCTTTTTTCACTTATCAAAAACAGCAGACAGGACTCACGGGGCATATCTACACTGAAAGATAATACAGATGGAATACTCCATAGTGAAAATACTGTTAAGGCAAACCTTTTGAATCGCCAGTTCCAATCTGTTTTACCCGCTTATCCCCACTCAGGCTAGGGCAGTTATGTACACGGACAATTCTAAATCTGTTTCAAGAAAATTTACCAGAAAATTTACAACCTCAGTGCCCTTCTATGCCGGAAATCAATATTGATCTAAATCGTGTTCTGAAACTTTTGGCAAACCTTAAACCGGATAATGCTGCAGGGCCTGATTCAATCAAACCACTTGTTTTAAAAGAACTGAGGGTAGAAATCGCTCCTGTTATCTGCCTGCTGTTTGAAAAATCTCTAGAAACTGGTCAACTACCCGCAGATTGGACAAAAGCTCAAGTTTGTCCCCTTTTTAAAAAAGGTGATAAAACTGACCCTGCCAATTATAGGCCTATCTCCTTGACATACATAGTATGCAAGGTGATGGAGCATATAATTGCATCCAATATTTCCAAACCTCTGGCTCAGCACAATGTTCTTTATGAATTGCAACATGGGTTTCGTGAAAAACGCTCCTGCGAAACTCAGTTTATTCAGCTTGTGGAAGATCTTGCAAGGCAGCTGACTTTGGGCAAACAAACCGACTTAGTACTTTTGGACTTCAGTAAAGCCTTCGATAAAGTTAACCATCTAAAATTATTGTATAAACTTTTAAATTTTGGCATAACCGGAAAAACACTAAAATGGATTGAATCCTTCTTAATTGGACGTTCCCAAACTGTTGTACTAGATGGGGAGTTTTCAAATGAGGTACCGGTCACCTCTGGGGTACCCCAGGGGTCAGTCCTGGACCCGCTCATCTTTCTACTGTACATAAATGACCTACCGGATAATATTCAGTCACAAGTTAGGCTCTTTGCTGATGATACCGCGGTTAACTTGGCTGTGTCCAGCCCAGCAGATACACAAGTTCTACAGTCTGACCTTGAAAAACTTCAGCATTGGGAGCGAACCTGGGACATGGAGTTTAATCCCAGCAAGTGTCAGGTACTCCATTTCTCTAGATCTAAACGCCAATTAAGAGCCAATACTTCATGTATGGCCAGGAACTGGAAAGTGTGGACTTAGCAAAGTACCTTGGGGTGACCATCAGCAAAGACCTTAGCTGGAATTCACACATATCAAATATTATAGCCAGTGCAAACAGGACCCTCGGCTTCGTCAAAAGAAATGTTAAAACAAAAAGTCAGGAAATAAAAACGCTGGCATACAACACCTTGGTTAGGCCAAGTTATAGGTAGAATATGCCTCGGCCGTTTGGAGCCCCTATACAAAAGAAAATATAAACAAGATTGAAATGTTGCAGCGTAGGGCAGCCCGTTGGGTCACAAATGATTTCTCCCCCTACAGCAGTGTTACAGACATGATGGGTGAGCTTGGATGGCGGTCACTTGAGCTCAGACGCTATGATACGCGCCTTACAATGTTTTATAAAATCGTTTACGGTTTGGTCGCTATACCAGTTCCGTCACAGTTCGAACGCCTAACGACAAACACGCGCCACCACTCTCTGGCTTACAGGCAGGTACACCTCTGTCTCGTATTATTATTATTCATTTTTCCCTATGTCGGTTGTTCTTTGGAACAGGCTACCAGCTGATCTCGTCCTGGTTTCTGATCTTGACTCTTTCAAGTTAAGAGTCAGTTCGATAAACCACAAGTTCCCTTAAGGTAATACTGTTTATATCCTGCTTTTAAACTCTCCTTACTAACACCCAAAATCTTTCATCTATGCTCACCTTTCTTTTATTCTTTTAACTCTGCACTATCACACTTTTACTTCTCTTACTAACACACCATGCGCAACCATCCTAATAACACTCGGAAGAGGGTTGAGGATTATAGATAGATAGATAGATAGATAGATAGATAGATAGATAGATAGATAGATAGATAGATAGATAGATAGATAGATATGTATCCTAGTATTTCTAAGTGCAATGCCAAGAGGTGCAGATTTTGTTCGCATATTAGCACTGCGTCTACCGTCACTTTATCTGTAAACGGTAGACGCTTCTCTGTAGTTAACATGTCTGATTTGACATGACAGTCTACAGATTTAATTTATCTAATTACGTGACGTGCTGCAAACTGTAATATGCAGTACGTCGGTCAAACTAACCGCATGCTTAAAACTAGATTGAACGAGCATTATCGTAGAATGGGTAAGCCCAAGAAAACTGACACTTTCTTGTACCATCACTTTCGACGTACAGGTCATTCTGTAAATAACATTGTTACACAACCAGTGGAAAAACTTTACTTCGATGCAAATTCTACATCTAAATTCAAAATTATTAAAAGACATGAGGCTGAACATAAAATCTTTATAGACCTCTTTTCCACTCGGATTTAATGACAACATATATCATGAGGGTAATATTTCCAAAATGCCAGACTTTGATATTTTCTCGCTCCTGGAAAGTCGAAAACGCAGAACTAGATCTCACGGTACCAGGAAAAATGGTAACTATAAACGTAAATTACGTGCTTTTAAACGAAACAATACTAGACTGATGTCACTGTCATTTATATTATTAAATCATGGACGCCACTCTATGCTTTCATTTCTTAGTTCATTACCAGTTTCTGTTTTACGTCTTCTGTACACCGAGGCGAATAAATTCTACGATGGTTCTAATCAGTTATATGACGCGGCTCTCTTAACTAGAGGCTATACTCAGCATACTCTCAGTCCTTACATTGATTTTGAAATTAATCATAAACGCCATTTCTTCAAAATATCCTTCATTAATAAGGGTATGGATTTTATAGATTTGCCCAGTATTTTTCGTGAGAGCTCGGTATTTTCTTCCATTCCTGCTTATTTTCAAAATACTGAAACACCTATAATTTGCTATATATATAACAAATCTGTTAGATCTATCTTTTTTAATTTCAATAAACTTGTTTCAGATCTTGATATTGATACTAATACTTCTGATTCATGTGATTGTAAAAACTCGTGTATTGCTATCCTGCTGATGGTCATGTAATAACTGGCAATTTGAAAGTTATTCCTGATTCTAAGATAAGGAATATAATTTCTAAAGGACCGAAATATCGGTTTCTTTCTAAAATTGATTTCAGTAAATGTAGAGATGAAATCGCTGCTGCCTTGAATGAATTCGGTAATCGATGGTGTAAGCGGTAGTATGTTGAGCATAAAGCCCTTAAGGACTGGAAACTTAGCATTTTAAAACTAGTGAATAACGGCATTTCTTTCTATTCTCAAAATACTAACTTATTACCTCCCAAGCCTAAGACGTCTTTACGTCATCTTAAACTAGGTATTCAAGAATTTCGTAAGAAGTTTGTTTTGGCCCCTGCAGACAAGGCCGCTAACAACGTCGTCGTTGTGTGACGGCTCCACTATGTTAACACGCTTAAGCAGGAGCTTGGTGGCACTAAGGCCTATGAACTTCAGCCTTTAGCTGAAGAGAGAGCTATAGTAGATGAACATATTTGTCATTCAGCCACCAAGTTTGCTGTGTGTGTTTCAGAAGGCCAAGAGAAGCTTCCTACGCTATACTGGTTACCAAAACTTCATAAAAGACCTTACAAAGCACATTTTATTGCAAATTCTAGCTCTTGCACTACCACTGAACTTTCTTAATTATTAACTTCCTGTCTTACTGCTATTAAAACGCATGTGATGAACCATTGTGATAAAGTCTTGGAAAGATCAGGAAGAAATCTGTTTTGGTCTATAAAAAATTCGAATGAGGTTTTAAATAAATTGAAATCCAGACGTTTTCATGCTTCAAGTCTGTCTACTTACGATTTTTTCCACTTTTTACACTACACTTCCTCATTATGTTATAAAGAAAAGCTTAATGATTTAACTGAATGGACTTTTCACAGAGAAAATTCTCTCTATCTTGCATGTAATGTCAGAAATGCATTTTTAACTTCTAAAGAGCATAAGAATGATACACTTTGGTCATGTCAGAAAGTGTGTGATGCCCTTACCTTTCTACTTGACAATATTTATATTAGATTCGGTACTAAGTTATTTAGACAAATTGTGGGTATTCCAATGGGTACAAATAGCGCACCGCTTGTGGCTGATCTGTTCTTGTATTGTTATGAAAGAGACTTCATGTTGTCGCTTTCCATTGATAACCAATCTGAAATTATTGAAGCTTTTAGCTCTACTTCTAGATATTTAGATGCTTTATTAAATATTGACAATACTTACTCAATAGTTCATTTAAAATTATTTTGAAACTAGAGTTCCGCTTAAGCCGATGCTAGGGGGCGTGGCCGGTGTAGCACATTTCAGTACTGGTCATGAACAGACTCAATAAAACCGAGTCTGCTATTTTCGTTTATTTTGTGTATTCTCTGCTTCCAGAGGATCTAACTATTCAGAACTTATTTATCTTCACTGCAGCTGGTGCTGTGCCGTGTGGCGGCCGTAAAAAGTCTCCCCGTACGTCCATCATAGTGCAGATTATATTTTCTGGTCCTTTGGGATCATTGAGTTCATTTAAAATTATTTTGAAAATAGAGTTCCTCTTAAGCCGGTGCTAGGGGGCGTGGCCGGTGTAGCACATTTCAGTACTGGTCATGAACAGACTCAATAAACCAAGTCTGCTATTTTCGTTTATTTTGTGTATTCTCTGCTTCCAGAGGATCTAACTATTCAGAACTTATTTGATGGTTTGATCAATCAGATTTATCCCCTAGAACTTCAGTTAAACAAGTCAAATTCCTCTGATACCGAGGCCCCGTTTTTGGATTTGCATTTATCTATTGTAGATGGATTTGTTTCTTGCAAAATTTATGATAAACGTGATGATTTTGATTTCGAGATTGTAAATTTTCCTTCCTTGGACGGTGATGTTCCTCGTGCGACATCGTACGGGGTTTATATTTCGCAGTTAATTCGATTCGCTAGTGTCTAGTCATATACCCGACTGCAACACTCGTAATAAATTTTCCTAATCAGGGGTATCGGTATCATAAACTACGTAAAGCCTTTTCTAAGTTTTATAGACGTCATTCTGATTTGGTTTCAAAATTCAATGTTGGACTTAAAACACTTCTGCAACAAGGCCTATCGGAACCCGAATTCTATGGTGACTTAGTATATAAATTTAGAAAAATACATGCCTGTAATGACTTGGGTACCCTATTTCGTAAAATCGTTCGTCGATATATAAAGATTGGGTACAACAGAATTGTTATAAAACAGGCTGCATGCATGGTGGTTAACCCAATCACGGTTGGCAACTTTGCTTCCCTCTTTGATTGCACACCGGTGGGTCGGGCCTAAGATTATACGACGGTTCAAGCGTAAAACCATAAATGGAATTTTATTTTAGTATTCTTTTTGTTTGTTGGCGCCTGATACTCCGTCTTTGGTCGGGACCCTCGGAGTCTAACTGTTGGTTTTCTTTTGCTCCAGCAATTCTGTTGATGTATGCTGTCGAGTCCTCAACCTTGTTTCATTTCTGTATTTTTTTTTATTTGTATGTTCTCGGAGATGTTACACTGATGAGGTAGGAAGCCTTCATGCGGACTAAACAAAATTAGTGTATACCGCGACAGAGGTACGGACGAGGATTATGGCCATGTAAAATCGATTTAAGCCCCCCAGTGAAATTCTTACCACTGACCGTTCCAAGGCGGTTCTTCTGTGGTGGTTTATTTATGTTGTTGTTTGTTACTTACTGTGTGTATCACTTGTTTCTTTTTATTTTGGATGGCCATTTGGCCATTTTGAGGGAAAGTAATTGTCTTATGGCCTTCCTTTGTTTAGGCTTCCCTAATGGTCTGGTCGCTTCATGTTTGTGTTTCTTTCCATTTGGTGTCTTTGATGGGTGGAGTAAGTTAATTGTATCGATTCCTGATCTTTGTTTTACTTCTACTTTGTAAATCGATTTGTCTCATTGATAAAGTGCCGCTTAAAATCTAAATATACTTTTATTTATTTATTCATAAATTTTTGCCATGCTCTAAGTTGACTTGTAGGCATGCCCTTTTCTCACCTTTTCTTGTGTCGTTTCTTATTGCCTGTGGCTCTGGTGATCAAAGTGTTTTTTTAAACAATAAACGCTCAAGCTGTGTAGATACAAGTGTTCTCGCTTCTTCACCTATTAATCTATGACTCTGTTTTTATAGCAATAAAGTGACAATTTTATTAGAAAACTTCATAATCTATGAATAAGACGAGTACATCACTAAAACGCGCCAATATAATTTTGACCCCCTTAAACCCCTCTTTAATAGAGTAAATCTGGGGTTTACAAGGGTTGACATTATTTTCTTTTTTCTGCTCAAAAACATACTCGCCTAATTAAGGCGGTAATAACAAGTACCCGAAATCTTTAATTTGAGCAGAAATATGATAAATATCAGAATTTTTAATTGATTTTTTTTCATAAAATGTTCAATAATAGGCTTGTTTTAATTATGATAATTTCAATATTTTGCTTTGGGCTCTTAATGCTTGTCGCGGCTTGCATAAAACTTGACTTGTTGTGCGTGTTTGTTTGCCAAACTTGAACAACCTTTCTATTATGGCAGTTTTACTAAGATTCCTTTATGCTGTTTAGGCATCTGGTGCAAACACGGATGGCTGTAAAAACAAATACTTTTAGATGATTTGTAGATTGTGGGTTTTAATTAAAAATGCCTCATCGAGGCACTTCTAATAAGTACCAAAAGTCTATGTTATATGCTTTAAATATCGGAAACACCTTCAATTATTTTTCGTTTTCAACTTGATGGATGCTTTTCCAGGTGTGATCAGCAAAACGTAGGAAAGTATATATATGATTTTACAGACATCCCAATATTTAGTAGTAACCAAGTTCTGCAACGGAAGGTCAAGTGATTTTTCTCCGAGTACTTGGTTTTCCCCCATCGCTGATTAACGAAAGGCTCGATATAAGAGAAATAATCTTGAAAAGGCCGTAAAACCAAAACCATAACAAACGAAGATAACGCAACTATAAGCCAAAATGGACATCTTTTTTCCACTTTTCTCTATATAAAGTTGGATTTTAAAGGGAATTCATAACACGGACGTGTTTACAAAGGATAATGATCCGCCCTCATGGCCCCCGCCCATCCAGGTTTGGACAAATGTATTGGGCTGCAAGGTGCTTCAACGCAGAGCTGAAACCGACCGCACATGAGTGCTGGTAAACCGCTTAGACGATCTAAGCCCAGGCAAAGTTAAGCGCGTCGGACCGTCAATGCATAATAAATTTTATTGAGCGGCGGGACTCGAGATGTCATTTCATCTCAATGTCGGGTAAAAGTCCCACAAAATTGGATGCAACGTCTCCAAAATGACGTAAATAGTGTTGTCTGGGACATTAAACCTCAAGTCAAACAAACAAACAAACAAACGATCCGCCCCCGCCCACCGGGCTTAAAGAAATAGAACGAGCTGCATGGTGTACATCAGCAGGCATAGAATGTGCAGGTAACGTCGAATCAACGTCGATGCAACATTCTGACGTTGCATCGACTGATGCGACGTTGCTTAAACGCCATGTGCCCAGTTGATATCGACTTTGCAGACATTCAGCTATACAACGATCGAGCGGGGGAGGTGGCACAGCAAAAAAAGTCCAACAGTTTGCATGCACACCCAACGAAGATTCAGATCAGCATACGCAGACCCAAACTGTGATCAGTCTTAGCTTGCCGCCAAGCAAAGATGCCGCTTAATCTATGCAAACGGATTAGAGTCCATACTGTGTGCTTAGCAGATTGCTTAGCACATAGTATCGACGCTAATCCGATTGCGCAGATTGATCTGTGTCTTTGCTGGGCGCACATATACATTGTAGAAGTTGCCGTTGCCCCGGCTCGATATTTATGGCCTATATTTCTGTTATTGACATCAGACTGACGTACCCGAAAAAAACGCAACCACAAAAATTGAAACTGCTTTAGGACATGGCCATTAATATCCAGTGACATTCACGTAGATATCAGCAGCGCACTTACTGCATTTAGTAACTTGGTGCTGATTGGCAAACTAGCGGCCAAAACTCACTATAAATTGAACAGGCGTGGTGTGGTATTTAACAATTATCATGCTGTTCAAGACAATCTTACCTTTGCAAACAATGTAAATTCAGATAAAGAAGCCATCTGATCAGGATCTGCAGTGTGTGTCATGACTTTGTGAACTGAATGCAGTGCATTCAGAAAAGACCTTTTCAGAAAACAATTAAAAAATGTCAGGGCTGCAAATACTGAGTGATCTCAATTTTCACTGAAAGTATCACAACTGCAAGCTTGTGTTTTGATCTAAATTGTAGGGACCATTCACTTGTATTGTCATTATTTTTTTCAAGACTGTTAATATATAGTCTTAGATAAACATATCACTAACCCTTAAGATGCCAATCAAAAAAATTGTCATCTGCTTTGTTGTGTGCTGATTACATTACAAAATCATTGTTGCAAACAGTGTGGATCCAGATCAGACTGCTGGGAACAATCTGATTGGAGTCTACACTGTTTGCTTGTATGCAAAAGTATTCTTTTAGACTGTGAATTAGACGAGATACGCGGACGACATTTTCAGATACAGTTTTTCTTGGCAGCCCAAGGATGTCATCAATAGGATTAAAATATCTATCAATAGGATAACTATAGTATATTCGGTCAGCATATAACAGCCACAAGCGTCGTAGGAAAGAATTGTCATGCAAACTTTTATCCCACAGAAATAATTTATTTTCAATAAATCATCACTATAAATATTTTTGAAAAGTAGAAGTAAAACAAAGATCAGGTATCGATACAATTAACTTACTCCACCCATCAAAGACACCAAAGGGAAAGAAATACAAACATTAAGCGACCAGACCATAATGGAAACCTAAACAAAGGAAGGCCATAAGGACAGTTACTTTCCCACAAAATGGCCATATGGCCATCAAAAATTAAAAGACACAAGTGATACACACAGTAAGTAACAAACAACAACATAAAAAAATCGCCACAGAAGAACCCCCTTGGAACGGTCAGTGGAAAGATTTCCACTGGGGGGCTTAAATCGATTTTACGTGGCCACAATCCTCGCCCTTACTTCCGCCGCGATTTAGACAAATAATTTGTTCAGTCCGCATGAAGGCCTCCTTACTCATCAGTGCAACATCTCCGTGAACGCAAATAATTAAAGAACCACAGAGGTGAGACAACGGTGAGGGCTCGACAGCAAGAAACCACTGAAATGCTGGAGCAAAAGAAAACCAACAGTTAAAGTCGGTTTACCACCAAAGAATTGAAGTTTTCATACACAAACATTTGATATCTTTCATATTACTGCTCGAAACATAAGATTGTGGGAAATCGTTCGAATCGCCTCGGCGAGGCGGCTCTAATTAATTAATGTTCGTGTTTCTTTTCCTTTGGTGCCTCTAATGGGAGGTGCGGGTTAATTGTATCGATTCCTGATCACTGCCTTGACTTCTATTTTTGAAACTAACAACCGATGTTCGTTCCTCGTTGTATAACAACTGCTTGTCTGACATCCCTGTACTTTAAGTAGACTAGGATGTTTTGTGGGCTTTTGTTGTACCTTCCTTCTATTCGAAGGAATCTTCTTCAGTAATTTTATTTATTTAATAACCGGTATGAACATCGCTTTAGTTTTGACGGTATCACAACCTTACTAACCAAAATGAGTATTACAAATACATTTAAAATATCAATATCACCCCTTAGGTTACACTCTGCTTCTTCTGTACGGATTCCCCATTCTATTAAGAACTTTAATACTATGTTGCCTTCGGTATTGGTTAGACCCTTAAATTTGTCTTCTGTAACTTCAGTTAATCTCAAAGGAGCAGGCAATACCAATGTTTTTGGGAGTAGTCTTCGTATAAGACTATCTCCTCTCAAATCACCCATCCTTCGAAAATATACTAATTCGTGGAAAAGAAGTGGAATGTATCCTAGTATTTCTAAGTGCAATGCCAAGAGGTGCAGATGTTGTTCGCATTTAAGCACTGCGTCTACCGTTACTTCATCTGTAAACGGTAGGCGCTTCTCTGTAGTTAACATGTCTGATTTGACATGACAGTCTACAGATTTAATTTATCTAATTACTTGACGTGCTGCAAACTGTAATATGCAGTACGTCGGTCAAACTAACCGCATGCTTAAAACTAGATTGAACGAGCATTATCGTAGAATGAGTAAGCCTAAGAAAACTGACACTTTCTTGTACCGTCACTTTCGACGTACAGGTCATTCTGTAAATAACATTATTATACAACCAGTGGAAAAACTAAACTTTATTACGATGCAAATTCTACATCTAGATTCAAAATAATCAAAAGACATGAAGCTGAACTGAAATGGATTAAATTTTTACAGACCCCTTTTCCACTGGGATTTAATGACAACATTTATCATGAGGGTAATATTTCCAGAATGCCGGACTTTGATATTTTCTCACTCCTGGAATGTCGAAAACGCAGAACTAGATCTCACGGCACCAGGAAAAATGGTAACTTTAAACGTAAATCACGTGCGTTTAAACGAAACAATACTAGACTGAAGTGACTGTCAATTATATTATTAAATCATGGACGCCACTCTATGCTTTCATTTTTAAGTTCATTACCCGTTTCTGTTTTACGTCTTCTGGACACCGAGGCGAATAAATTCTACGATAGTTCTCATCAGTTATATGATGCGACTCTCTTAACTAGAGGCTATACTCAGCATACTCTCCGCCCTTACATTGATTCTGAAATTAATCATAAACGTCATTTCTTCAAAATATCCTTCATTAATAAGGGTATGGATTTTATAGATTTGCCCAGTATCTTCCGTGAGAGATCGGTGCTTTCTTCCATTCCTGCTTATTTTCAAAATACTGAAACACCTATAATTTGCTATAAATATAACAAACCTGTTAGATCTATCATTTTTAATTTCAATAAACTTGTTTCAGATCTTGATATTGATACTAATACTCCTGATTCATGTGATTGTAAAAACTCAAAGTATTGCTATCCTGCTGCTGGTCATGTAATTACTGGCAATTTGAAAATTATTCCTGATTCTAGGATAAGGAATATAATTTCTAAAGGACCGAAATATCGGTTTCCTTCTAAAATTGATTTCAGTAAATGTAGAGATGAAATCGCTGCTTCCTTGAATGAATTCGGTAATCGATGGTGTAAGCGAGAGTATGTTGAGTGTAAAGCCCTAAATGACTGGAAACTTAGCATTTTAAGACTAGTGAATAAACGCATTTCTTTCTATTCTCAAAATACTAACTTATTACCTCCTAAGCCCAAGACGTCTTTACGTCATCTTAAACTAGGTATTCAAGAATTTCATAAGAAGTTTGTTTTGGCCCCTTCAGACAAGGCCGCTAACAACGTCGTCGTTGTGTGACGGCTCCACTATGTTAACACGCTTAAGCAGGAGCTTGGTGGTACTAAGGCCTATGAACTTCAGCCTTTGGCTGAAGAGAGAGCTATAGTAGATAAACATGTTTGTCTTTCAGCCACCAAGTTTGCTGTGTGTGTTAACGAAGGCCAAGACAAGCTTCCTACGCTATACTGGTTACCAAAACTTCATAAAAAACCTTACAAAGCACGGTTTATTGCAAATTCTAGTTCTTGCACTACCACTGAACTTTCTTAATTATTAACTTCCTGTCTTACTGCTATTAAAACGCATGTAATTAAATATTGTGATAAAGTCTTTGAAAGATCAGGAAGAAATCTGTTTTGGTCTATAAAAAATTCGAATGAGGTTTTAAATAAATTGAAATCTAGACAGTTTCGTGCTTCTAGTCTGTCTACCTACGATTTTTCAACTCTTTACACTACACTTCCTCATAATCTTATAAAAGAAAAGCTTAATGATTTAATTGAATGGGCTTTTCACAGAGAAGATTCTCTCTATCTTGCATGTAATGTCAGAAATGCATTTTTCACTTCTAAAGAGCATAAGAATTATACACTTTGGTCATGTCAGAAAGTGTGTGATGCCCTCACCTTTCTACTTGACAATATTTATATTAGATTCGGTACTAAGTTATTTAGACAAATTGTGGGTATTCCGATGGGTACTAATTGCGCACCTCTTGTGGCTGATCTGTTCTTGTATTGTTATGAAAGAGACTTCATTTTGTCGCTTTCCATTGATAACCAATCTGAAATTATTGAAGCTTTTAGCTCTACTTCTAGATATTTAGATGATTTATTAAATATTGATAATACCTATTTTGATGGTTAGATCAGTCAGATTTACCTCCTAGAACTTCAGTTAAATAAAGCAAATTCTTCTGATACCGAGGCCCCGTTTTTGGATTTACATCTATCTATTGTAGATGGATTTGTTTCGTGCAAAATTGTTGATAAACGCGATGACTTTGATTTTGAGATTGTAAATTTTCCTTTTTTGGATGGTGATGTTCCTCGTGCGCCATCCTATGGCGTTTATATTTCGCAATTAATTCGATTTGCTAGAGTGTGTAGTCATGTAACTGACTTCAACACTCGTAATAAATTATTAACGGCTAAACTCCTTAATCAGGGTTATCGGTACCATAAACTACGCAAAGCCTTTTCAAAATTTTATAGACGCCATTCTGATTTAATTTCAAAATTCAATATTGGACTTAAATCTCTTCTGCAACAAGGTCTATCGGAACCCGAATTTTATGGTGACTTAGTATATAAATTCAGAAAAATATATAACCGCAATGACTTCAGCACCCAATTTCGTAAAATCATTCTTCGATATAAAAAGATTGGGTACAACATGGATATTATACGACAGACTGCATGCATGGTAGTTAACACAATCACGGTTGGCAACTTTGCTCCCCTCTTTAATTGCACGCCGGTGGGTCAGGCCTCAGATTCTATGACGGCTTCAACGTAAAGGCTTATTGAAAATTAAAGAGATAATGTTGGTTGGTGCCTGATGCTCTGTCTCTGGTCGGGCTCATCGGAGTCTAACTGTTGGTTTTCTTTTGCTCCAGCATTTCAGTGGTTTCTTGCTGTCGAGTCCTCACCGTTGTCTCACCTCTGTGGTTCTTTGATTTCTGTGTTCACGGAGATGTTGCACTGATGAGTTAGGAGGCCTTCATGCGGACTGAACAAATTATTTGTCTAAATCGCGACGGAAGTAAGGGCGAGGATTGTGGCCACGTAAAATCGATTTAAGCCCCCCCCCCCCCCCAGTGGAAATCTTCCACTGACCGTTCCATGGCGGCTCTTCCGTGGCGATTTATTTATGTTGTTGTTTGTTACTTACTGTGTGTATCACTTGTGTCTTTTAATTTTGGATGGCCATATGGCCATTTTGTGGGAAAGTAACTGTCCATATGGCCTTCCTTTGTTTAGGTTTCCATTATGGTCTGGTCGCTTAATGTTTTGTATTTCTTTCCCTTTGGTGTCTTTTATGGATGGATTAAGTTAATTGTATCAATTCCTGATCTTTGTTTTACTTCTACTTTGAAACTGTGAATATGACTGGAATATTAAACAAATTGTGTTGGGAGTCTCTCAAGATAAGGAAAAGAGATAGAAGGCTAATACTGTTGTACGAAGGTCTAATCGGTGCTGCCAGAATTGCGACAGATGACCTCGTTCCCCAAACTAGGCACTGTAGAAATCATCATTCATTGACATTTCAGAGTCCTACAGCAAGAACGGACATTTACAAAGGTTCCTTCTTCCCTTTCCCTCGGACCATTAGAGATTGGAATCCCTACCCGATTCGATCGTTTCCTCAGCTGAAGGTGCAGAGAATAGTGTAGGTAAGTTACCTCTTTTGTGAGATCTAGGACTAACTTCCCGTATCACAGATCCTGGTGAATGAATGGCATTTGACATGTCACCAGTAACAGTTCTGATTCTGATATGCAGAATTTCATGGACAAATATTGTGTCTGAGGGCTGATTTTAAGCAAAATGTCGAATGCTTGCCAAGTCTGCATACCGTTTCGTTCAGTTTCGTTGATGAGTATTAGCTTCCAGGAAGGAATACCTCATCTTATAACGTTTAAGTGGGCGCTAGTTAAAAGTGTATGTACAACTTGAAGCTCGTGTCGATGTGAAGACCGTTGATGAGCTATTAAATCTATTAAACTCTTTACACGTCGTTACATCCACAGGATTTACACTAGGCCTTATTTTATTCATCTTTATGCAGCATTTATGTATGCAGCATATGGCACAGTTCTGTCGTGGCATTCGCTATCTTCACTAGCGTAAAATCCTGAATGGCATCCATGGACGTAGTAAAATCCAATATTAGTTGAATGATGTTCTTTGTATTATTGAAGACTGCTTTCCACTGATTTATATCTATAAACCTTCAGGTGCCAATAGACATCCCCCCTTGCACAATATGTGGGAGTTTTGGAGGGTATAATATTCTGAAAGCATATTCTAAACCTTAAAGATTGAGACAGGTTAGCACTCTGGATGTTGCGGCGTAACGCCGTGGCGGCCTGAAGAATACATTACCTATAAGGTTCTTGGCAATATAAAATGTACTAGCTTCCAATTAGCCAAAAAGCTAGTTTGAAGGCGCATTTCATGGTATATAACCCTTTATAAGATTTCATGACGACATAAGTAGTCCACAGAAGGATCTGTGCAGCGATCATTATTGTGTTTACAACAAAGGTAACGTATATTACATGTATACGCGTTTGTAAATAGACACATTGTGATACAAATATGAAAGTCTCAGCTGCAATGCAATCATTTCAAATCTATTCGCTTTGTCTGCGTCATATTTGTTATTTAAGTGGCTATTTGCTGTCAACATATTTGTAGCTGATTTAGCAGTTAGTTTGTCGTGTAATCTCTATTCCAACAGTGTATTGCACACCACTTTTGTTTGCCAAAAGAGATAGGAAATATATCCGAAACAAATCTCTAACAGAACTTGAAAAAAGTACATGCACATAAGAATGTGTTAGCTTATTTACCAAGAAAAGCTGAATAGAAACTATTTCTTAAGTTTCCCTTGTTGAATCAGTGTTGTATGTAGTTTGGGTAACGTAGCTTACATGAATTTGAGTATATGGAATCTAGTACTGTATCGCTTCATGCTATTGAATATCAATATGTATAATTAGGAGCTCATTCAAACATCATTACAAGATTATTTGTATCTCTTGGCTGTTGTTTGTGGTGAGGTACCTACATCGAACAATTACCTGGTAACATACACTGTTCATTGTCAAGCAAAACGTGAATGAGATGAGTTTTAACTAGGCATGAAAGGTGCTAATGGTGTCCATGTAAATTCAGGGCAGATTTTTCTTCAAGCCAGTCCTTGGGCTGGCCATATACAACCCAAACCGTATGGGTATTTTGTACTCTTATGATCTCAAACTGCATAATATAAGCTTCACAAGAACACATGTTAGGTATTTTGCAATGGCAGCATTATCCTGCAACAGATAGGTAACATATGCTACCCTTAAAACGTTTAAATAATGCCAAAAATGTTTAAATTATTTTTACAAATATTATCATTTAAACTTCATTAGAATTTATATAGATCAAAACAGATTTCTACCTGATCTTTCGAAGACTTTGCCGCAATATTTGATCACATATTTTTTGATGGCGGTAAAACATGAAGTTAATAATTTGGAGAGTTCAGTGGTGGTATAAGAGCTTGAATTTGCAATAAACTTCTACATTATACTAGTTACCGAAGCTTCACAAAAATCCTTATAAAGGTCGTTTCATAGCGAATTCTAGTTCATGTAGGACAACCGAAAATTCTTAAAATACTTACGTCATGTTAATACAGCTATTAAAAATCATGTTTCAAGATACTGTAAAAAGGCTTACGAAAATTCTGGCATTAACTAATTTTGGTCTATAAAATTCTTGTGAAGTTTTGAATAAACTGAAAGCAAGAGGTTTATTTGGATCTAGTTTGTCGACGTACGATTTTTCTACTCTTTACACAACTTTAATTCATAATCTGATTAAAGAAAAACTATTTGCCTTAATTGAAACTATTTTTCTACGCGAAAAGTGTCTGTATTTGGCGTGCTTTAATAGAAATGCTTTTTTTTTGTTTCTTGAGATTACAATAATCGTTATGAATATTGGACATGTCAAGTGGTTTGTGATGCAAATTTCTTTTTATTGGGTAATACCTATGTAAGGTTTGGATCTCAACTATTTAGACAAGTAGTTGGTATTCCGATGGGTACAAACTGTGCTCCCCTTGTTGCAGATTTGTTTCTGTTTTGTAATGCGTCCCTTTCTAAGAATAAACGAACCGATGTTATTGTGGCGTTTAACTCTACCTCTCGATATTTGGATTATGTTTTAAATATTGATAATGTTTATTTTAATCAATTGGTTGATAGAAGTTACCCATAAGAATTGACGTTAAATAAGGCTAACTCTAATGATTCTGAAGCCCCATTTTTTATTTACTTTTGACTGTTTCTAATGGTACTGTCTCTTCCAAAATGTGTGATGTGTGTGTGTGTGTG